>CM031237.1:727454421-728054421 GCA_018340775.1 Taxus wallichiana var. yunnanensis | reverse complement strand
CAAACATAAATTTATATCATATAGCTAAGGAAAACAATCAACATTTTCATCCAAAAACTTGTAATTTTTCTATATTTTAGTTTATCTGTATTCAAATTTATTGGTTGTAACAACCTTAAAATCATCCAAATTTTCCAACTAGTCGGCAATATGACATAATTTTATCATTTCAGTCATCCAGAATATAAAATAATATCAAGTATATCATAATGATCATCAAATATAAGTTTTTATTATGAAAAAATAAGGAAACACAATTTTTATTTCTTCCATAATTCTCCCAAGTTGTATTTTCTTCTAAATATTGGTCCCATTGGACCTTTGAATTGCATGATATCTCTATTTCTCAAAAATGCAACTTGAGTTTCCAACACTCTAATAGGTTCAACCACCATGATTCTCGGATCCTGAACCTATAAAGAGTTCCAATTAAGGACATGTGTTACATCTAAAACATACTTCTTAAGCAAAGAAATATGAAAAACATCATGCATCTTAGACAATGCGGGAGGTAATGCCAAATGATATGCAACCGGACTTATGATTTCAAGAATTTCAAATGGTCCAACATATCTTGGTGATAACTTGCAAACTTTCAAATGTTATTGAGCTCTTTTTGGGCTTAACCCTTAAGAAAACTTTATCTCCAAGCTCAAATTTTCTATTTATTTGTTTTAGATCTACATAGCTCTTCTTGCCTGTCAATAACTTCTTTCAATCACTCACGAATGAGCTTCACTTGCTTTTCCATTTCTATTAACATTTCAGGGCCCACTAACTCTTTGTCCTCAGTACTATCCCAACTTATGGGAGTTCTACACTTTCTCCCATACAATGCTTCAAATGGTGACATTTTTAGTGAAGAATGAAAAGTGTTGTTATAGGTAAATTCCACCAATGGAAGATATTCTTCCCACTTGTATTGTTGATCCATGCAATACATCTTGAGCATATCCTTCATCACTTGGTTAACTCGCTTGATTTGACCATATGTTTCTTTGGATGGTATGTTAAAATCAAATTCAAGTTTTGTTCCCAAATCTAAATTTAAGGTTTGCAAAAATCTAGAGGTCATCCTTGGATCCCTATCCAAAATTATTAACTCTAGAACTCCGTGCAATCTAAAAATTTTGTGCACAAACCATTTTGCAAGCATGGGTGAATCATCCAGATTACCCGGTATGAAGTGAGATACCTTTGTTAACTTGTCAACAACAACTAGAATCATGTCATGTTTATTTTTCGACATTGACAACCCCTGCACAAAATCCATGTTAATAACTTTCCATTTATAGTACAAAATATTGTGAGGATACAAATACAGACCAACATGGTGCATGCGCTTTGCTTTAGACGTGCGTCGACATTTAAGACAATGAGAAACATAGTTTGTCATGTCTTTTTCATTCCCTTCCATAAGTATTGTTATTTTATATCAGCATGCATCTTTGTCACTCCTAAATGTCCCAAATAAGAAGCATCGTGGAATTCTTTCATGTTTTTTTCATTAAGTCATTTCCCAAAGGTATGTAGACTCTACCTTCATATTTCAAGATTCCTTCATTTTCAAATTTAAATCTTCATACCTTTTATCATTTGGATTTGTTGTTAATGCAGCCTTACATGTTGATAATATGAATTAATTAGCATTTGTTTCTTTATCTCATCTTTGAATTGAGTCCTAAGGGTCACAATTGCAAAAACATGCTTCCAATGACTTAGTGCATCTGCCACTCTATTCTCTTTTCCTTTTATGTAACTTATATCAAAATCATACTGTGATAAGAATTCAAGCCACCTATGTTGTCTTGCATTCAAGTTGGGTTGCGTGAAGATATACTTCAGCCCCAAGTGGTTTATTTTTAGTTCGAAAGGATTTCCTAACAAGTAATGCCTCCAAAATTACAAAGCGTGAACTATGACAACAAGTTCTAAATCATGGGGAGCATAGTTCAACTCATGTACCTTCAATTTTCTTCTCTCGTATGTAATCACATGGTCATTTTGCATAATTATTCCACCCAAACCTTCACCGGAGGCATTTGTTACCATGATGAAGCTTCTGTTGGGATCTAAAACCTTCAAAATAGGTGTTGTAGTTAATTTCTCTTTCAAAAATTAAATGCATTCTCACATTTATCAGTCCCAAACAAATTTCTTATCCTTTTTTAATGAAGTTATTGGAGCAACAACTCTAGAGAAGTCTTTTACAAATTTTCTGTAATAACCAACCAACCCCATGAAGCTTCTAACTTCATGAACGTTCTTAGGAGCTAGCCATTCTATTATGGCCTTGATTTTTGATGGATCTATAATGATATTCCTTCCTTATTTATTATGTGTCCAAGGTATTGCACCTCATTATGATAGAATGGACATTTAGAAATATTTCCATACAATTTTCTCTTTAAGTATGTCCAACACTATTCTCAAGTGCTCATTATGTTCTTCCATGTTTTTGGAATAGATCAGAATGTCATCCAAGAAAACTAGCAAAAAATTGTTTAGGTATTCTTGAAAAATGTTACTCATTAAGTTCATGAATGCAACAGGTGCATTTGTGAGTCCAAATGGTAATACCGTGTAATGAAATTTTAGATACTTTCAATAACATATTACAAATAATACCAAAATGATCAATGAACAACAAAATAGAACATAATAGAATAGCTTATATCACTCAACCACTTCGAGGGGGCAACCTCCAAGACCTTACAATAAGATTATAATGCTCAAGATGATCCTCAAGTACTACCCCTACCTTCTATATATATCCTACTTAGGAATGGTTAGTCCATATGCCAACCCTACTATAATATGAAAGCATAGAAAGATGTGACAAGACCAAGGAGAGATTATGTTAGCCACATGTTGGCTAATCATATCCCATTATAAAGCAAGTAGATTAAGGGTGTAACATGCCCCTCCCCTTGAAACCAACGTTGAGTAAGCTTGGATGCTTTTGAATGAATTCTTCATCCTCCCAAGTGACATCCTCATTTGGCAGGTTCTTCCACTTGATCAAATATTGTTGGAGGATCCTAGTACACAACTTCTTTGTACACATTTGAAGGAATAACTCTGGTTCAAGAATAATGTGCCCTTCATCATCCATTTATGGTAATTTTGTCTGGTGGCTACCCGTTGTCCAATTACCTTCTTCAAGCAGGAGACATGAAAAACAAGATGTATTTTGGCTGAAGGGGGTAGGTCCAATTTGTATGCCACAGTGTCAATCTTGTGTAAGACTTGATAATGACCATAATACTTGGCCTTCCTTTTTCATCTTTTTAGTGACATCTGATTATATGGTTGAATTCTTACAAATACCCAATCACCTGATTCAAAATGCCTTTCACTTCGGTGTTGATCCACTTTTTGTTTCATTCTATTTTGGGAGAGAGCCAAATTTTCTTTGAAGGGCTCCAAGATTTCTGTTGATGTTGGATGTGATCCTCCACTTCCCTAACCTTAGGATGCATCCTTAAAGTGGATGTGATGGAGGGTGGTTCATACCCATATAAAGCCACAAATGGTGACATCTTGGAAGAGGAATGAAAGGATGTGTTATACCACCATTTTGCAAGGGGTAGCCACTGAGCCCAACTTCCCTATTGATCAGACACAAAACAACGTAGATATCCCTCAAGGAATTTGTTGACTACCTTTGTTTGACCATCTGATTGAGGGTGATATGATGAACTGTGAGCTAGCTGAGTACCTAGAACTGAAAATAAATCAGTCCCAAAATTACTAGTAAATATCGATCTTGTCACTTACAATGATCTTAGGAGTACCATGGAGTTTCTGAACTATGTCCATGAAGGAAGGCCACCATTGTACTAGTTGTAAAGGGTTGTGATAGTGCATATAAGTGAGCATACTTAGTGAGCCTATCCACTACCATTACCGCCACTTACCATGATGATGTTTTTACTAACCTCCTCCCATCATTGTTGTCTTGGGATAAACAGTGGTTGCAACAAACCAGGTGTCTTGACTATTTCACCCTTAGTTTACTGACATATCATACATTCAGACACAAATTTCTATACATCCCCCTTGAGGCCTTCCCAGAATAAGTCCTTTTTGATCTGATGATATGTCTTCAAGAAGCCAAAATTCCCACATATGGGAGAGGAGTGTAATTCCTGAATGATCTTATACTTAAGTACTAATTGTTACAATTACAATTGATCCTTATACCAAAGAGTAACACCATCCCATACAAATTTGTTTGACACTTTAGAATATTGACTAACATGATGAATGAGATAATATGTTACTACATCATGTTCCCATTCAAATATGCACCCATGCCCAATCATAGAAAATTTAGGATTTGAGACAATGAGATTGTCTCCAAGTTGTGGGACTTGATATCGAGACAACATTTTTCCCGACTTCCTCTACTTATTCCTAATGTTAAACTACCCCTAAGAATTGAAATGCAACTAGCTAACTCTACTCTAACTCTCTAAGGGACCAGGACTGAGAAGGAGATGCATAAAACATAGACCTAACTAGAGAAGGTGATAACACCAAAAATAAGGGGATGAATACTTAGGGAAAGATAGAAAATGGAAGAAAATGACGATGAGTGAGGGTAGAAATGATAGCCACGTATCAAAATTGCATCCAGAGTTCCACTTCCATGATGCACAATGTACAGAGCTCCTTTTCCGAAAGAACACATACAACACACATGTGAATGAATGAGAGGCAAGATAATGCAATAAAACAATAGCTAAGGCCGAAACTAGCCATAAAACCAAAGATTTTATTGCTTAAAATATCATGCATAGATTAGCATGTTACATGAGGAAGATTTAAAACATTTATCATACAGACATAGCCAAAGGCATGCAATATCTTAGAACATATAACATGAAATGATGCCTCATATTCCAAAAGTATCCAACATTAAAACTTGCACATCACTTTACAATATATAGAAAAATTAAAGGAGGGAAGAAAGAGAGGCTAAATTCAAATTCTCTTAGCCACTAGCCGACCAAATTTATTTAATTTCCGACATGCTCTAAAAAAAAGGAATGAACGCCTCTAGGGGAAATCCAATTCCACAAACTATTAAAGGAGGAGTTTTTAGCGCCCACTCTCGTGATTGAATGCGGGTGGTTGAGCTAACCGACATTGCACTTGTGAATGTTGAAGATGTTTTCAAGGGTGACGCCCACCAACGACCTTTTAATTTTGAAATTTAGATTCTTATGCATAAATGAGGTCAACACCTTCCCATTGATATGAAATTTATAAGGATCGGGTCAAGAATTTGAGAATTATGATGATTTTTTCCTTGCGTGGAAATTGTGGTTATCCATGGTTGGGTTTTGACTGGTAGTAGAGCTCTCTCACTCATGTCGTGAGCTTCCATAATCCCTCAAGGAGAATTGGCTTTTGATGTTGTGGTTTGTTCTTTTCATCATCCGTGGCATCGATGTAGATCCCCCTTGTTCCAATAAGGATTCTAAAACCATTTGCTTCATTCCGCGGCATATAAAGTAGTGTGGCTTTCCATAACCTTCTACTGATTTCTTGATCTATGCGTAAAAACTCCTGTCAGACTTCTGCGACATGCTTAATTTCTTCACGGATTTAGAAATTCCATCCTTTGTGTGCATCTCCAAGTCGATCCACTTGTGTGAGTTGCTCATTTTTACAAAGGGTGCAAAAATAGACAACAATTCCCATTATGTTTGGCCTCTACTACCCAATCTAGTTGTAGTACTGGAGTGACATGGCACAAAGTAGTGCTGATGACGTTGTCATGACTTGGTCATGGGCTCATCCTTTCTCGAAATTGCATCACCTACAACATTTTCCTTCCCGAGGTCTTATAAATTATTTCAAAGTCAAATACCAACATTTTAGTAATCCATTTTGTTTTCCTCATATGATAACCTATGTTATAAGAAATACTTGAGACTATCATGGTCAATTTTTACCTTGAAGTGCCTACCCAGTAGGTAGGGTCACCATTGTTTTACAACATGGAGGATAGCCATCATTTCCTTCTCATAGATGGGCTTGAGAAGGTTCTTCCCTGTGATTTGGTGACTCTCAAAAGTAATGGGGCATCCTTCTTGCATGAGCACCACACCCATTCCATATCCAGATGCATCACATTCCACAATAAAAGGCTTTGAAAAGTTTGGAGTAGCCAAGACTAGGGTAGTACACATAACCTCTTTGAGTTGTTCAAAAGTTGTAGTAACAACGTCATTCCACTGGAAGGAATCTTTCTTTAGGAGAGCTATGAGAGGTATTGCTATGCCCCCATAGTGCTTGAAAAACCTCCGATAGTAACATGTTAATCCCAAGAATCCTCACAATTGTTTCAATGTTTTTGGAATGGGCCATTCCATCATGGATTTGATCTTCTGAGGGTCCACTTTTACCCCTTCATGTGACACAATGTGACCTAAATACTCCACTTCATTCACCCCAAAAGAGCATTTGGATGGTTTGGCATAAATTTGATGTTGTTCGAGGGTGAGGAGCACTTGATCCACTTGCACAAATGATCTTCCCATGTCTTGTTGTAAATTAAGATATCATCAAAAAATACCAAAACAAATTTACAAAGAAATGGTCAAGATGGTGTTCATTAGACTCTAAAAAGTGGAGGGGAATTTGTGAGGCCAAAAGGCATCACTAAAACTCATAGTGACCCTCATGGGTTTGGAAAGTTGTCTTATGGACATCTTCATCCTTGATTCAAATTTGATGATAACCCAAACGAAGATCTAGCTTAGTGAAATAGACAACACCATGTAACTCATCTAACAAATCATCAATTACAGGAATAAGAAACTTATCTTTGATGGTGTACTTGTTGAGATCTATGTAATCTGAAACATCCTCCAGTTGTCATCCTTCTTATGCACCATTACCATAGGAGAAGAATATGCACTCTGACTAGGGCGTATAATACCTGCTTCCAACATCTCTTGCACCATCTTCTCAATCTCACTCTTTTGGACATAGGGGTACCTATACATGGATGTTGGGTGGTTGACTTCCTTGAAGTAAATGAATGGCATGATCATGTGATCATTTTGGAGGAAGACCTTTTGGCATCTCACAAAAACCTTTGAGTGGTTATCCAAGATTAGTTGTAAATCTATAGGGGTAATGGTATTCATCTGTCTAGCTTCGATGGAGAACAACTGTGTGACAAACCCATCAACACCCTTCGTAATAGCTTTTACATTTGATGGGAGCTGACCAAATAAGGGGCCTTTTCCCATAGTCCCTAAAGTTCAAAATTCTTACCCTCGATTGGAAGTGCATGAACAGTTCTTGAAAGTTCATCTCAATTTTCCCCAAGGTTGTGAGCCATTGTACTCCCAAAACAATATCAACACCACCCATAGGAATGACAAACATAGGAGAGTCCAATTTGTACTCACCCATGGATAGCTTGATACTATGACATTTTCTTGAACAACTAATTATGCCCCCATCAGCAATCATGACTTGAAATTTAGGGGTTGGATAAATAAAGCAATTCAATCTTATTTCCAATTTATGGTTGATGAAGTTATGTGTACTACCTAAATCAATCAAGATGGTGACTCTTTGTTTCTTGAGAAACCCACCACCCCGAGGGTTCGAGGAGTGTTAATTCTAGATAAAGCATGACATGAAATGGTTGGTGGAGAGTCTTCTAAGCCGCTCTCAGGATCTTCCTCTGCCTCCTTTGTGTTGTTCTCCTCCTCTTCATCCTCCTCTACTCCTTCGATGTAGAACAACTTCTTCTCAGCACATTTGTGACCTCGACTATATTTGTTATCATAGTTGAAGCATAACCCTTTGGACTTTTTCTCTTCAATATGTTGAGGAGTCAATCGAATGGGTTGGGAGAATGATGGTCTTGTGGTCCTGGCATATGCCATTCTCGACTGAGGTGAATACCCGACGTTTGGACATATCCCTTTCTTCCATTCTCCGAGCAAGGACCATAGAGTCAGAGATTGAATTCGGGTTAAAAATACAAACATCATGTTGGATGTTATCCTTGAGACCTCCCAAAAATAGGTCATTGAGGTTCTCATTAGTGATATCCTCCACTCTCAAGGATAAATTATGAAATTTCTGAATGTAATCCTTGACCAAACTTGTTTGCCATAATCTGGTGAGCTAACTGAAGTAGTTCTCAATGACACTATTGTTATAGTGTAACTAAAGTTCATCTGCAAATGTTGACCATGAGAGATCAAGTCCCTTTTTTTTTGGTTTTGTGCGCTCAACCAACGATACCAAATGAATTGGTCTAGTTCTAGGTATAAGGATGCTACAATCACCTTCTGTGCACCAAGGGTTTGGTGTAGATAAAAAAAATTCTCCATTTGGTTGATCCAAGTGATTGGATCCTTCCCATCAAATTTGCACATCTCCACCTTTGGTAACATGTTATGTAATCCTCCATTAGGACTTGATGGTGGTGGTGTATATGGAGGAGGGTTGCTAGATGATCTCAAATTTCCTATACTTGGCAACTGATGCAGCGAGAGAGGCAATTTGGGCTCTGTATTTGTGCCATGTTGTCACGAAACTCTATTGTAGCTTGCGAAAATCATCTTTCTTCACCATATCTTGAACATCCACTTGGATTTCAGCTACTATAGCAGAAAAATCAGACTCAGACTCTACCTCTTCCTTACCTAGTGTCTTGCCTAATGTGTTAGATCATTTACCACTACCATGAGTTGATTATCCTGTCATTGATTAGGGTATAGGGATTAGGGTTTAGGGATCAAGTTTTAGGGTTTAGGGTTTAGGTTTTAGGGTTCATGGTGGTAAAAATAGGGTCTTTGGTGGATTATATGGTTGTAAAGGTCTTTTGAAAACAAGACTAGTGGCGGTGATGACAAAAAGAGTGAAAATGGCGAAAAAAGTGTATGGGAGGATGGTACCCTTAGGGTCTTGACATCAAGATGAAACGAATGATTGTTATATTGAAAAGACCCAAAACATTGAATTGAAACATTCAAGAGTAGACTGGTATAAAAAAGAATAGTTACAGGTAGTCCATATAACTTACTTGGTACTTCAATAGGTGTGGCTTGCTTTTCGACTTGTCGATTTGCTACTACAACATGAATTTTTATTACATGTTGTTCTCTTTGTTCTTCAAAGGAAAATTATTTGTGTAGTGATCTCCACCACACTTAAAGCATCCAATAAATGGTCCTTTTCTTTTAGTTTTATTATCATTAGTTGTTGTATTGTTTTGCCTAGTTTTCTTAAAATTTACAACAGGCTTTGCTGTTGTATTTTTCTTTCCATTTTTGGCCTTATTGCCAACCTTTTTCCACCAAGTCTTTCTTGGTGCAAGTGGTGAAGGTGAACTGAATTTTTCTTTCTTTTCTCATCTCTATGAGAAGATATAGCTCGAAGATTCTTCTCCCACCTTATGGCATTTTTAAAAATAGCTTCCATGGTTGAAGGACCATGAACATCCACCTCTCCACCAATAATGGGATTAAGTCCCATGATAAACTTACATATATGGAATTTCACATCAGTTTGGTATGCGAAACATATTTCAGTAGTTTTGTCAAATTTTCCTAGTATTCCGTTACAGTCATCTTGCCTTGTATTGATTTTTAGAATTTAGACATTTTCTAGTCATAATACAACAAGGGTAACCAATGTTGTATGAAATATAATTTGAATTGATCCTAGGTTATGTTGGCTACAACTCCCAATTCTACCTTTTGGCTATCCCACCATAAGGAAGCCTCATTTGAGTGTTGATAAGCACAAAACAACCTTAGCTTCTCTAGAAAAGTTTTGATTGTAAAATATTTCTCCATCTCAATGAGCCAATTCTTAGATCCATCACCCAAAGTTGTCCCATCAAAATTAGGCAGATGATATAATTGATATGATTTGATAGTTCTCCCTACCAAACGGGCTCCTTTGTTTTTAATTTGATTAGGATTTGTAGCGTTAGGTTCTACAACATTAATATTATAGTTAGTAGCATTAAGATCCACCGCATTAGGATGACTTTGAGGTCAGCACTACTATCACTTTTAAAGCTACTATCCTCACCAATATATGTTGTTTAAGGACAACTATTAGATTACGAGTTTCTTCCTTGACATCAATTATCTCGTCCAATTTACGGGTTGTTGCTACTTCAGCCCATGTAGCTTGGTTATTTGTAACATCACCTCTTGTTCTAGCCATTTTGTTCTATTGACAAGAATAAAATTTTGTATTAACACAAGGACCCATTACATCCAAGAGTTGTAAATGTTCAACTCGATAACAAAATGTAAGACCCATGTCATAATTACTTCTAAATTAAGGGATTTTTTTCTTTTAAAACAAACCCCTTAATCCCATTATATGACTTTCAATGATTTTAACTAACAACAATTATAATCTAGCATGAAATATAGTTTACAATCCATTTGATAACAATATAACCATGTGTAATTGTAAAGGTCAATTAGATCTACCCGATCCCCTTTATCATCACTTTAACCGAGTGTGCATAACTTGTATGCAGTTGGTTAACCTTTTCATTCAGGTATGAGAACTAATGTAGTTCCTAAGTGTCTACCTAAAAATTAGTCAACTGAGTTTCATTCACATCTCACACTGTTAGATAGGAACTAAGTGAATGAAAGTGTATTCGTTAGTACATTACTTAGGCAAAAGTTTTCAAGCCGTGCATTGCGTACTTAGTTTCATGACTACACATAAGCCAATCAAAATTTGTCTCATCACCACACAATCATCTCTACACAATTATCTAGATCACATCTCGTTAATTAAAGATTTAAGTTTTTGTATTAATAATGAATAGAATCTAGGTCTCACCTCTTCACTCAAGAGTATGCTATCAGTCCCAAATTAGGACCCCAATGGGAAAGAAAATGATTACTTAATGACATTTGTCATTAAATAATTATTACCCTTTCCATAGCCATCCTAAGGTGGTACAAATAGAGTTCAATCAAATGGATAGGTGAGACTTGGAGCCCACACTTTCATAATACATGTGATCTTAATACAAGGTACAATTTATCATTTTGATGCTAAGTCAAGTTATATGTTTTAATGACAAGTTTTATAGTAATTTAACTAGTTACTATCTTACAAGGTATCTTAATTCCGTAATGTTGCTATATAGTTTTCGTTGTTAGGAATTGGTTTAATCCAACCATGTCATTTCAATATCAGTAACTATCCAAACCCATCTTTATTTTATCATTAATTCCACAATTTTAATTCACTAATGTGTATGTGTCTCTTTAAGAAGGAGATATAAACCTTTAAGTATTAAAAGCTGGTTAAGATTGACAACAATCGTAAATATATCAATCACATTACTTATTACTATCTCAATTCATAGTTTAATGTATATCACTTTTGCTAATATGAAATCAATATGTTGATCATAATATGTCAATGTTGTAAAGATACAACTATCATTATTGTAATGATTTATAGTTGTACCAGGGTTCATTTTAAGAAAACCCCTTTGAAAAATTAGTTTAGAAATTGTGGTGAATCTCAAAATTGACTTTCAAATCATTGCGAATTTTTGAAAAAATGTTTCGTGGCAAAGGTGATTTCGTAGAGAGAATTTTCCCTAGTTTCGCAAAGTGTTAGGCATGTTAGCATGTAGGTTGGGCGGGACAGGTTTGTTGGGTGGTTTGGATGGGTGGTTTGGACGGTTAGAGGGGGGTTGGATGACTAAGGGTTGATGGGTAAGTGGTTAGACAGGTGGGTTGGATGGTTGAGGGGTTGGACAACCAATGGTTCGATGGGTGGGTTGGACAATTTAGGTGTTGGATGACTAAGGGTTGGATGAGTGGGTTAGTTAGGACGGCTAAGAGTTGGATGGGTGGGTTGACGGTTAAGGGTTCGACGGTGGTTGGTCGGTTGAGGGTTGGATGACTAAGGGTTGGATGGGTGGGTTGGATGGTCGAGGATTAGATAGTTAAGTGTTGGACGGGTTGATTAATCGCAGGTTGGGTGACCGCCATGACTAGCTAATAGTTTTTTACCATGTGTCCTTTGACCCATTCAGACCCCTATAAATACCCCTACAAGGTTCATTTCTTCACTTTTCTACGAAAATTTCCAGTGCTCTGAGCTCTCCAATTTTCAAAGTTCTCCCAAATTTCAACAATGGAAAGCACCACATCTACTCCTACACCCAAATTCCAATACAAAAACCTCATGTGCCCATAAATTGTATCCCTACTTGAAAGCAAAAGATGCACAAAAGGATTGGCTCAAAAATCAGAATTTACCGGCTTGTGGACATGCCCCAATTCGATACTGATACTTCAGTGCTTGATTACCTTCTCACCTCTTACAATGAGAATGATGGAAAATTTTCCATTCTCCTCGTGCATCCGAGACGTCGTCAAATTTCATTCACAATTGAGCCCGCAGACGTACATCGGTTAACTGGGTTACCATTCAAAAATAAGTTGCATTACTACAAAGGTTGTCCTCACAAATGAAGACAAAAAATTTTTGGAGTCTCATTACAGTGTGCAGGTTGATGGTAAGTTTATTATTTTCAAATTCTTTTTCTCTTAACATTTTCCACCACCCAAGCCTCTAACATTTTTTTTTATTGCAGCTCCTCTTAATTGTTCATCATGAGGCCTTCTTCTACAAGGTATTACAAACCAATTCTTTCTTGCAGTTGCATCACTTTTTTAGGCTAGGATTGTATTACAGGGAAGATCTGCAGACATTTTGTATTGGGCAGTTCAATATTTATTGCGGACACTAGCAAGTCAATAATTCAATTGGTGCACATATTTGTCTAACCGAATAAAAATAGATGTCTCTCGTGCCCGCAATGCCAATCAATCTGATAAATCCAAGACTAGTATTCTCTTGTTGCAATTTTATTCTTGCTTTCTATTAGGAAGTGTTCTACAAATTTCAGAAAGCTAAAATTCCAACTGCAATTAATGATAAAATGATTGGTCTCAGTCTTGAAGAACAATAGGTAATTGTTACTTTTACAGTTTTCTTGTTATAACGATTTCAAATTCAATATTTTTCAATAAAATAATAATTGTAAGATTTTCTTTTACAGAGAAGAATTATAGCTGCAACATCTCATAAGGAGGCAATTGCTCGAGGTAAAGCCCCTGCAGAGGTCTCTGCTGATTCTGACATGGATTCAACAAAATCAACACCAGTAAGAGCTCCTCGTCAAAAGTGACCTAGGGGGTCGCTATGTGCATCACGTCTACCATCACATTTAACTACATATGAATTTTTCTTTTGATATAATTAACTAATTCAAACAACTAATATAGATTATGTAGGTAGTACTGTATTTTAATATTTCTACTTGTTCTTTTCTACATTTATTGTATTCAGAAACTACTGAAACTGGTGATGATGATCAAACTCATTCTGATAGTCAAAGATCGAAATGTTACATTTGCGTCTCCAAACGTGCAAGGTAAATTGTAATATTTAATATTTAGCATGTTTTATTTCATTACTACTTTTTAGAATTTACAAGGCCTAACCGTATAATGGCTTCTAACAATTTGTTGTTTGCTTCTTGCAGGTAATATGGCTTCTGAGCACATTCCACTTGCAAGGAGGCCACCAATACCACCAACACGTACAATCCAAACAAAAAGAAGATCTTTAAGAAATAATATAAGGTTTCCTGTAGAATCAGCTAGAACAATTCATCCTGCAACCACATAATTTCCTGACTCTCACTAGGTGGTGTTTTAAGTGTAACGGCCTCACAAATTTTCAACAACATCGCCCTTGATGAGGAGTATTTGGGATTCGATACTGGTGATGCTTGATAAGGGTAACTATTTTGACACCCATGATATGATTCAATCTACTCCGCCTCAACCATAACCACAACAAAATGTGCATGAAGTACATGACAATGACTCTCCTCCTCCTCCAAGAAACGCTCCACAAACAGATGATGAAAAGACACATTTTATATTAGAAAATATGATATCATATAGTATGGGGAAATAATTCAAGAGGTTGTAATGTATGATGTGGATTTGGTGTGGTCTTGGGAGAGGAGAGCTAAAATTTTGATAAAAGAAATAAATACAAGATACCATAATCACGATCAAATACATTCATTGTTCACTCGTAGAGAGAGAGCCAATTGGCAAGGCAAGACATTTTTCTAAACAAAGCTCAGTCAGGGACAATTTCATATACTAATAATTACAATGATGAAATTATAGACATAATGTTAAACAAGTTGGAGAATTTGAATGCTGAAGCATAGGCTTACTACAACAAATGGGCTAAAGACAAGACAAATGTTTTAATAACAAATGCAAAAAAAAGAAAAAGTTGTGGTGAGTGGGCTTTAAGTTTTACATGCAAAATCCTAATATTATAAGCACTGCAATATATATTTTTAACTTATCTAATAGACTAAAAAATTTATATTTATGTTTGTAGGCAAAATATGAAAATTAAAGAAAGAAGCAATTGTATTTGAAGCACATTTAAAGAATGCCCGCAAAAGTCTGAATTCATTTATACAATTGAAGGAAAAACTCATAGTAATAAATAAACAAAATAATACATTGAGAAGGATAATCAAGGAGCATAAGATGGATCCAGAAGTCTTACTGAAGGAAAAGACAGATGTAGATGCAACACTTTTGTCAGCAGGAGATGTAGTGAGGGAGGAGTAGAATATTCTTGAAAATATCAATACCGCAACATGAGATTTGCAGGCATCAAGAGTTATAACAAATAACTCTTTACAAACACATCAGATTCCTCCACCTCTAACATGCAAGAAAAAGATCAAGATTCTCTTGCTACATAAAAAAATCAATATGTTAGTGAAGTTCACCATGTGACAAGTGTGTTGTCACAATTCCAACTCTGGCGTAGGAATTAAAAGATAGTGGCCAACCAATTTTTTTGTTTTATTCCGTGTGGTAGACGTAAGGACAACTATGATTCAAAATCATAGGCAGAAAAGAGGATGACCTCGTAATGTGTCCTTATATGACAGAACTTGTCTGGAAGCTTTTAAATGTATTGAAAACCCCCTTTTTTGAATTGTATTGGACGACACAATGCTTTATGAATTTGTAATTTTCTTCATAAAGTAATCTGCCACATGAGAGAACGATTTCAAGAGTACTTTGGAAATTGGAATTGTAACTATATATTGTTATTCGATTTCTACATAATATAAATGATGTTTCGTCTCTTTTTACGTAAATGTTGCTTAAATTTACTTGATTTTGTTTGTTTAAAATATTTACGTTTATGATTTCTTGCAGATGTAAAATAAATCAATTAACAAATATAAAAGACAAATATTTCCTTATTTTAGTTTAAAAACCAAATATAAAAAACAAATGGGAGAATTGAAAATGATAGTGACATTGTTCCAATGGCAATGGATCAAATAAAGAAAAATATAATATTACATTTATTGAAAGTTGTAATCTCTGTATGAAATACATCAATAGTTATAATTTATTACATTAAATTATTGTAATGAAATCTATGTGAATTGGAACAGTCCTGATCAACACTTTCATTCGTGTCTTGGAAATCAATCTGTAGCATGATCTGTGGATGTGTCTCCATCCCTCGGGGCCAAGTAGAATATTACTAACTCCTCTTCTTTCTACTAGTGAATTCCATAATGCGAGTACTCTATCATAAGGAAAAGACTCCATTGAGTAACATGATACATACAACCTCAGACAACTTTCTAGATTCCTATCCAATTTATTTCAAACTTTCAACTTTAAAAAGGATAGTGCACTGAAAACCCTCTCATCTTCCACAGAACCCAGAATCATAGTTTGACAGAGTTCATACAACTTAATATACTCGCTCAAATCTTCACTTAGAATACTACTGAACAAATATCCTTCCAAATCCTTTTGATGACACCATAATCTTGTGGGTTTTGTAGAAGCTAAACTTGTCGTATCATAGTATTAGCAAAATCCATTGACTGGGAACTAAGTATTTTTCTTTGTAAAATACCTTCTACATAAACTCTATTTATCTCTTCAGTCTTAGAGAAATGGTCAGTTAGATCACTCATGTTTTTGACAAATAAAAAACTGATAGATGTATAAGGTTTGCTAGTAGAAAAATTCCAAAACTACGGATTTACAACTCCCATTGCTTCAAGTATTTTATCATTTTTGAATCTTTCCCGAATCTCTTTAGCTAACGATTTAGAGATATTTCTCAACTTATTCCTAGTTTCCATTAATACTGCATCATATAAATTCCACTGTCATCTTACTTCTTCTATGGATTTGAAATTAAAAAACATATTTAACTACTCTTACTTCTTCTATTTCAAAATGTATATTGTATTTTAAGAAGCACATGAGATTTTTAAAATCATTAATGCATTCCACTTTTCAAAAGTAGCACCTGAAAACTCCCATCACAAATATATAAACTTTCGAGACTCCAAGACACACGTCTTCCGAGTCTTATGATGTTATGTAGAAAGAACGATCTTGTGCATGCTCGAAAGGAAGATTGAAATTGCTTCATCTAGCAAGAAAAGGAAGGGCGTGAAAACTAAGATCCCCACATGCTTCTCGTAGGGTTCTCGTGCCAAAAAGACCTCGAGCTTGCCAAGAACCTCCTCATCATCACCCCAACTGGTAGAGGAGCCTAAGGAGGAGGATTTGATGGTCAGAGTGGGCAGGATGGAAAAGGAAATTCAAGAGCTTAAAAGGGTTATCAAAAATATGGAAAAAGCTAAGGGAAAAGGAAAACTTCAAAATGATGATGAGGAGGGTGTTATTATTCTTGAATTGTTCAAGAAGTGCAATCTTTGGATGGCGTAATGGGAAATGCAAAATCTCAGTAATGATCGCATCCTATTTGCACTTAAAAGTATTTACAATTTCATCGAACAGCATGTTCATAGTGTATGCAGCCTCAACGGGATTACTGAAGACATTTGGGGCCCCAAAGAGAAAAGAGATATGGCAATTTCTTAAAAATAAAGATCTCGAAAGACCCTTCTCGGGCCACAACAATTGCATTCTTTGTCTCGCGCAAAAATGATCAAAACCAAGATTGACATTTGTCGATCAAGTAAAGTGGAGATGTCTTTTTGTCTTTCAGCTCTTTATCTAAGTTGATGATGATCGGATCTGGTGCTTATTTTTTGCGAGATATTCTATGATAGATATCTCTTGTTTGTTTTTTGATCTCTTCATGTTTTTGGATCATTGTACGTCTCTGGATCCTTTCTATTAATATGTTGTTTTATCTGGCTGTTATGAGCCCTCTGAGGTTGGTTGTTTTTCCCTTCTCTGGGTTGTTTCTCCCGCTTCTGGTATCTGGCTTTTGAGCCCTTTTGTATACAGGGTATAGTCCCTTCAAAACTATTTTCCCTTAATAAAAAAAAGATATTAACATCTCTCAACATGGGAAAAATACCATAGAGTGTGAGTAAAGTTTCTATGTCTATTAGACGACACAATAGATCTTTAGCTTTATCTACATCCCTACGGTATTTATACATAAATCCTGTTAATGAAGGATATTCATCAAATATTCTACAGTAGGTTCATACATAGATATCCATTTGGTATCTACATCTTTGAGAAGCTTTTTTCCCTCTATCAGTCCAATTGCAAATTTTTGAAATTCCAAAAATCTCTTTGGACTGCTAGAATAATAAGCATGCAAATCACGTATCAATTCCTCCACTCTAGCTACATTTTCAAATGTGCTCACAATTTTGTAAGCCAAATTCATTCTATGAGCCATACAATGGACAAAAACCATATACAGAGCAACAATTTTCTAAAGTCTAACGCAGAGACCATTTCTAGCTCCCTGCATTACAGCTACACCATCGGTTCCGACACAAACTAATTTTGTTGCAATGGAAAATTCATCCATTCCGCGATATCCTTCAGATTTGAGACCACCAATTTATAAATATTTTCAAAATTGTAATTCTCAGTCATTTTATGAATTTCTAAGAGGTGTGGAGTTCTTATTTCATTAGCAAATGTGTAAACATGAATACAAATCCATGAAGTATTATCCACTCAAGAAACCTCGTCTATCATGAAAGGAAATATACATTGCCTTTTGAACACATAGTTTCGATCCTCCTTTTCTACCAAAGATAGACATTTTGCAATTTCCCACCACCGTATCCGACCAATGAGATTGAGGAACATCTCAGAGACAAATAACCCGATATAAAATTTTATTTTCTCTCGAAATCGACATTTGTCTTCCCATTTTCAATATATATAATACGATAGAAAATTGAATACTTTTTTGCATGCATTTCTACCTCCATAGCTTTGCTTAATCTTGCTACTATGGTCCCACCTTTTTCATTCACATATTTCATACATTTTTGTTCCTTTTCATATTCTTCTGCATATTTGACATGTAGACACTCTTTTGCATCTTTTCATTTATGTGTTTTGACTATGTTGCCATCCTTTTACTTTTGGGAAATGTATATTGTTATGATCCTCATGTGTGGATTTCACTAACGCCTCGAGGTTTTGGTATAACGGTTCATTATATTTGGTATCAGAGCGACCACCCGTGTTCAAGTCTCGGCATGGGTAGCTAAGTCGGCATTGCGCAGTTGTTCACCCGGGGCTCGTATAGGCGGGGTGTGGTCCCGCTATATGGGCGCAAATCTAGCTCGGGGTCTGGGCTACGGAAGCATGGTGAGATGATATGATCCTCATGTGCAATTTCACTAACGCCTCGAGGTAATGAAATTATTAGTATAATTTAGATTATGAGCAGAAATATAACACCAAATAACACAATATTTCGTAATAATGATCTCAATATGCAATTGTAATAGCTTTGCCACTTCGAGGGGCAACATCCAAACCATATAATAAGACTCAAATGCTCAAATGATAATGAACTACTACCTACAATCCTCTATATATACTATTCATATGTTAAGGCCATCATCCAGTGACCTATTAAGCATGAGAAACTATAAATGATATAATAAAATGATATGGTAAGCCACGATTCTGGCTACTCATATCGTAATACAAGCAATAGTTTAAGGGTGTAGCATGCCCTTCCCCTTCAAACCAATCGGTGTCCTCAATGTTGAATAATCCTGATGTTGTCACAGTAAAACCTTCATCCTCCCGTGGCATCTTCTATGCTCAGATTCTTCCACTTAATCGATATTCCTTAATGTCTTTGGTTCCCAACCTCTTAGTACGTGTTTGTAGAATCTTCTCTAGCTCCAAAATGATTCTTCCTTGTAAAGTTTTGGTAACTCTGTCTGGGCTTCAAATTTCTTTCCAATAACCTTCTTCAGGCATGAAACATGGAATACCGGGTGTATGTGTGAAGATGGAGGCAACTCTAGTTTATAAGAAACACCGCCAATTTTCTATAGAACTCCGATAAGGGCCATAGTATTTAGAAGCAAGTTTGTTGTCCTTTTATGTTGCTTTAGAGACATCTCTTTTGTAAGGCTAGAGACGTATAAAACCCAAATCACCAATTTCAAAATGTATTTCACTACGATGTTGATCTCGCTTGTTGTTTCATCCTCGTTTTGTGCTAATGCTAAATTCTCCTTCAAACTAGCCAAAACCTGTTGTTGATGTTGAATGTGTTCCTCAACATCTCGACCTTAGTTCGCACCCTCAAGGAGGAAGTGATAGAAGGTGGATGGTAACCATATAATGCTAAAATGGGGTCATTTGAGAAGAGGTATGAAAAGATGTGTTATACCACCATTCTGCAAGTGGTAGCCATTTAATCCATCTTTCCTGCTTATCTGATACAAAACAACGTAGATACCCCTCTAAGCATTTGTTGACCACTGCTTGCCCATCACTTGAGGATGATAAGATGAACTGTGAGCTAGCCGAGTACCAAAACAAAAATAATTCTATCCAAAAATTACTTGTGAAAATAGGATCACGATCACTTATAATTATTTTTGGGGTTCCATGTAGCCTTTGAACTGTCTCCAAAAAAATAGCTGCGACTGTACTAGCTGCAAATGGATGTGACAGGGGCACAAAAATGGGCATATTTTGTGAGCCTATCCACAATCACCAAAATAACATTCTTATCCTCTAAACAAGGCAATCCGGTGATGAAATCCATGGAGACCTCCTCCCATCTTTGGCTAGGAAATGGTAAGGGTTACAAACAACCTTGTGTCTTAATTGTTTCCCCTTTGTTATATTGGCTGGCACACTAAAAATCTGATACAAAATTTTGTACATCCCCTTGAGTCCTTCCCAAAAGAATTCTCTTTTATTCTATGATATGTCTTCAAAACCCAGAGTGTCCTCCAACAAAGCGAGGCATGTAGCTCGCAAGAATCTTATGCTTCAACTCAAAATCTTTGCTCAAGTATAACCTTTCCTTGTACCATAGGGCATTACCTTTCCACTCAAATTTGTTAGATGTCATAGATCCTTGCTTGATATTCTGTATTAGAGATTGTGTATCCTTTTCTTGATCCCATTCCAATCTTGCTTCATCCACCTAATCGGCCGTCAACATGGACATTCCACATAGTAAGGCATCTGTGGATGTATCCCTTCTCGACAAGACATCGCCTACTACATTTTCTTTAGCCTTTTTGTATATGATTTCAATCATAACCCAAAATTTTTGTTACCCACTTTTGTTGTTCCTCGATGATAACCTTTGCTCCAAAACTATTCGATACTATCATGATCATTTTTTACCTCAAGTGTCTACCCATGAGATAGGGCCTCCATTGCTTGACCGCATGAAGAATAGCCATCATTTCTTTCTCATAAACCGGTTTGAGCAGATCTTTTCTTTGAATTGGGACTCTCAAATGCAATTAGTTTTCCTTCTTGCATTAAAATAGCTCCTAATCCTAATCCTGAAGCATCACATTCAACAATTAAGGTTTTGAGAAGTCAGGGAGTACCCAAAATTGGGTGCCGCACAAGGCTTCCTTCACCGCTTTCAAAGGATTTAGTGGCTAAGTTTGTCTAATGGAAGGCATCCTTCTTTAGTAATGTAGTGAGTGGGGTTGCTATTCTACCATATCCCCACACAAATATTCTGTAGTACCCTGTTAGTCCTAGGAACCCATGAATATTTTTTGAGAGTTTTGGGCCTTGGCCATTCCACCATAGCTTTGATCTTCTGAGGATCAAATTTGACACCTTCATGGGATAAAATGTGACCCAAGTACTCTACCTCTTGTACACCAAAATAACATTTGGATGGCTTTGCATAGAGAGTATGTTTCTCCAAAACTTCCAACACTTTATTTACATGTTGTAAGTGTTCTTCCCATGTCTTACTATAAATCAATATGTCATCAAAGAAAACTAATACAAATTTCCTTTAAAATGGCCTGAAAATAGTGTTCATCAAGCTTTGAAAGGTTGAAGGCACATTTGTAAGACCAAAAGGCATTACCAAAAACTCATAATGGCCCTCATGAGTTCTGAAAGCCGTTTTATGAACATATTCCTCTTTTATTCTAATTTGATGGTACCTCAACGAAGATCTAATTTTGTGAAATAAATAGCACCATGCAATTCATCAAGTAAATCATCAATTACTGGAATAGGAAACTTATCTTTGATGGTATACTTGTTGAGTTCTCGTAAATCTGACACATCCTCCATGTTTCATCCTTCTTATGTACCATGACCACTACAGAAGAATAATAGCACTGGCTAGGCCTAATGATACCCGCCTTCAACATTTCCCCGAACCATTTTCTCGATCTCACTTTTCCGGGAATATGGGTATCTCGTATGGTTTGATGTTAGGTGTTTGGATCCCTAGAATCAACTCGAATGGCATGATCATGATCCCTAAATAGTGGTAGTCCCTTTGGAATTGCATCAAAAATAGATGAGTGAGCATCAACAATCTTCTCAAGATCAGTGGCATATCAAGACTTTGTATTTTGTACTTCTATGGAAAATAACTTTGTTATAAATCCATCTACTCCTTTTCCGAGAACCTTCTGCATCTGATGAGAGCTAATAATTTGTGGAGACTTAGCTACTATCCCATTCAATTGTATTTTCCTTCCATCTGAATGAAATCGTATGAACAATTCTTGGAAATTCATCTCTATAGTACCTAAGGTTATGAGCCATTGGACACCCAAAACAATATCTTCCCCTCCCATAGAAATAGCAAACATAGGTGAGTCTAACATGTAGTCTCCCATGGAAAGCTTGATACTATGGCACTTTCTTGTGCACTTGACTATCCCACCATCCGCAATCATAACTTGCATTTCTGGAGCTGGGTAAATAAAACAATTGAGGCGGGTAGCTAACTTACTATTTATGAAGTTATGAGTACTCCTCGAGTCAATCAACACTGTCACCTTCTATTTTTTGAGATAGCCAATAACCTTGAGTGTTTGAGGAGTACTAATACCTGACAATGCATGGCAAGAAATTGTAGGTTGGTGATCCTCTACTTCCTCTTCTACTGGTTCCTCAGCCTCTCCTATAATTTCAGCATCCTCATCATCCTCATTACCTCTGTCAATATAGAACAACTTCTTCTCAGCACATTTGTGTCCCGGTCCATATTTTCTATCACAGTTAAAGCATAATCCTTTTGCTCTCTTTTCTTCCATTTGGTGAGGAGTCACTAATTGCCTAGAAAATCAAGGGGAAGAGATACTACGGTCTTTGGTGTTAATAAAAGGTGGCCTCCTACTACAAAGAAATTTTTCCTCTACTTGACGTGCCATGATAATAGAATTATAAAGCTTGAGTGGATTAAACATACGTACTCATGCTCGATGTGGTCCTTAAGACCCCAAGAAATAGGTCATTCATATTCTCTTCTGGTATATTCTCCACCCTTAAGGATATGTTTGGAATTGATGCACATAATCTTTGACTGATCCTGTTTTTCATAACTTTACTAATTGACTAAAGTAGTTCTTTGAAACACTGCAACTATAGTGCAATTGCAACTCCTCGGTAAAAACTGTCCAAGTGACACCGAGACCATTCTTCTGCCTCTGAGCACATAACCATCGATACCAAACGAATTGGTTTGGTTCAAGATACAGGGATGCCAATGTCACCTTTTGTCCTAATGGTGTTTGATGTAGCTCAAAGAAGTTCTCCATTTGATTTATCCAATTCAAGGGATCTTTACCATCAAATTTGCACATATCCACTTTCGACATCATGTTCCGTGGTTGCGAATAAGTTGGATTCTGATTGGGCTGGAAAAGTGATCCAACATGGTTATTTTGTCCATGATTTTGAACTGAAGATCCTCCTTGGTTGATATGGGATGGATTTGGGCCATACTATTTACCCTTTACATGTTGCATGATATCATCTAACCGATGATTGATTTGGGCTATGTCTCCTTTAGAGGCCATCTCGATTATACATTCGCAGCCTCATACTCAATTTGACTCACCTTATGATCAATCAAGTAAACCCTAGTGTTGAGGAATCTGTATTTACCCCTTCTGAATCCATCTCTTCAATCACTATCTCATCTTTATCTAGGGTTTTACCCAAAGTAACCAGATTCTTTTTTGCTCTTGTGGAAGGCCCCGCCATGATATCAAACCTTAGGGTTTAGGGTTTCGATACAAATTCGTATGAACAATAAAAACACAGAGATGATACTAATACTATTTTTTAAAGCTTTAAAAATGTAAAGAACTTGAAAAAATTCCACAATTTGCACCCTAGGGAGCGATTTTATGAAAAACCCTAAATTTGTAATAACTTGTGAAAAATAAATAAAAAAACTGAAATTTTCAGGGAACCTTACTTGAAATGTTTCACAACTTTGGTAAAAATATCTCCCACCAATTCGCTCTAGTTCAAAATATATTGTGGAAACAAAAATTAGGTTTTTGCCCTAATTTTGGCCCAGATCGTAGCTCTGATACCACTTGTAATGAAATTACTAGTATAATTCAGATTATGAGCAGAAATATAACACCAAATAACACAATATTTCAGAATAATGATCTCAATATGTAATTGTAATAGCTTCGCCACTTTGAGGGGGCAACCTCCAAACCATATAATAAGACTCAAATGCTCAAATGATAATGAACTACTACCTACAATCCTCTATATATACTATTCATATGTTATGGCCATCACCCAGGCCGACCTATTAAGCATGAGAAAGTATAAATGATATGGTAAGCCATAAGTTGGCTACTCATATCCTAATACAAGCAATAGGTTAAGGGTGTAGCATATATTTTCCCACAATACTTTTCAATCAGTGTCCATTTGAGCCGCATCATGTGATCCTTCCTCTGTTTACAACCACATATTTTGCATCGATATTGTGTTGGAACATCATTGCCATTTTTAGTGTACATAGGTTTAATGAACTTATATTTTGAGCCCATTCGAAGTAGAATTTCCTTCCAATTGTCCAGTTTGTCCTTTCTTCTAACATATATTTTTTCTCGGGGTTTAACTCCTACATCCGGCTCTCAGCAGAATATCTTGATTCTCATGTCTCCTTTTTATGGAAATAGACCTTGGATTAGAAGCTTCCTCTACTGGTGTATCATGAGAATTTGATGAATTTTCTTGTACTTCTATGTCATCAAGGGACATAATGTTTTCCTCAACATATAATGGATCATCGATATCTTTAAATTGATTATTTTGTGAAGGAATTTCTAAAATGTCTGCATATAATTCTATAAAATTGTTATATATATAGTATGAAAATTTTATCTATACATAATTTCTACAAGACAAACAGTTCAAGAACAATATGAAAAAACATAATTATTAAATACTGTAAGATTAAATAACCTGTAAATAGCACATGCCACATACCGATATTTTCAGTTAATGTAGAAACCCCCTTCATTTTTTGTGATTTTCCAAAATAGCCAAGCAAAGTATTTGCACCATTTTTTGAACTGGTTGAATTTGTAACCTTCTTACCTTGATTTCTAGTATCCTTGACTGCTTAGGGACGACTCTTATGTTAGAAGGATAAGATTGGATGGTTTAGGGTTAGACGGTAGTGGTTGGATGAAAAAGGTTTGACGACTCATGGTTTGTATATCAAAGGCTTGGACGACGAGGGGGTTGGACGATTGAGGGTTGATGGTTGATGGATTGGACGGATGAGGGTTAACGACTAATTACTAAGTAGTTGGACGGCTCAGGGTTGGATGACTAAGGGGTTGGATGGCTCAGGGTTGGAAGGCTAAGGGGGACGAGTAAGGGGTTGGATGTTCAAGGTTGGACAACTCGGGTTGGATGGCTAAGGGGTTGGATGAGTTAGGGTTGGATGGCTCAAGGTTGGATGGCTCGGGTTGGAAAACTAAGGGTTGACGGCCAACAAGTGTGACGGCTTAGGGTTGGATGGCTAAGGGGTTGGACGAGTTAGGGGTTAGACGGTCAAGGGTTGGGACGGCTCACGAGTTGGATAGTTGAGAGGTTGCTTATGTTTACTTTGGCAAATATGCACATGAAATGATTTGAAATGGTGGCAAATTACATTCATAAGATCTTATATATGTGTAAAATATAGGTGAAATGAATAGTATAAGGGACATGTTGGTCGATTTTTTGGTGAATAAGTCGGCTGCGAATCACGAATATTTGCCAATTCAAATTTCCATAATCCTCAATTTTCACGAGATTACGAAAATTCGCCACTAAAAATTTCCATGTTATATGCCCCTATACTTTGGAAGACGGAGAGACATCTCCATGTAAATATTTCTGGGGTTAGTGCGGACCTACCCACCGATCCAAAACCTCCTATATTACCTCAACCTCTAGATCCACCGAACTAGAGCCACCTATGCCCGATCCTTCATGTGTGTAGTAGCCGAAGCGACTAGAAGATGTACTTCCTATCTCCCAATAGGTAGTATTTGAACCGAACTCCTACAGTTTGCATGGTGGTACTACTCCCATAAGTGAGTCCAAAATTATATGCACTCAAAGTCTTTTTGATAATGTGCCTAAAGGGTACCTCCAAACAACAACGAAGACGTTTGCCCTGCCATGGATGTACTTGTTATGTGACTTACTCCTACTTCCCTACTGCCCAAATTAGCTTTTTGACTATTAGATGTACTAGATACTAGAAAACCAAGTGCAAGGGCTAGGTTGCTAGGTAGATTTAGATGCGTGCCCAAGGCCTAGATCGTCTCTACTAGCATGCTCCTTGTGAGGCCGAGGGGGTTCCTTGTCATGCTTTCCCAAATGGGGAGTTCCAGGATACTTTGGCTCCACGCATTTTGTGTGAGCTCCAAATCCTTCACAATCCATCTCTCTCCTCAACATCATCCTCTCTGTAATATCATATTGCTTCTCCATCTCCCTTTCACGCACCTCATTGTACTTAAGCCACCTTTCTTCTCTCTGCCTTTTTGCCACTAGGTCTGCCATCTTTCACCAAACCTACTCCTACCCCCACACGTGGTGGGGTTTAGCTAGCCATCAATTTTTCTTCCAAGTTTAGGGTCACCATCAAGATCTTGATCACTAGTGGAATGCCTTGCAAGTAAGTTCCCTGGGATAACGTAAAAATTGGAACTTAGCTACCTTTGGGAAAGAATAAGTGGAAATTGAGTACTCCAAAATATAGTTATTCAAAACACCATCAAAACCAAGTATCCACAGCACATGTCCAAATCAGATTAGCATCATATAGGGCCTAAAATTCTTCTTGCATCTAGACAAGTGTGCGATACCTCCAATTCCGTTTAGACGCATAAGTAACCAAATGCTCATACAATTCTACCGGAAGATAACAAAGAAGCTCTTATACAAATAGTCATACATATTTTGTTCCACCCACGTGCATATGTCAAACTCAGATCCAGTGTTGAATCTCTGTGCGTACTCTTCTTCTATATCTTTTATCCACTCTCAACACTTGTTAGGAGTCGTCAACCGATACGTCTTCATCATGAACCATCTTGAAAACAATTGAAAAGAGGTCCCGGAAATGGAACCAATGATGTAGCTTAGAATCCACCACGAACAACCTAGGGACGCTGCACATCACTCAACTCGAGCCGAGCGATCACCCAAAGTGCACAAAGGTACTAGGCCCTTCTTTACTGATTGCTTGTGCAGGACATTAACGTGTTGAAGATAGAGCATATTCAAAACCATAATAAGCACAAACATTCCATAGAGCACATTCCAGATCTAGATATTAAAGAATCATGAATTAAACAATAATCATAATGAAATCAACCATACAAGAAGATTCAAGATCATGTTTAACACCTTTATCTAGCCAATATACTCCATTATATTAAACACAATAAATACAAAAGCTTCTTACAATAAATAGTATCACCCTAAGTCATGCATGCATCAAATCCAACAACATAACTTTACAATAATCCACACAAGTGTCTTGGTGTCTCTCTCTAACTACACAGACTAATACATACTTATAGGGGTGGGTACTTTCCCTTCACCACCTACACACTTCCCAAAATAGGTCACATGCTAAAAATAGCCATGCGCCTTTACAATAATATGCACACATGCAAGTGCGCTAATAATAGATCTCCTACATTTAACATGCAAAGTAGTAATCCTATTATCCAAAACTCATGCATGGCGCTTAGTAGATGCTTATTCTAAAATATCATTTGTGTGTCACACAAGTCTCCATCCCATTGTGTGCTTTACACGCTATCTCAAAAATAGCCCGTAACCATGAAAATGGCTAAGTCCCAAATCATCTTATCCCGGTGCATGTTTCCTTTCTATCCTTCCACACCTTCAAATGTAACCTTGTTGTGCATGAATCTTCTCGTGTGCCCTCTCCTTAGTTTCATACTCTGTCTGCGCTCAACAAGTAAGTTGATGATGCATGAGTTGTGTAGTAGAACCTCGAGCTCCTTTCGTAGTGAAGATTAAATTAACACAAGTTATGATAAACTAAACTATAAACTTGCACAAGAGAGAGCTAACATAGAAAAAAATCAAGTGAGTTTATAGGAGGCGGCCATGCACATATGATTCCAAGTGGTTCGAGAAGGTGAGCTCTCAAGCCGAGCACCGAAGGCCGAGTCATTTTGGAGGGTCACAAAGGTGAGTTAAAGGAATGAATGACAAACTCATCGTCCATGTAGCTCGTGAGCTGATTGTGGGTGAAAAGGGGGATGTGGGGATTACCACCTAGCCCTCGGTGTGATTTCAAAAAGGTCAAGGGGAGGTGGAGACCTTAATGATGCGCGGGGCTTCCACTGGCATGGGCCATTGTCGCCACTTCGCATGTCAATGTAATGAAACAAGTCGATGGTTTAAGGCATGTTAAACGTAGAGATGGAGGATTATGAGGGTCTCACTAATGCAAAGTGACATATGGCTTGATTCAAAATCCATTCTAAGTTCAAGCACACAAGCAACAGGCACCTGAGTGGAAATGAAGCTCAAAGCGGTGATGGCTCGACGAGTTCATCCCAGTAGAGCTCGGTGAGAGAGGTAGGAAATTCATGGAATAGATCATCCATTTGCACAAAGATGAAATCTTCTAAGGCATATATACGAAAAGGAGGCAAGTTTAACATTGAGTGACTCGACTCGATTAGGTCGACCAATGAGAAACGTGAGGAACACGAAGACAAAGCCGAGTCGTGTGGCCAATTCTCGAACGTGGCATGGGAAAATTTGAAGTAATTAGACCAAGGAAACTCGGGCTCCTTTACCCTAGAGAAGATGGATCCGCCGAGGAAGAGTGATAAAGAGCTTGCCAATATGAAGACTTGACACGTGGAAGAAAGGAGAGCCAACTCTTTCAAGCCGACAACATATAAACATTAAAACATGGACTTCCCTCCTTAAAGGCAACAAAACCAAATGATGATGGGCCCATAAAAATTTAATGCAAAATTATTCTAATGATGTGAAACATTGAGAAAGGAGATGAAATTATTAAATTGTCTTTTCCAACCAAGGAATTTAATCCATAATCTCGAAACCAAGCAATTCTCGAAAATCCAAATTACCTACCTGCACTCAAAAGCTCATAACTTGAGCATTTCTCAACAAAATCACACAAAATTGGACTTGTTGGAATCATGGATCCAAGATCAACACACATCAAAGAAGAAATTTAAGGATTGATTAAGATTTGATAGATAATTTTGCAAAAATGAGGCCAATTTAGTTTGGTTGTTGGTGGTGGTTGGAATGCATTAAATGGATATGGGCAATCATTCCTTCTCTGTTATAGGTCATGGGACAGCATGGGGATCCTTTTGCAAGTAAAATATCATTAATTTCATGCATTTATTGTCACTTGTAAGTGGTTGGAAAAGTAATTTTGGGATTTCATTCTCTCCCTTCCTCTCAGAAATTGTAATGGGGCTCATTTTTAGGAGAGTTGGTCATTTTCTTTTACGCCTCTCTCTTTCTTCTCTACTAGGGTTGAATGTGGAGCTTAAGCCTCCTTCCCAAGCTTTGTAATGGATTTTATTGCCTCTTTCCCACTAATGATGTACTGTGTAAATTCATGGAGTAATAAAATTTATTTTTGTGATGCATCTTGTCCATCCTTCACATATTTTGTTGTCTCTTCTTGCCTCTCTTCATTGTAGGGTATATTATGCATATTCTGATGCTTATTGCAGGTTTGTGGGAGTTGTGTTTAATGGGTATGAAATGGTGTTATATGTGAATCTATCTTTGGTATGTGGTGCATCTTGTCCACCCTCTCCTTTGCTCACCTCTCTCCATTTTAGGAAGTTGGATCCTTGGCTAACCACCTCCTTTTCTAGTGTATCACCATTGTTAGTGTAGCTTTATTTTCATGCATTTTCTCTCCCTGGTCCCTTAAGGTTAGATTAGGATTAGATTGATTACCTGCATTAGAGTAGTCACCGACGAGTAGTTTAGGAGCAAGAACCAACCTTCTCTAGAGGGTCATCTCAAGCCCGCAAGTCCCACAACTTGAGAGATGATCCAATGTTACACAAATTATACCAAATGCCCCAACACAATATTTAGCCATTCGGGGTGTTATATTTTGGTGATAACAAAAACTAGATTCCGATGTTATGATTCATATTGATATAACTTTTTTAATTTTGAGTATACGCGTTGCTAATAATCCCTACAAGTTGATATTTCACTATTTTTTTACAATATGACATCCATTTATGACCTCTTTTTGGCCACCCAACTTGTTACACTTACCCTAAATATTTTCATAAATATTAACGAGCCTTGACTAGAGAAATTGATTATTAGTACGAGACTACATTATATTCATACATAATTACTTAGCCATACAAGGTTGGACCAACTTTGACTATAAGAAAGGTGAAGTTTTAAGTGGAGTAAGAGGTTGATTTCTTAAATTAGTTCCATTTTTAATTAAGTTTTGATGGTAGAAAAAGGCTTAATCAGAAGCGTAGAAAAGTTCCTTTAGGGGATAGGCACCATGGGATGACGTACGTGAAGGGGGTGATCCAAGAGACATAACTAATCAAAATTAATGGGGTGATGGTTGGGATAGCAAAAATAGGACGACATGAAGAAAAGAAAAATAAGAAAAATTACATAGTTGGCAAAAGAAGATTAAGAGTATTAAGGAGAGTTAGCATTTTAACAAGAATAACTAAAATGAGGAGGATGGAAGAGAGAGCAAGGATAGCAAAGAGAAGGAGTTAGAGAAGAAGATAGAGAAATAGAGACTAGCAAGGGAGGAAAGAGAGAAGAAGTTGAATGAAAGAAAATAAAAGTTTAACAAAAGTCGAAAAGAAGGGAAGAAAGAAAACTCACTTCGAGTGGAATGTAGACACCTAAAATCCTCTTACATAGTTTTAATACTTAAATTACACTATCTTCTTTCTCATCATTTGGAAAATTGATGACACTTTGTCAAATAAACACCTCTTCTCCTCTCATTGGGTCAATTAATGACACTTCGCTAATTAACCACGATATTCACTCTCTTTTGGTCAATTGATGACACTTCATCAATAAACCACCATTTTCCCTCTATTCCCATTAATTAATTACATTCACTAATTAATTAGCCTTCCTATCACTTAGGATGTCGATTAATGACCTTTTGTTAATTAGTGTTTGCTTTTACTTGGGTTAATTAATTATTATTAATTAATTACACTCGCTACTCTAAATCAATAAATCACTCGTTTATTGGATCAAATTCCTCTCTTACATCCCTCGAATCATACTAATTTTCCTCTAATCATCTTCTATAAGCTTACATCTACCTATTAATTAATCACACTTGATTAATTAAAACATCCCCCAACTCCCATGAGTTGCTAATGACAAATTAAACTCTTCTAAATCAAGATTAACTTTTCTAAAGTAACCTTATCCATTCTTAATATTGCTTTACCCTTATCCCACATGCACCAAGTTGCAAAGCTTTCTCAAATATGAAGGTTATATAAAGAACCCTCCTCCTTCCTTCTGAAAACACACCTCATTTGCATTAGTGAAAACTATAGGCATTTGGCTTTGAGCATTCTCCATTGATTTGGATTAGCTTCTCTATCTTGCATCCATTCACTCAAATTTGAGTAGTATGGGAAGATCCAAAAATGTCCTTGTAGCCATTTCTTGGTGAGATTCCATCCTCAATTCTTGAGGCAAACAACAATAAACTTTGATTGCTAAATGATCTAATTAGGTTCATTCTTTAGTTAGCAATCTTAAAGAGTAGGAAATGGCTTAGCATTTAGTTTGATTTATTCATGCATTGAAGAAGTTGTTTCCCATAAGCTCTTATCATGATGGTTCTTGTTTTATTAAAAAAAAAAGTGAAGCTATTAGATGTTAGTTTCAATTCACATAGCATAGTTAGTTTTACATGAACACATATGACATGCTCGGTGGGACATATGTGTTCATGTAAAACTTGGAAAGCTAATTAAACTAGTCTAACACCCAATAGTCTAAAGCTGAGCCAAATATACCATAGAACCATAAGAATAAGAGCTTATAGAAACTAACTTCTTAAAATGCATGAAACATGAATGAATCAAACAAACACACTAAGCCATTCCTACTCTTTAGATTGCTAACTAAACATGAACCTAGTTAGATCATTTAGCAATCAAAGTTGATTGTTGTTTTCCTCAAGAATTGAGGATGGAATCTCACCAAGAAATGGCTACAAGGCCATTTTTACTACTCAAGTTTAAGTGAATGGATGTAATATGGAGAAGCTAATCCAAATCAATGGAAAATGTTCAAAGCTAAATGCCTATAGTTTTCACTATTTAAAGCATGGTGTAAGAAGAAAGGAAAAGATGAGGGTTCTTTATATAAACTTCATGAAGAGAGCTTTGCATCTTAGTGCATGTGGGATAAGGGTAAAACAAGATTAGGAATGGATAAGGTTGCTTTAGAAAAGGTAATATTGATTTAGAATAGTTTAATTTGTCATTAGTAACTCATAGGAGCTAGGGGATGTTTTAATTAATTAGGTGTGATTATTTAATAGGTAGATGTAAGCTTATAGAAGCTATCAAAGGAAAATTAGTATGATTTGGGGGATATAAGAGGGGGAATTCAATCCAATAAATGATGATTTATTGATTTAGAGAAGCAAGCGTAATTAATTAATAATAATTAATTAACCCAAGTAGAAGCGGACATTAATTAACGAAAGGTCATTAATCGACATCCTGAGTGATATGAAGGCTAATTAATTAGTGAAATGTAATTAATTAATGGGAATAGAGGGAAAATGGTGGTTTATTGATGAAGTGTCATCAATTGACCAAAAGAGAGTGAAGATCATGGTTAATTAGCCATTGTCTTTAGCATTTGATTTCAAGTTTTGTTAGTTTTGTCTCAATTTTGGCTAACCCTTATTATGCACATGTTAAATAACTTCAATTCCTTGATATATTTTGTTAACTTCACATGTGTTGAGTCTCTCTTGTAGGTTTAAAGGAGATGGGTTGTTAATTTTGGGCTAAGATGACAAAAATTTGACCTTTTTGAGTTTTTCTATATCAGATTCACGTGTTTGTGACATCATTCTAGAAACCCACGTTGGTGTTATGTTACCCCATGCTACTATCATATCCTGCGTGTTCTTATTGAAAGGGGCACGTTAGTGTTAATCTATGCATGTATGTGTCAATATGGGCACATATGTGTCAATTTGGGCACGTGAGTGTCTCTCTAGCCGTGCGCATCGTAACACTACTTTCTATCATTTTGTGTCTAGGGTGCATATCTACCCATGCATCCAAACCTATGACATGTATCCAATATAAAGACAAGATGGATGCTCTTTGATAAACTAAAGTCAAATCTTTCCACTATTTTCCAAGTCCATGACCCCATTAAGAAAATCCAATATGATTTCATAAATATTTCATGGACACCGCCCATGAACTTGGTATAGCTTATAAATCATTTAATACACTTACCACATCTATAATATGGTAACATCATTCCAAGAAAAAACAACACACATGGTTTGCTTCATGTTCGAGGAAAATGAAGTGGTTGCTCCTATTCAAATACATACAAGGTGTCATGAACATTCTTAAATTTGATATATCCTTCACATATGTCTTCTTCAAATAAAACTAATTTATTTTATCTCCAACCCTCGTACCTTGGTTTGCATGTGCATCCTCCCTTAAAGGCATTCAAAATCAAGTTTCATCCTTATATGACAGTCCAATTTTTGCTCCCTTATAGTCATATTTACAACTGATAAAATTTGAAAGTTTAACTCCTCAAACATGGCCAGCCTCTTCTACTTAGTAGCCTTTAATAGGTTTCCTCCTCCATAGACATCCAAATGTTTATTCTATCCACAAGTTCAGAAAAGAATAGAATCCTGAGACTTGATAATGATTTCTAGGTTGGTTGCTCAAAACGTAGAGTGTGTTTGAAACATAACCATTACACTAGTGAATATATCTTGATAATCAAAGGCTTCATTGAGGAACCTAGAAGAATAAGTTTACAAGCATAAATTCTATTATTGCCTTGAATATTTTCATAAGGCAATTGATATGGTGCAAAGCAATTGTTTGTTTAAGATTTAAGGATTTGTGTAAACCAAATGAATTTTTTTCTATAACGATGAGCCATGACTTTGTATGAGATTTATTGGACAAGTCACAAATAACATTCATATTGTAGACACAAAATTATGCACTTTAGACATTATTTAGCCTAATCTTATACTACTATTTAGAAGGTTCTCAAGTGAATAAAGTACTAATTAATCCCACCTTTTGGCCATCTTTATTTTATATTTTATTTCATCATTCCCACATATTTTCTAGCACTTATCCGCCCATTTCGCAACTGCCCCATCATTCTAGCCCAAAATCGAGTGCCCTAGTCCCACCCTGGGTGCCCCAATCTATGCACATCCTTTCCCGCTTCTTTTTAGGGCCTTTCTAGTTGTTTTTCATCCTTATCCTTTTCCCAATCAGCCTTATCAAGATTAATTATGAAATTAAGCTTGAGATCCATATAAATATAAATCTATAAGACCATAATGAGGGTCCTAGCGTCACATACTACTATCACTCCATCTAGAGTTTTATCCATAGCATCACTTGCATCCACATAGTGTCATGCATCAAGGCCAGAGATATGCATCACACACACACACACATTCATAAGGGGGATTATATTCTATTCCATACACACATGCTATTTACATTTTCTATAGTTATTATTGCTCGCTACTTCAAAAAGTGTGACTAACACGAGAGCACCTAGGGCACGACATGCACACACTCACTAGAACTACATCCGGGTCCAAAATGTAGTGCATCGCTCAGTGATAAGACCACTAGTTTGGTGGTGAGGTCAGTCCGACCCATTCATTTGCATCTTTTTATTTTCTTAGGGTTTGATACTTCCTCTTGTATTGCAGGTCATTATTCAACTCACCCAATGAATCCAAAGTGTGTGATGCATGACAAAGTTTCGAATCAACTTGTGACCACCTCGCCGAAACCAATTTTTGAGCATTTGTAGAGACCAGGGCACCTAAGATACATACCAAGGCACCCTAGTACCTTCCAGGCACCTCAGTCAGTTCAAAACCTCTAGATCTACCCTTCGTAGGACCTCTAAGTGACTATTTTGGGTGTTGGAACCTATTATCAAACCCGAACACTATGCGACCATCTACAACAATCAACTAAGTCATTCTTCTACTTCCTTTGGCATAGTTAGGGTTTTATTTCATTTAATATAATTATTTTAGAATCATTTCATATTATTTACTGCATTTATACAATGTTTTAGTCCTCCTAATTAGATTAACTAGGGTTATTATTTCTTAGCATATAGTTTTATTTTAGTTAATCATTTTGTGAACCCGACATCTCTTTCTACCACCTTCTAGGGATTTTCATTCCACCATCATGAATATCTCTGTCACCAAATATCTGCTTACCCACCCTAATTTGCTTCATCGAGTTCAAACCCTCTTTGCTACTACCAATGTTTCTGTTGACATGCATCCAGATTCCATGTATGATACATTTGTGGATGCCTTTTCCCAACATATTGCATTCTGGGCCAATCCTCCAACTGACATTCACCCCTTTGACAATGACCCACCACTTTACATCATGTCTCACATCTACAATGTTTCTATCAAGCGTACTCTTATCGATAATGGCTTTGAGCTTAATTTGTGCCCTATGTCCTTTCTCCAAGCCTTAGGTTTTTCTACTTGTGATATTAGACCTTCTTCCAGCTCACTCCATGCTTATAATAAACCTCATACTATATCATACCATGTCACCAATCTAGATCCATTTGACTTTGACCCAGAGGATGATGATCTCCTTGACGAGTTCACATAGCCTCTTCCTACCCTCTACCGGGGGTATATCCCGTGACATAATTCCCCTACTACTAACATCCACACATATTCTAATTTTGCAACCTCATAAAGCATATGCATACTCATCATACATTCTATCTCCATCATTACCCAATGACGCACTCTTGTGCTTTGGTTCACACTTGACTGTTGAGGGATTACCATTACACTGAACCCCACACACTACACTCTAGGTTCTACACATTTACATTCTATCATCCTACATTATCCTATACATACCTCATCTATTAGTCATTTATACATCATCTATCTCATACACACTACACTAGTCGTCATCTCATCTACGTCTAGTTTTGCATCCCTTTCTTACATTCTATATTTATGTTAGGTCACATTACACATGGGTCTAAATTTACATGTCATCACTACATATTCTATCTATACCTATCACCCCATCTTACATAGCCTACACATCATACATCTCCTACATTACATAGTTCCCATCGCGCATTTATCTATCATCTACATTCTACATGTTACACTAGATTCCATTACATATGGGTCTAGTTTTATCATCATTGCATATTCCATTTCTATATACATTACATATCCTATATACATTATACATCCTACATTGCATTGTCCACACCACACATTTTACATCACATATTCATCCCTTGGTCATTTATACTATGTTGTCTTCTACGTGTTGTACTCACCACCTTATGACACACTTTAGTTCCTCGGTCCATACTCAACTTCCGAGGGTTTACCAATCAAATGGACCTTAATTCACCAATGTGACATCACTCTCATCTAAACATCTCCATGTTCATGACATACACCTTAGGTTAAATTGTCACCTATCATATCATCTTGTAGTGGTATATGCTTTAGGCTAAATCACCACCCTTATTATTATCTTGTAGTGGTATACGCTTTAGGCTAAATCACCACCCCCCATTTTATCATTTTGTAGTGGCATACACCCTAGGGTACATCACCACTCCCTTCTTATCCATCTTATAGTGACATACACTTTAGGCTAAATCATCACCCATCTTCATCCACTCATCTTATAGTGATATACGCTTAGGGATAAATCATCACTCTTCCATTCAACAAGTCATGGTATACGCTTAGGCTATAGGGTCCACACATATCTTTCCATACATCTCATCTCCATACACTCATTTTATAGTGATATACACTTAGGGATAAATCATCACTCATACATTCAACAAGTCATGGTATATGCTTAGGCTATAGGGTCCACGCACATCTTTCCATATGTCTCATTCACATCTACCCATCCATAGTAGCATACACTTAGGGTTAAAATAATCACTCCATTCAATAAGTCATGATACATGCTTCATCTATAGGGTCAACAAACATCCCTTCATATGTTGTAATTCCTCACATCATACATACACACTCATCACAACGTGCTAGATATAACCAATGCCACTTGACCATTTCCCGATGACACACTCATTTACAGTTCATTCTTGACTGATGAGGGGGAAAACAAAATGAACCTCACTGCATATACATTCCATCCACTCGGGGCACGTTGCTCCTATCATTCCATTTCATCCATCCACAACATATTGCATTGTCTTGGGGGCATTTACTCTTGCTTACTAGTGTTTTACATGATCACTTTACTACACATGTTATATTTCTTTCTTATATGTCATTATCATACACACATGCACGTTCACACATTTATCTAGTGTGATCACAAATACAGACTCTACACGCGACATGGATGCTTGCCTTCTACCCTTCCTATATTGGTCACTGGGGGCATCCACATTCATCTTATCCAAGTGTTATTGTTTCATTTTGTACTTAGCATCTTATACTATTTGTTCATACACACTTTGACATATTGGTTATTGCTCTAACATGCTAACGTGTGTTCCATGTGCAACACTTATTTTATAGGATTACATGTTTCCATGACTCCTTGTTTGTTTCTACTTGTATGCTTTGTTTGTGGCCATGACAACCTTGAGTGTCTTGTGACATCGTGAGTGATGTCTCATGTTTGAAACATGTTTTGTGTAGTCTACTTATTTTCTTGCGTGTTTACACTACTTTGTTTAGTAGTTACTACATTATCTGCGTATTTTACATGCATGCATTTTTGGAATAACTCTTGTATTGGATAACCATCCCATTTTGTGTGCGCCTTGGTATCTACCGAGCATTTTCTCTTTCCCCTGCAAGGCAAAGTTATACAAGTCGAGTGTGGTTGGTCCTCTTTTGGGGCCGCATTCTCATTTCCAAAACTTTGTATGTGTCCCCAAAGAGGGAGGGCATCATTGAGGGTTTTCTACTAACACAATGTATTTACATCGGTTCACACACAACAAGTGAGTTCAAACCAATCTACAAACTCCATACACAATGGCCTCAACAGGACATGGTGTCCTTTGGAAATTATGCGAAGTAGTTATAGGCTTGGGGGTTATAGTGGGTGTGCCTCTCTACACTTCTCCGTCCAGTGGCATCGAATCACATAAAAACCAAGACAATACAGAGATCTCTTCACACATTTTAGTAGAAGCGAGTTAAAGTTGGAGGACATAATGCATTTCCTCCCTATACTTCTTTAGCCAGGGTGGCGTGAGATCACCCAAAAAAACTCGCGATAGTACATGATATCCTTCTACACCCTTCTCTCAACATGGATCAGTGCACATGTTCCATTTACATTTTTTTCCAACGTATTTTACATTTACGTACTTTACACATTTTTATATACATGCATATTTTACATAGCATTTTTACATACATATATATTTGACTACTTGATCATTTTCCTCAGTAGGTCCGTCCGTATGAGAAACAAACAGTCAAATTGGGGCAATAACAACAACATGACGATGACAATGACAACACACCGCTACATGCATTTTCCTTTACTAACCATGTACGCACATTACACAAACAACAACTACTACACACGCATTCCACCCTAGGTTCACTCTCATCACCTTTTATGCACATTTTTCATCTTTAGAATCCATGCTCCTCCACATTTTTTTCTTTTTTCATTCCATGCTTGAGTCTAGTCCATCGACATGTATTCTTCTACAATCTACATGGATATTAGGTATGCATCTCTATCTACTTTATGTTAAAGTGTTCCACTCACCAACATAAAGTGGGGGAAAATGTAGACACAAAATTATGCACTTTAGGCATTATTTATCCCGGTCTTATACTACTATTTAGAAGGTTCTCAAGTGAATAAAGTACTAATTAATCCCACCTTTTGAACATCTTTATTTTATATTTTATTTCATCATTCCCGCATATTTTCTAGCACTTATCCACCCATTTCACAACTGCCTCGTAATTCTAGCCCAAAATCAAGACGCCCCAAGGTTCCCTGGTCCTACCTCGGGTGCCTCGGTCTATGCACATGCTTTCCCACTTCCATTTTGGGGCCTTTCTAGTCATTTTTATCCTTATCCTTTTCTCAGTCACCTTGTTGGGACTAATTACGAAATTAAGCTTGAGAGCCCTATAAATATAAAGCTTTAAGACCATAATGAGGGTCCTAGCGTCATATACTACTATCACTCCTTCTAGAGTTGCATCCATTGCATCACTTGCATCCACATAGTGCCATGCATCAAGGCCGAGAGATCTACATCACACACACACACACACACACACACACACACTTCATAGGGGAGATATTCTATTCTATTCCATGGACACATGCTATTTACATTTCTATAGTTATTATTGCTCGCTAATTCACAAATCATGACGACACAAGAGCACCTAGGGCACGACATGCACACACGCACCAAAATTATATCCATGTCTCGAAATGTAGTGCAATGCTCAGTGATAAGATGACTAGTTTGGCGGCTGAGGTCAATTTGACCCATTCATTTGCATCTTTTATTTTTCTTAGGGTTTGATACTTCCTCTTGTATTACAATTCATTATTCAACTCACATGACGAATCTAGTGCGACAGACAAGTAGAGTTTCATATCAGCCTTGTGACCTTGCCGAAACCAATTTCAAAGCATTTACAGAGACAAGGGCACCTAAATCTGCAGGACTGGGGTGGCCCGGGTGCCCTAGTACCTTCCAGGGTGCCTCAGTCACTTGAAAACCTATGTATCCGCCTTTTGTAGTACTTCTAAGTGACTGCTGCGGTGTTGAAACACATTGTCGGACTGCGATCTTGTGCAACCATCTATAACAACTAGCTAAGTCATTCTTCTACTTGCTTCGGCATAGTTAGGGTTTTATTTCAATTAATATGATTATTTTAGGATTATTTCATATTATTTATTGCATTTATGCAAGGTTTTAGTCCTCCTAATTAGATTAACTAGGGTTAGTAATCCTTAGCATATAGTTTTATTTTAGTTAATCACATATTACTATGGGATTCCAAAGATGCCAACGCCTATATGCACATTGCAACTTCTACATTCATGAGATAATGTAAGTCTCTCATGTTCAATGGGCCTAAATGACATATACGTCCTTCTAGAGTAATTGTTGCTAATGTGGTCTTAGAATATTACATCATATTTTAGATGTCATGCACAGTTACAAGCTTCTAATGATAGTTTATAATCCGAACACATTTAATGGCACTTTTGGCTTACAATTATAATTGGGCAGAACTAAAATTAAGACTTCTAAAATGTCAAAAAGGGAACTTAAGCTGAATAATTTCAAGGTGATTACCTCCTACACTCATCTAGGAGATCCTCCTTTAGAATTTGTTCAACTCCAACGACAAGACTAAATATAGAATATCACAATACCTTATAAAAGAAGGTTATGATGGCCTGATTACTAGGTTATCATATTAATGAAAGTATATGACAACGCTACCAATATTGTTGATGACACTTCAGCCATGATATTTTCCCAAACCATGACATTCCCAATGTGGCATTGTACCTTCTAATTCTCATACTGCCCATACAATGTAGCTACATCCCAAACACAAATATGAAGCCCCAAATGTGAATATCAACATTTCATATCAAGAAACATATGTCTGCGCTTAAGAACGATGAATGATGTCCTATGAATAGTAAAGGTTATTTCTATCACTCTCTCCATCGCTTGGATATGCACGTAAAAAAACGACAAAAAGAGAAATTCATAAGTGAACAATGAAAACAAAAAAACATACAAATCTTTCCAGCAAAACGAGACAGTAATGTTCCTAAGACATGAATATGTTTCCTAAAAATGGCTGCTGAAGCCTGTAATGCAGATCTAAAAGGGAATGAAGTTTAGATTAGATTTTTAAAATAAAACTACCAAATTTTTATTAAAAAAATCTTCCAGGGAGTTTTTCTTTGTAAATTCAGTTTACAATTCTAAATCTTGGAAAGTGTGCCTGGAAAGGATGGAAACCTGTCTATATTTCCAAAATGTTTCTCTATGGAACTTCCAAAATCATTTCTGGAAACTTGAAAAATGTTTCAAGGAGTTTCCAGTTGTTTTCCAGGCATTTCTGGAAGTTTTCTACACTAGAAATATATTTCTAGAGTATACCTTAACTTTCCAATGTCATATCCAGGAATATCGGAATGTTCTTATTACTATTTCTAAATGGTTCTATAAGTTTCTAAAATTTCAAATACCATTTGCTGTCATTTCCTTAAGAAGAATTCTACCCCAAATTTTTTGCAGTCCCTAAGCATCCCTATTTATGACACTTGGGTTTCCTAGGTCTCTCTGAGTTCCCATCCAAATTTTTATATAATGTCGGTTTTATAGTAAAGTCTGTAAAAATTCATCAATTCAACAGTGGGGAAATTTTGGAAATACCTTTAGCGACATAGACAAAAAGGTTATAACAGAGGCATCAGGATCAAACAAAAAAATAATGAAAAATATCAATTATTTATACAAAAATACATCTTTTGAAGTGTCGAAAAGATATATCTATCAGATTCAATATGATGGATCTCCTTATCAAAAAGGTCAAACGACAAAGGGGATTTGTCTTCAGAATGGCTTACCTACTGGGGGCTATTTCTTTTCCTTAGAACCTTTCGCAGCTTGCCATCCTCCAAAAATATTTGTCCTTTAAGATGACCTGATCGGTATTGGCTCTAATGCACTATTATTCAGAAACTCGGGGACCTGTAACCTGCCAGGACCTAGAATTAGAAATCAATTCCAAACTAATTTTTATTAACTTTCATTCCCCGTGGCCATAAAATTGATGCAAAACCTACCATAATTTCAGGATTATATTTCCACGATAGTTGTATAATGTAGACCCGTACTCATATTGGTTACAATGATGATTGTAAGGACTATTTTTAAAAATAGTTAATATTTTACAAGATGGGTCTAGATCATAGTTCGTATACTCGTACTTGGCAAATACTCGGCAGGCCAAAAAAATTTGACTCGGCAAAACTCGGTAAATATTCGACAACTTTAAAAATACGCGAATTTCTTTAAAAACATAAATTTTAAGCAACACATAGCTACAAAATGTATCAAAATAGTACATAAAATGTTGGAGAAGTGTTTTCTATTAGATTTGAATACAAACATAGTACAAAATTGCATTGTCATGCAAATACAATAGTCGGTTGATAACTGCTATGAATTTATGATGATTTTCTTTGAAAAATACTCGGAATACTCGCCAAAACTCGACGAATATTCGCCAAAACTCGGTGAAAACTCGGGTGGCAAGTTTTCCAGGAGAGTATTCGTGTGGGTTTTTCTTTATGGCCAACCACTGTATTAAAACCCTTATTAGACGTGTTAAAGTTATGGCCAAGCACTGTATTAAAACCCTTATTACACGTGCTAAAGTTGAAATTGAGTAAAGTATGACATCCCAAGTGATTTTTAATTTATTTTTGGACGATTAAATACCTAATCATTGTGTCTTTTGTACGTAGTCAAGCCTTTTGAGCTTAAATCCCCAAAAGACAAATTATGTGTTAAAATTGGGTAAAATATAAATTCTTGGGTGCTCTATACCTGGGAATCGCTGGAGGTAAATCCAAATCAAACACCGCCTCGGTTGTGACAAATAAGCCAAAGTTGTCCAACAAACAAAATTTCCCAATGGAAATAATTTTCAAAATAAATCATAACCTACCTTTAAAAATATGCAATTTAAAATTTAATTAAGTTTTGATTTCAATTAAGTTGGGTACCTCGAAAAAAAGCTTAAAGAGCCGAAGGCAACAAGGAGCTAGGAGATTGGTTTACAGTGAGTGGAGTGTCGAGGTTGGGAACACTACTACTTTTTCACTTCTGTCTTCATCCTCGCCGCTGCATTTGTCGGACATGATTGACTGGCTGAGGCCTCCTCCTCTTCGGAAGAGAATCCACTGCACAATGCTAGACTCGTCTTTGGTGATAAAGCTAATTGACAACTCTCCCATCTTCCCCTCCTACGAGCCTCTTTGTAATTTTATACGCATACAACCAAAGGTGTGCTACTTAAAGTATTTTTTAAAGCTCGACTATTTGCATATATGTTTTTTTATCTTCATGGAGAGAGCACCAAATAGATTTGTTATTTTTACATATTAATAAATGCACTAAACTAACCATAATGTGTTTCAATTACATTAAATTATATCTATGAATTAGGGTATTCAATTTCCCTAAAATTCAAGTGTAACAAGAGTAACAATCTTTGCAAGTACTACCACAAATTGAAATGATCATGTATGGTGTTAAAGGTGAAAATTGAAATGATCTCATAGGAGACTTGGTGGTTGCATTTGGAGAAACACGAGTAGTTGAAGGTGTCTATGTCAAATTTGGAGTTCTACTATTGTATTGGAGTGAATTAGGAGTCCTGAGGGTGAGATGTTCATTATTTGCAGGTGAGCTGAGATTTGTTCAAGATCCAGGTCATTGAGTCCAACACCAAGACCATCCTTGCATCAGGATCGAGCCATTAGGTGAGTTGTTTCAAACATCTACCAAGTTGGGCATTGCATGCACCAAATAGTGCATTCGTTTGATTTGAGTCAAAGGGTGAGTTAGGGTATAGACCTTCCCATTGAATTGTTTAGAAATGATTCAAATCATATAGTTGTGCGTTGCACCGAGTTGTGCATCTAAGGAGGTGAGTTGCATTAAAAGGGAAAACTATTATACTCCCCACCGAGTTGATCAAGGATCAAGCCATGTTTTGCATTGATGAGTTGAACATTTGCATTGAGATCGAGCTTCTCATTTGGAGGCTACCGAGCTACAAGAAGGCTCTGCACAAAACTATTGGGTAGGTTTGAACAACCACCGCATAGTTTCTTTATAACCCGATGGAGTAGCATTTGCAAGCACCGACTAAGTCCTTTGTTGACCGAGCTGGGAAGAGGGTTTATATAGAGGAGGTGAGTTGAGTTAATCAAGTGGTGAACATCATTACAAGGGCAAGTTTTGTTTATTGTTGCAAATAAAAAATACATATGCATCAATCAAAGCGAAAACAAGAAAATAGAGGGCGTAACGACCTATCAAATGGTCGAAGTCGATCCCTAATTTCCATTAGAGCTAAACTCCATCAATTTTCACCTGCAGATTGCAAATTTACCCTACAAATAACCTCCACATGACCTCTATCAAAAATGAGTTAACATCCTGTGAAGTTTGTTTGGATCGAGCTATGCATCATGTGACCAAGCTCGAGTGAATTGAACCTATTGTTGGGCGTATATCTAGAGGTGCACCAAATCCCATGTTTCTATTGTTGGTCATATATCTCACCAAATATGTCCACCATGTTATGGCCATCCATACCTGCTCCCAACATTCTGCAACCTGTGAAAGGTGACTTGCTCCAAGCGTCTTTGTCACTGCAAAATGGAAACAATAAAAGTATAATACGGTTGATGAATAATTTGTTTTATATAAAATGTACTAATAAACTAAATTAGGTATTAAGATGTACATTGCTTAAGCGATTGTATCTCGAAATAGCACAATATGGCGCGAGTGAACTCATACGATTGTGTGAAATGCTAGACAATTTATATTAATGACATAAAATGATAGCGTGAAGTCTGCCCTGAAAGTAAGCAGTAAATTAGTGACATTATGAGGGAAAATTCGTTGCCACTTTCAATCCTCAAATATTGGGCAAATCCTATGGCATTTAAAGGGAAAATCCGTCACAATTTACTCTGCAAATTGATGTCATATTTAGAGGGAAAATTTGCCACTGTTTAATGTGCAAATCAACCTCTCCCATTGAATGCAACTCCCTCCTACTGCAGACAAGGGAAAATGGTAATTTATTTAAAAGAGAAAATAATAAATGCATCGATTTCAACTTATGAATTTTATTTAACAAATTTTAACATTTTTTTAGGGTTTGATTTTAATTTCGCAAATTTCAAATTCTTTCTTTGAAATTCAACGAACTTTATGATTTAATTGCAAGTACCATAAGAAGTATGTATGCTCTACAGAAGAAAGAAGTGTTGTCCAAGTCAGGGAGTCTAAGGCTCTCCTCACGAGCAGGAAGTTGAAACAAACCATTAAAATATTCCAGTTGAGAATCTAGTCTCTCCATATCAACAACTTACCTTGATGATAAAAGATTATTCATCAATCCCACATAAAGCACTCTTCACCCAAAATTTCTAGGTAAAATTTTATTTGGTTTCACCTATTATTGATAATGGCAATCGGAAAAACCTAGTGTCTCAAAAAATTGGTTACGAGATCTATGTCTACTCATTCTGATCCACCATAGACCATATCCTTTGGGTTGGATCAACAATGTTGTGAATCTAACCTTTGTATAACGAAAAGTATAGTCACCTTTTCCATTATGCCCTATAAAGATACAAACCAAACTAATTAAAGCGGATCACTCCCGGTAACGTTAAATATGCTTAGATCTATCAAGAAATACAATAAATATTATGACATCATTCTTTTCTTGAAAATGCTGAAGGCTAGAATAACATCTTGATTTATAGGCCAATCAAATTGAAGATAAATATTTTTGATAATTATTTTGTTAAAAATGGTGCAACTTTATTAGTGCTTTTAATGTGAGAATTGTATATTTGTTTAATGAATATTATATGACTTCTTAATTGGTGAAAAAAAAGAAAAGTATAAATAACAACCACAAGTTAAATATAAATGAAATCTATAGTGTAATCTTGAACAAGACTTTGCAAGTGGTATAAAATATATCCAATTAGTGAAAAACATAGAGTAAAAAATTGTTAGGTAAATCATAGTTTACCTAGGTTATTTTTGCATTTACTAGGTAGTTTAATATTATTGTTGTCGGGTTATGTTTGTATAACCATTTGGATTGTTTTTAGTATACATACGTGTAGGATTATTGTTACATTATTTCAACAACATATTTGTCTATATTATTTCACGAATGGTTTATTGTTTCTTTGTTTTCACCGGTATGTTTAATATCTATAAATATTGCAGACCTCACTCTGTACTTCATTTTATTGCATATCAATAATATTTGTGAGGCTTCATACCCATTCTACATTTGGTACCAAAGCGGGTTGAAGTCTTTGAGCAGAGAGAGTGCGAAGAGATTGAGGAGCTCGGAGAAGCATTTGCAGCAATTGAGAGCCCATGCAGCCTCCCCTGCATCTTCCTCGTCCCATCCATGCATCCCCACAACCCCTTGTTCATCTCCGGGGGTTTGAAAGACATTTTTTTGAACTGATTCCCTGCACTAGGAAAAATTTACTGGTTTTGAAAAATCAGTTTCAAAATAATAAAAATTATTTTAAAAATCAATTTTTTCCCATTAGGGTTTCTCCTCTAAATATAGATGTTTGTATAGTATTTGTTATATTAATATAGCAGATTGTCCAAGGTTGGAGGAAGAGCTCACCACCGAGCTCTTGGCCAGAGCCGGTTCATCGGGCAAGTGAGCCGCATCGACGAGATCGAGTTCTATTTGGTAGTCGTGCTTTGCATTGGTTTTGCGAGTTATGCATTGTGATTGAGCTAAGACATTGGGTGGGTTATTAAACCAAGTTACTTTGTAAACAAAAGCGGTTGAGTCATTGATCGAGTTGTGGGCGACTCCCGAGCAATGAGACCACCGTGTCGTGGACTGTGTTCGGACCGAGCCGTGTGTTTGGGTTAAACAAGTCGAAGGGGTGTCGAGTCTTTGTAAGCACCGAGCACACAAAGGCGAGACCGCAGAGCTCTTGAACAAGCTAAATGTAGAGCCTGTTTGAGGCCAAGCCTAATTGCTTGATCCTACACACGAAGCTACGAACTGCAAACAAAACAAAATAGTGGTGAGGAATATCAAAAATATGGTAACCTAATAAACAATAAATTAGAGGCATCAAAGGATCCTGCACATGAAGAAAACAAAACATAGAGAAAAAATCGATAACACAACCGTGGCCAACAAAGATCATAACAAGGAGATAAATAAAGCCAACAGAAAAGTGAGATCCGCTCCCCGAGGAAACCTAAAACCGCCCTACTCTACCTCCCCGCCACGTGGACATCCCCATGTCGCGCCCAATGTTTCTTTCAAAAGGTTAGTCTATTTTTCAATAATTCATATAACATTTACTTCATTTACTATTATATGTGCATTGGGTACTTTAGTGGTTAGTTGGAAGGGTTTTATACCCTTGTAAGGTGCAGTGTAGTGTTCGAAAGAATTTTTATGTAGTTTGAAATTGGCGGTTTTAAAAGCCACAATTAGAGTTTCATTTTGAGTAATTTTTTTCTCAAGGAGGATTCCAAAACTACATTTTAGGATTTTTTTTTTTTTCAGTTTTTTGCGCTGAGAGCCATATTGAGCTCCGAAGGCCACCAGGCCTCACAAAACAAAAAAATTGCTTGCCATTCAATTTTTCTACATATTGGATGTAATTATATATTTCATGTATTTTCAGTGGATTGTACTAATTTACAGGTTGTCATATTCAATCGCAAACATAACTACTAAAAACTGATAGAGAATCGTAAACAAAATAAGTGAAATTTTGGTTTTGTAACACTCACGAGATCTTCAGATCTCTTTCGAAACGTTCAATATATAGTACCTCTGCAGCGCTAACAGTAAAGTCGTCGCACTACTAATGCACTTAACGCCTTCTATAATCTGCAACAATGAATGTTGTGCATGCATCGTCCTCGTAAATCGATGGGGAGTAATAAGGACACAATGCACACACTTTGAGTCTTCACATTCGTGCGAATGATTACAAGACATAAATCCAGACACTGAAATTATCCGAGTATATAGTGAAGTTACACGCGCATATGAGGATATTTATTTGATTTGGTGTTAATAATCGCATAGACCCCTTTTAGTACTATCTTGGTACCACGTATCAAATTCTTTCACGTACGTTAATGCCTCTTTCACGTATTGCCGAGTATATCGAAAGGGCAAGCTTCTTCCACATACCGACGGGTATATCGAAGGGCATGTATATAAAAAGGTTCGGTATATCAAACTGACGATATATAGATTAGGAGACCATATACCTGGAGTGATAAGAGCCTTACCCTTTGTCAGTGAATTCAGAAAATGGGCACTAATGCCCTAAGCTCTTTATTTCGGACGCAAAGCTCCTAAGAGGAGATAACTATGTTGCATGGAAGACTAAGATCAAAACACAACTTGAGTTTGAGGAGATATGTCTTGTTTTAAATAGTATTGTAACAAGATCACAAGATGATTCATTCAATGCAGAGCGCTTTGATAGGGCCAATCAAAAGGTCAAAGTCATAATCTTGTTCGTAGTGTCAAACGAAGTGCAACCCCACATTCGAGATGCCACAACAACCAAAGAAACGTGGGATAAGTTGAGCACAGTGTATGAGGCCAAAAATAAGAACACAATTTTGAATTTGCAGAGTCGATTACACACACCGAAAAACATAGAGTACAAAATAACATCACCTATAATTGTGAAGTTAAGAGAGCCTCTCATTTGAATCGTAAAGTTATTCCTCCTCCTAAATCTCTCATATTTCATTATATAATTATTAAGGTGAGTTAAAGAAGATTATTGTTATCCTTTAATGATATTATCAAATATCTCACCAAAATTGAGCGATTAAATTCATTTGGGATGTGATGAATTCACTATTTATAATGTAACTCATGTGATGAAACCACTATCAACATATGTTTCTTATTGCCTAAAAAATGGAATATTAAAAAAACCTCCACATTCTCTCCACACACTATTAACACATCATTCTATATCAAAACACATGTACAAATAATTCAATTTTGTTTAGAAAGATGCATGTTTTTGTTTCTCTAAAATAAAAACTTAAATAAAAATTTTATAACATGAACATGTTCTCAATTAATCATTGATTTCCTTCAAATTTGTTATGGTTGTGTAGCCTTTGACGAGAGTTTTTCAACACAATAAATGATGCCTCAAATGGATTTACGAAACTCAAGTTAATGCTAAAAATACCCAACCCCTTGTTCCTTAATTAATTAAACTACAAAAAAAAGAATTTTATATCATAGTAAAAATTTGACCAATCATAGGCTACCACATGGTAGACTCTAATTAGCTTGAACCTTAGACTGTCAAGAGACAATCAATCAAGTCTTGTGTCTTTCACGTCATCCTTTTGGCCAAATTACTAGATCAATGACTCAAATTTAATCTCGAAATGATTAACAATTTGTGAATTTGAGCATTTCAAGGTATTTTTATCATGCATGATAGATTCTTTATTGACAATCATGATTGAATGTTAAATATTAAGTGTAATTTATAAATCTAGGTATTTTAAGGATTTTTCATCATGCATGATATATCCTTAGATTGACTGTTTTGAATGAATCTGAATATCAAGGGAAATATATGAATCTAGGAATTTCAAGCATTTTCATCATACATGTCGATACTTGTAGTTCCCACTTCCCTTGAACATTGTTTAGATATATTTTCTTCCATATTATCGTTTGTTTAATATAACTCTTGGTATACATTGTATTGACACGAGGTGCCAACCTTATGACCGAATAACATGGATATGACATGACCTATTGGTATAGTGTTGTTTTGATAGATACATGGTTGATGTTGTAGGAATATGAATTGCATATATTTTAATTTGGTTGCAAGCATGAGTTAGATTTGTAGTTATATTATGGAAACATGGTTGATTTTAGACTTATAGAAACTTTTGTGAAAATTAATTGTTAGAATTTGGTGAGTGCATATTTTATTGGATTGTGAAAGAACCCTAAACTTTACAAAGCAAATTGCATGACTAACTAAGGAAGGCTAACACCATTTCCACCTCTAGTCAAGGCTCTAAGTCTAGGAATGTAACACTAAAGATAGAAGCTTAATGGAATGCTTAACTAACATGAATATAATTCAAAATCTAACTAATCATGCCTACTAATATGTTCAATTACCTAACATGAGCCTAAATAGACCTAAGAGGGCAATCAAATGGGTATGGTTACTACTCCAAACAAGGTGAAATGGCCTCTCCAAATGACTACATGGTCATTTTGGATATCCATCTACTAACCCCATTGAAGACTTTAGGCAAGGATTGAGCTTGGCTATAAATCATATTTATTATATGAGATGCAAATCAAAGCATGGTGTAAAGTATAAAGGTATGTGGTGAGTCCTTTTTATAGTTTTCCATTTGGGGAAAACTTGTATTTTGGTGCATGTGGGACTAAAAGCACAAATTAGATTAAGGATTGTTAATCATGATTAAGCTTTGCTAATCACAATTAGTGAATTAACAAGTGATTAGGATGTGATGAGCCTTAATCAACCACTTAGGGTCAACTAGGAGGCTAGGATAATCTTTTGAAGCTTGCTGAGACATTGTGGAGAGAAGTGGGGTGATTTTGAGTGGTTGGAAGAGGGTTTGAGCCAATAATAGGGTATATTGACCAAAATAAGGGCAAAATAGGCTTAATTAGCTAATAATTGCTAATTGTTTTGAAGAGGATTTTGACTTACAATTCGTCGTAAAGTGGCATCCTAAATGCAAAGAGGTTTGGTAACCAACAAAGCACTTATTAATTGACCAAAGTGGTAAGAAACATTAGTTAATTAGCAGAAATCACTAATTATGATAGAATTGGGAAGAACGAGAGTGATTTGTCTACGTTTTGGCAATAAGATTGCAAAAGTGGAATATAAGTGTCTACATTTGCCCTTGTTTGAGGTGAATTAAATGACTTCACTTCAAATATAGTAGATAAGCATAAGTAGGTAAAATTTTGAACAAAAATTAGCAGGATGAAGGATGCCCCCTCGAGTGTCGATGGGGTGATAGAAGAAGTCAATTAACGATCGAAAAATATGATCAAAATGGATAGAAGAAATATGATAGAATGGGCGTGAAACCCTTGGTTATTTAGAAGGAATAAGGATAGGGATAAACATGGTTGTTTATTGCCCCAGGTGATTTGGAAGAAAAATTAGTAGTGATAATAAATGATAATGGAGAATATAGGACAAGCCCAATATTTGCATCCAACCTTTCAATAAGCAACTTTGTTGTATCATTTTGCCCCTAGATCTACATCATCAGCCTTTATTGAAATAAACAAAAGTGTAAGATAACATGAAAAGCTAAATTACTAACATTTGTTCATTCTACACATAACTCCATGCAACATACATAATGCAATGCAATATGAGAAAGTAAAATGATGCTTAACTCAATGCAACATACACAATGCAATGCAATATGAGAAAGTAAACCAACTAACCTAACAGAGAAACCAATACAATCACACATACTCAAACAAACAACGTTTAAGACAGTTGCACCAATGTTTTTGTTATCAAGTTGCGATTCCCAAATGTTCGTGTTGTAACGACAAGGGTTAAAAATGGTGCCCCAAGTAAGGATACATGCGAGGGGAATAACAGAGGACACAAGTAGTCCCATGGAAAAGCTTTCATTCACTATGACACACTCTGGCAACTCACTATTACACGGGAGTACCGACATAGCATGTAGCCTAGATTTTGTTAATGGAGGTAGATCATGATGATCTGTAAGTTATTTGAGACCAGAACAAGCAAGAACCTTAGAAAGATGTTTTTGTAGGACAAATTTCGATGTTTGAGGACAATGCAAGTGATACAAAGCTTCACTACGTGTATGATGTTTACCAATTTTTATAAAAATTTAAATTTACAATTTTTTGGATTTTTAATGATTTTACCAATTTTTTTGGGTTTTTGAAAAAAATTATATTGTTTTAAATTTTTGAATTTTTAGAAGAATGTAGAAGAACCACAATGGCTCCAGGGTGCCTTAAGGGTGAGAAACACATCGTGGGAGGTAAAAATGGGTATATAAGCCATCGTGGCCAATTCATTTACCACATTCACTTACCATTTTATTGTTGATTGGAGCTCTGACCTACGAGAGGAAATGGCAAGGGTACGGGAACCGAGGCAGCGTGTGGATCGCATAAGAGACTACATGAGGATCCTAGCAAATAGACCACGTGTACACAAAGCTCCTCTTTTTACCTTGGTCTTTTAAAACATTGAATTTTCAGTTAAAATTTATTTTTAGGGTAAAAATAGGGTTAAATTGTGGGGGGTGTGCCTATGCTAGCACTTACATGGGCACATATGTGATGGTGCAAAGATAAGTGCGCCTATGTAGTTCATTGTTTTACTTTATTTTTTAATTTTTTTCTTGTTACGGGGTGCGCATGTGTCGGTGCACATAGGGGTGTGCCTATGCACCATTCTTAGGGTTTTACGTAGGCACACTTGTCTTTGGTGCAAAAATGAGTGCACATATACAAATGTTTTTTTTTTTGCCTTTTTGGTTTTCCAATGGAGCATGAGCATGCATGTGCTTTGGTGCACAAGTGTATGTGCCTACACAAAATTGCGTGTGCCTACACACTAAGGGTTTTTGAGGAGAAAGGAGAATGTGCCTACGCATTGAGGAGTGTGTTGGTGCAATGAAGCACAATGGGTGTGCCTATGCACTAAGGGGTGTGTTGGTGCACTCAGGGGTGCGCCTATGCACAAAAGACATTTTAAAATTTCCTTTAGAAGAAAAAGAAGGTTTTTGGAAACCCCAAATGGTAAAAATAGATGAATTATAAGCAAAATAGAAGAATTTGATGATAAAATAGAAAATTAGATGATAGAATAGAAGAATAAGATCATAATAAATGACCTGATTGGTTCCACAAGTAGATTTAGATGTGTTAGAGTCACGGGAGCCGTAGGGGAAACTTTGGGCCTATGAGGCGACTTTTAACCGAAGCGTTACTGATTTTCTTGGAGATCACCTTGGAGGTGACTCCGGTTTCTCCTACATGGCCCACATGCCACGGATTACCTTGGATCACAGCTTGCTCACGACCTTAGGCGAGAGGTTGCGGAGCGAGAGCCGACCTTCCGACTACTTACTAGTGAGATGAGTATTACACTGGAGGATGTATGACGAATCCTACAAGTCCCTATTTAGGGTCACACGATGCTTTATGATGGTCACTAGGACCGCATCCAACGATGGATATCTAAACTGTTTGGAGTGAAAGACATACCTCGCTAGGGTATGACAATCTTTATTAGGTGGTGCATAGTCAATCAATAGTTAGGATGGGTACTTGTATTACTGTTAGCTCTTATCAGTGGCATATTGTTGCCTGACAAGACTGGTGCACGATTCCCTCTGGGTCTCATTGGAGTGATTCATGACTGCTTCAAGGAGAGGTGTATTGTTGGGGTCAGTGTATATTGGCTCATTTATACTCTGATTTACACTTGATAGCCTATCATGGAAAAGGTCAGTGGGTCCTACCACTTTATTACAGATCTGGGTTTGGGATCACACCGCGATTAGATGCCCTTTAGGATCATTGAAAGTTCGGTTCTTAGAGAGTTATGCGTCATGAGTTGGGTTCTGATAGGGACCATATTCATGGCCATAGGGGAGACAAATTACTACAAATAAGAGTTTGATGAGGTATAACCTCATATGATCACATGACAACCCTACAAGTTGTACCAGTGGCCTCAGGATGTTGTTGAGTGTATCACTAATGTCATGGATCATTTCATTCTTGGGAGCAAGAACTACATCTTGGAGTGGTACAAAGTGGATAGGGTCCAGTGTCAGTTTGGTCTCATCCAGGGGATTCCTGGTGATGAGATGTGGTATGCACGTATATTTAAAGAGGTTTTCCACATGGGGCCTCGGGTATGGTTGGGCCGAGCGTGCACTAACTTTTTACAGGTGGTTCCATAACCTTAGGCACGATAGTGGATCTAGGGATGACCCCAGATTATAAAACATGGTTTGCGACATTGCTTCCATGTAGATTGACTATCTTGTAAGAGGTATTGGATGTAATAACATAGGAGGGGGTAGGGCCTAGATCCTAGGGCACACACACAAGCTCAGTGCAGGTAGATCCACAGGGAGGACCACATATAGGGGTACCAACGCAACATTAGGTCTTAGTACATCGGTAGATAATGGTGCATCCACAGTGTGTCACTACTGATTCCCCTTCAGTTCCACTACGGGTGTTATTGCAGGCACCTCCATCACCCCCTCATGCAAGTCCACGACATAGTCCACCCTGAGATGGAGGAGATGGTGGAGGTGGCGAGGATATGGAGGAGGATATTCGGATGTACAGGCTAGTGGGCAGGTGGCTTCCTTATAACAAAAGTGAGTTACAATAGGTGACGACCTTATAGCTCCAGTTTTCTTTGAGAGGGACCAATCTATCACTTAGAGATACTGGCTATTACTCGTAGAGACCAGGCTATCGCGGATGGGGATCAACTTGTGATAGAGCAAGATCAGGCCAGGACAGAGAGATTATAGGCCATGATAGAGTGAGATGAGATGATCACGAGATAGTTTACAACTCCGGGAAGAGAGGGATCAAGCTATAACAGAGAGAGGATCAAGTTGTAGTAGATAGGACCCGATTATAGATAGAGCTAGCCACCGTGAGAGCAGATCGTGACACATTGCAATAGGAAGGCACCACCTCAGGAGTACAACTGATGATTGGGCATAGTGCTACTATGTAGTAGGTGAGGCCACATACTATATGATATAGTATTATGCGGTCATCCTAGCCGAAAAGAGTTCACAAGTATATCCAGATAGCAAGTAGCCTATCATGATCTAGATCCCATAGGCCATCGTGATCAACATGATCTATACAGTTCCTTCAGACACAAGCCCTCGAATAACATGGGTCAACACAACATGACGTAACACCTTCTACACATCTAGCACCTCATATGCCCTCGCCTAGCAGTGGACCTGACCAAGCCCCCAACGAGGGTGAGAGTCGTGGTTGACTCTCTTATTGATGTACTAGATGTATATTTTTGGTGTATCGCCTCGATATGAAGGCATAATTTTGTACGAGATGTATATGTATTATTTTTTTATCATGCCTCATGATGAAAACACTTTTTTGTATAAATGCCCATGATGACTCATTGTATTAGATGTAATTTTAAGACACACTATTTTACACACGGACATTTATATTTTTGACAATGTATGATGATTCGATGGATTACTTGATGTATCACATTTTGTTTATGAGATATCATGCTTAATCTTGTATGTTTTATGTTTGTATCACATGTTTTTAGATTATGAGATAGCCTTAGCTGATGTCATATTGCATGTTTGATGAGATACTTTGAGTAAAACATGTTTATATTTTTGATATTGGTGTGGGGGGGATAGATTTGTGATCATGCGCAACCCCTCTTGCCCCATTGATGATACGGTACTTGATGATTAGCTTTAGCATACATGTGTGATGTAAACTTAACATTTATTGATATATGATGTATAAATGTGATGGTTTATTTGATATGATGATGAAATGATAGAAAAAATGTACAAGTAAAAATAACAAGCACAAGTTAAACAATCCTAATCAAAGCAACACATTTATCTACAAGTATAAGTGTTCTGTTAGGGCTTGGTTACAAAAAATAGATACATGTCTCTCTTTGAACCTTGTGTATGAAGTTCCAATAAACGTTGGTTACATTTCTTCATGTTATTTGTGCCAGTGACCGGTTTATGGATGAGTGCCATTGGAGTAGTTGGTCTAGCTCTAAACTTACGTGCCTATGACTGACCTATGGAATAGATACTCAATATTGGCTAGCTATTTATAGCAGGTTGTTAGGCACCATATATAGATTCTCTATGGGCCCTGAACTATCATATCTATCTAGGGTGGTAGGCCTATCGGGAGAAGCCCTCGACGAGCGACCGTTGAACTACCAAATAAATGAATGCAATACACCACATATTAAAATAACATTCAATCTAAGTAAGCAAGTGAATCCAACTTAAAGTATACAATACAAAAAATCAATGCAACTAAAAACCATACAAACCAACAACTAAAAGTAAGCAAACTACTACTTTGTTTTTGTGGGACAATTTTGGGACATTTTCACTTGTTTTTGGTTTATCTCTAAGACAATTTTCTATTGTTTTGGAGTTTTCTACGAAACGTATTTGAATGTTTTTATTTTTCCAAGGAACATATCTATATGTTTTGGGATTTTCAAAAGTTATACGAATGTTTTTGATATTTTCTAAACAGTTTTCCAAAGTGAATGTGCAAGGAAATGAAGAAACATGGATGCCCCCAGTGTTAGATGGGATGTACAAGGGCATAATGCCACATGTTATATGCCAGAAGTGACACTGTGAAGTTTCCCCAACGTGAGATGGGTTCATTCAAAGTTAAATTCTCTCGCATTCAAAAGGTTAGATTAGCCGGATCAGGGCAAAGAAGGGTAGGCTCACAAGGGACTCAGATGAAGGCAAAGACCAGCTTAGGACAAAGTTGTCGTACTCCTAAACCTGAAATGCTTGTGAATAATGGACCCTCCCTTGGCGTTGAAATTAGTTTTCACCAAAGGACTTGTCCAAAGTGCCACCATTGCATGGTTTTCACTATTAGATGCACCTATTTATTTTTCTTTTTCTTTTTCTATTTTTATACTTTTTTTCTTTTCTTGATATTTTAGAGACCCCATACTTAAGCATAGAAGCACTTAAGATGCATTGCGTTCATGGGTTCTCGAAGCTCTTGGCCATCTGAATGGGCTAGCTTATAGGCACCTGAACCAAACTTGGTAACCACAACATATGGTCCTAGCCAATTGGGTTCAAATTTCCCTTTCTTTTCATGGTCCTTATTGGTGTTCTTCTGATTCTCTTTTAACATGAAATCCCCTACCTAAAATTGATGAGGTGTGACTCATTTATTGTAACTTCTCCACACACGATCTTGATACACTTTAAGGTGATCGAGAGCGTGAAGTATTTTCTCATCTTATAGTTCCAAATCTACTAGTCGAGCTACTATGTAGTCCTCTTCATTCAGGTAGTCCTTTAGCTCAATGTAAAAAGAAGGTATCTTGATCTTTAAAGGTAGTATGACTTCCGTGTCGAATACTAAGGAGTATGGAGTGAAACTTGTAGGGGTGCAGATAGATGTTCTGAAAGCCCAAAAGGTAGGGTGGATTTGTAGATGCGAGTCACGACTTGTCTTACTCACCATATTCTCCATAATGTGAATGAGGGTTTTATTGGAAGCCTTGACTTGCCCATTACCTTGAGGGTAATAGGGGTTAAGAACTTGAGGGAGATTTAAAAGCATTTGCAGAGTGCTTTCACAGTTTTATTTTTAAATGGTTTACCATTATCAGTGATAATAATAGAAGGGATACCATATCGATAGATGATATGGTTCATGATAAATTTAGAGATTTGGGCACCTTCAACATAGGTGAGAGGAACAACCTCTACCCATTTCGTAAAGTACTTAGTTGTAGTAATGATGAATTTATGACCATATAAAGAGACATGGTTAAGTTTTCCTATTAGATCAAGACCCCACTTTGAGAATGGCCAAGGGGTTGTGACAAGCTGCAAGGATTGCGTTGGCGCATGTATCAAGTTGTCATACTTTTGACAATCCACACATTTCTTCACATGGTTACAACTAATCATGCTCCATGGTAGGCCAATAATATCCTACTCTAAGTATTTTCTTCACAAGGATGATCCCATTAGTATGAGCTCCACATATGCCTTTGTGCACCTCCTTGATTGCTTGGATAGATTCATCTAAACTTAAACATCGCAACAGATTCCCGTCATAGCCTCGGCGAAGAGGGTGCCCCCAAGTAGGGTATAACGGGTTATACGCTGGATGAGGGTGGATGAGGGTGAATTTTTCAACACGGGAAATGTTAGTGGGAAAGGTTCCATCATGGAGGTAATTAAAGATTTTAGTGTACCATGGGGAAAAGGGACCAACAACTTCACTCACCAAATAAGACTGTGGTGTGTCATATGTTGGCATTATTATATGTTCAACGAATAATGGTATATCATTGTTCCCTAGTGGAATACTCGACATGGATCTGACCATATCCATAACATCAGCTGCTTTGTTCTGGGCTCTTGGTATTTTCTCAAATGTTATCTTCTTGAAGAACTCCTTCAAAGAATCAACCATCCTTTTGTATGGAAGAATTTTCTGTCTTTGACCTTGTATTCATTTGTGACTTGTTTTATAATGAGCATTGAATCACCAATGTAATTAACTCATCTGATATCCCACTTGATGGATAGCTTCATCCCTATGATGAGAGATTCATACTCTGCTATATTATTTGTGCATGGGAACCCGAGCCAGAATGCTTGGGGAATCAAGTCTCCCATAGGAGTGATTAACACAACTTCAACACCTGAACCATGAAAGGTAAAGGAGCCATCAAATTATAGTTTCCAAATGATAGATTCCTCAAGGTACATGATGGATGCATTTGGTAGTTCCAGACTCAAAGGTTCGATACAGGAGTGGAGCTTCTGCTAGCTGATCTGCTAAGACTTGTCCTTTCACTGAATTTTGATGCACATACTCAATGTTGAACTCACTTAATAAGATGATCTAATTATCCATATTTCCAATTAGGGTAGGTTTTGATAGTAAGTATTTTAAAGGATTGATCTTTGAAATAAGTTTGACTTTATTGTTGAGCAAATAGTGGCGTAGCTTCTGGAAAGCAAACACTATAACTAGGCAAGCCTTTTCGATCTGCAGATAATTGAGCTCATATGCTATCAATGTTTTGCTCAAGTAGTATACAACTTTTTCTCTCTACTCTTTATCATATTGGGCCAATAGTGCCCCAATTGCGAAATGTGTAGCAAAAATGTAAAGTAACAAGGGTTCTCCTGCTATGGGCAAGCATGATAACAGGGTTCTAGCCAAGTATTATTTTAGCAAAGCAAACGCTTGTTGTTGTTCTAGCCCCCAATGGAAAGTAACATATTTCTTAAGAAGATGTGTGAATGTATGACATTTTTCTGCTAGCTATGAAATAAACCTTCTGATGGCCTAAATTTTCCCTTGTAAGCTACGTAGTTGTCTAATATTTTTAGGAGGAGGCATTTCTATGATATCGTAACCTTTTCGGGGTCTACTTCTATTCCTCTCCTTGACACAATGAATCCTAGTAATTTCCCAGATAACACACCAAAGACACATTTCTTCAGGTTAAGGCGGACTTTGTAATCCCTTAGGCATTGAAAGATATGCCGCAAAATCTTTGGGTGCTCCTCCCGAGTTCTAGATTTAGCTAGTATATCATCTACATAATCTTCCATGATGTCACTTATCATATCGTGAAAGATTACATCATCACCCGTTTATGTGTAACGCATGTATTCTTAAGGCCAAAGGGCATGACTTGGTAGTAGAATGTCCCCCATGGGGTTGTGAAATTTGTCTTGTGTTCCTCCTCCACAATATTTATCTGATTATAACCTGAGAAGCTATCCATGAGTGATAACATCTCATAACCAAATAGAATCGACAATCATGTTGATGTTAGGAAGAGGAAATTCTTCCTTGGGACAAGCTTTGTTAATATCTCTAGAAATCGGTACACACTCTGATACCGACTGGATTTTTTTGAACTGGTACCACATTAGAAATCCACTTTGAGTAGTCGATAGGCCTGATGAATCCTACTTCTAATAGCCTTTCTCACTTTTCCTTTACCAGCAAGGTGACGGGAGGATGCATCTTCCGAAGCTTTTGTTTGATGGGCTTGGCATCCAAGTGTACAACAAGATTGTGCACCACTAATGTAGGATCAAGTCTTGGCATGTCTATGTAAGACCAAGCAAATATATCTGCATACTCTCTCAAAATTCTTGTAAATGTTTTTTGTTCTTGAGCTGAGAGTGAAGCTCCCACCTTAACTATCAAGTGTTGGCATGTATGTCATGTAAGACCAAACAAATATATTTACATACTCTCACAAAATTCCCAGTAAATGTTGTTTGTTCTTGAGCTGAGAGTGAAGCTCCCAACTTAACTATTCTAGGTAGCTCCTCCGTGACGATGTTAACATCTATTGTATCTTCCACTAGCATCTTTGACTCGTCCTCCATGCATGTAAGATCGGGAGGGAGATTGAGATCCTCCTATACCAAAGGTGGTTCAGGGAGATCCTCATCTTTATATGGGTACACTATCTTTTCCATAGGTTATTCTTTTATTTTTCCACAAGTGCCTTGAAGAGGTTTTCACTATAGGACTTCCCTTTTTCTTTCCGCAAGGATTTTCTGTAGGACTCTTGCCCTTGCTCACTTTTTTACTTAGGTGTCCACACAATTCTACCTCCTCTCCAAAGTACGTGCATGTGTTGAGCTGAATGGAGAATCCTTTCTTGTGATCGTTTCTTAGAATGTTATCTTTGATGCCCAGGAACTCACTAATAGCCTCATCATTCTAAAACACATCAATATGTACATGTTTTTGTTGATCCCAATTCACAATTGATGGGTAGATGAGGTTTAATGTCCAAGTTATAGGGGATACGACAGGTGTGTAACAGGTGTTATGGTAAGGATAACCATGTTAGAGAATAGGTTCATAGAGGCGAGGTCTTCGTAAAGACTACACTTTGGTAATATGTTTCACTTTCATTTTCGGACAAACTATCCTCATTCTCAAAAGAAGCATACTTGTTATTTGAGGGGTGAGACTCATACAAATGGATTTCAATACTTGATTTACCCATTATACGACTAGGTATTGAAAGAGATTCTAATAGACCTTGTTATTGCAAGCCACAACCACGCCATTGATATCTCATAGTAAACATGATTCTGTTAGGAATAACATACCTAGATGACTTGTAACATAAATCCATTTCATCATCTTGAGGATGAAATATAATATCGTTGAGGATTCTTTCATCTTTTAGCAAGCCACCTAAAGTGAAATTATCAAAAGGGTACTTCTCTCTTGTTATTTAGAATTTATAGCAAGGTTTAGCACGTGCTTGGGCTAATAGCAGAATGTTTTGAGCCATAAGGGATTGCTAAAGATTATACTCTCCACAACTATTTCCCACGACTTTCATTTCCCATGTAGCAAAAGGATATTCCAATGTAGACACATTATTTTCACTGGGAGTCAAGGTGTCTCGAATCCACTCGTGAAGCGAGGGCCTGGGACTGAACATGAACAACAATCTCCGTAGAGGGACACTCATAGATGGTGGGAAAATAACCCGACAATGCTCTATAATGAGAAAATGGTTGGGGATCCCCTTATATAGTAAGTGTCTATCCTTCATGTTATAACTTTAGACACTAATGATACATTGATGGCATGACCTGCATGTTGTGAATCCATGGGCGATCGAGAAAATTTTTGTAAGGGAGCTCCAAGTCCAAGACATGGAACTTTGTATCACGGGTTATGGGAAAAACTTCTAATGATAAAGTGATCATTATAGCTAATTGTCATTCCTTATTGTGATAAGCCTTTATGGCGATGACCTTTATTTCCAAATTAACTTATGTGCAAACCTATTTGACGAACTAGTTTAAGAGTACAAATGTTGAGACCCGATCCGCCATCCACAAGCACTCTCTTGACCTTTTTACACTTGATTATTACCTCAATGTGTAAGGGAAGGTTATGGGAGGGATTTTTAGTTAAGGATTCTATCAAATGAAGGTTATGTGTCTTGCAGGAGTGATTTGTGCTACCATGGCTTGTAAATGTGTTGGGTCAACATCAATAGATACTCCTAATCCCTGTAAGGTTTTGCAAAGTATATCCTTATGAACGTTAGAAATCTTTAGAAGGTCTAAGATTGAAATCTTAGCTATAGTCTTCTCTAGTTGATCTAACACATCATAGTGACTCTCTTAAGGAGGAGGGGGAGTAGGTTGAGATAACAAGGTGAGCTCATCACGTTGCCATGATGCACTCTCTTGTTTTAATTCTAATCGTATTGATTTTCTCAACAAGTGGATCAACACAACCTATCAAGGCATCAAAATGGTCTTTGTTGGACACATAGTTAGCATTCTTATTCTGAGATGATTGTCCCCGATCTGGATTTTTATTTCCTTCATGATTGGGAAAAGGCTCTTTGAAGATCCCTAAGTTTGTGTTTGGAGATTTGGTAGTGACAACGGAGTCTACTTCTATATCACCACTGTTGACTAGGTCTTGAATGTAATGTTTTAATCTTAAACACTTGTCAGTTTTGTGACCCTTTACACAGTGAAATCCACAAAATTAATTATCCCTAAACAATGATGTGTTTCAGGGTACTTAACCATGTTTATGGCCTCTAACTGCTTTAGTATGGATGATATGGATTTAGATAGCAGGGTAAAAGTACGAAGTTTATACTCATGTAGGTGGATTTCCCTTTGCAAGCTTCAATGGTGCGTGGTTCTGAACGACTGTACTCGCTTAGAGTCTATTATCCCATCACCAACAACATTTTTGTTCTTATTATGAACAAACTTTGGTTTTTTGTTAGATTTAGAATCATTATGATCGTGGGAGAAAGGTTTTAGAGTCCCCTTAGCTAACAATGCTTTTTCAATTTGACTCCCTTTTTCGATTACCTCTTCGAACATGTTGCCACAATGCATTTGTAAGTGGACGTAATGTTTGGATGGAGGTTAGGAAAAATATGTTTATCAACTATTTTTAGGTATGGAACAAGGAAAGCGGCTAGCTAATCCTCTCCATTGTTGTAAAAAACACAGTGAAGTTTTCTTTGTTTTTTTGTTTGGTATTGTAAATATATAACATGGTGATATTGCTCTCAATATTGAACGAGAAGTGTCATACAAAGTGTTCAGCTAATTCTAGCCATATGGATAGAGATGCCTTGGGGATGCGCACACACCACTCTAATACCTATCCTCCTAAATTCTATGGGAAGAGGCGTATAAGATAATTGTCGCTATATGTGACCTCTTGGCATGCCATATAAAAATATTTGATATGGTCACGAGGGTCACCTTTTCCCTTATACTTGTCAAATTTTGGAAAATCGAAGTGTCATGGGAAAGGTACTTGTAGCATGGCCCTATCAAATGGATAAGGGCACAACTCATCAAACTAGTAGTTTTTATTATTACCAGTTTTGCCTTCTTGCAATGCTAGAAGGGTGTTCTTCATAGTGGACCACTCTTGATTGAAGAGTGGATCTTGTGTGGGTGGCATAGGTCTATATGTAGGATTAAATCTAGGTGTATTCCCACCCCTATTCTTTATGAGAATTTCTTCATAAGGATCTCTTTGTGCCTCTTGTCGAGGAGTGTTTATTGGGAGCTCGTGAAATGAAGCTTTAAGTTTTACCTTCGGTATAGCTTGTTTCACAACTTTTGGTTATTATTTTTGTATATGCGAAGACAAACTTGGCAATTGGCGAGTGCGGGCTTGGACATGTTAATCTAATACACCTCTTGAATAGGTACCTCATTGCGATCTTCGTTAGGGGAGGTTGTGCATAATGAACATGTTCCTCGTTGTCTTCACAACATACTCTAACAACAAGTACTCAATAATCTCCATAATTTTCAAAAGGTATCTCTTCATTATTCTACTTGTGTGTAAGTAGAGGCATGACTTGGGTTTAATATTTCATTAACAATACGATGGGGTCGGTCTACTTCTTCTTCTCCATGAATCATTTTGAAAATGAGAGAAGGGTCTACTGTGGAAGGTAACTTAGCTCCTAGTTCGTAGTAACACATAAGAACCTTATGTTTTTTTTTTGAAAAATGTAATTGTTAAAATTTATAGGGTGACACTCTACATCCATATGAGGAGAATCTTCCTCTCCACCACTATGGTCAACCATGAGATTATCTTCTAAAAGAGGGTTGTCACCTCCAAATATATTGGTTTCTAATCTGGGATCCCATTCTTATAGTAGGCATACTCGAAATAGGAGGTACAATGTGAAATATTTCCACTAAGGTTTACTAAAAAGGGACCTTAGTCAAATTTTTGCAGTGTAACGACACTAAGTCGTCACAAAAAAAGGTGACTATAGAATAGCCACAAAATCAATAGGTCAATGTGAACCTATGAACCAAAGAATAAAGAATAACCTACCCTAGCAAGGTTATATACAACATGAGTTATTCAAGACAATACAATGATATATAATACTCAAAATTTAGTCACAACAAATAGTTTACTCCCTATGTTTATTCTAGATAGGTTTGAAACCAAATAGTGACAACACAATATCACCAGTTAGGTCAAGTTTGAAATAAACAAGACCTAAATGCTAAGATAATGTTGATGTGATCCTCTAACAAGGTATACTCAAAACCAGTTTCTAAACACTAATAAAGTATAAGTCTTGTAAAATGGACGATATAAATGTGAGCAACGTAACAACGCTATTTGGACATGTAATCAAACTTTGCGAGAAAGCAAGATTTTAGTATCAAAATGGCGTTATAGCGATGTTAACAAAGTAACCTCAACACTTACAAAGTAAACTCAAGACAAGGATAGGATGTAAAACTACATCTAAGTATAACAAGAAATCACTATGCGTGCGAGTAGCGTAACGATACAATATAGAGACTTATGCCAATATAAATGTGAGCAACATAACAACGCTATTTGGACATGTAATCAAAATTTGCAAGAAAGTAAGATTTTAGTATCAAAATGGCGTTATAGTGATGCTAACAAAGTAACCTCAACACTTACAAAACTCAAGACAAGGATAGGATGTAAAAACTACGTCTAAGTATAACAAGAAATCACTATGCGTGTGAGCAACGTAACAATATAATATAGAGACTTAGTATCAAAATGGTGTTATAGCGATGTTAACAAAGTAACCTCAACACTTACAAAACTCAAGACAAGGATAGGATGTAAAAACTACATCTAAGTATAACAAGAAATCACTATGTGTGCGAGCAACAGAACAATACAATATAAAGACTTATGCCCAGTTTCACAATGGAAACAAGATGTAAATATCTCAATTGTATGGCTATAATGTAGGCAACGTAACAACTAAAAAGAAGACAAAGATGAAACCACCTAACTACAAATGATAGTAAGTCTCAAATATGGGTTTTTGAGACAAGAGGGCCTACTAGATCGTGAGTACATACCATGCACACTTTCAACACTTGTGCTTCGGCATTGCAACCTAGTCGCACAAGTAGAATACAAAAGTGGTGGACACATAATATGATCAAGCGATATCCACGTATGTTGTTTTATTTTTTCCCAAAATGGGAAACAAGAAAACAAAGGTGTAAACCAAGTGGTGATGAAAAATACTTGGTGCAACTTTGGCAGAGTTTCACCTTGTCTTAGGACAAGTGAAAAACTAGGTCAAAGTAACACTAAATAGATTTTGTGATGAAATATCACGTGGTTTAAACTTCAAGAGATTCTTTCCCTTGTTCAAAAAACAAGAGTTTGAATCTAACAAAGTAGAAACTTTGTGAGAGCTCTATAGAACACGATGTCAAAAACAAATGGCTCCAAGCCAAAAAGCTTCCTAGGTGGTTCTCTCTCTATGTGTCACAAGTTTACTTCTACGAGCTCGATTTACCAAGAAATTCACACTGACTAATCTTGGAGTATCTTGGCTTTACTTTACCCCCTTCTAATATAATGAGAAACTAGTGCGTTTAGTTGTATTATCACTGGGGTCGCAATGGAAATAACTTTGACTCTAATCTCACCAAGGCGTACTAGTCAATTCGGTAGTGTGGAGCACTTTCCTGTTTTGTTCACAAGGTTCCCTCTTGCGTGAACTACTTTAGGGTTCCCAGGACCACCCCCATTGTTGTAGCTTAAGGCTTATGCCAAAGGGGTTATGTCCTAGTTAAGCGGATGAGCCATAGCTCTTAATCGAAACCTGCAATATAGTGTTTTGAATTTGTGTGTTGGTGTGTTTTTTATCTTTTGGATTAAGCAATTTGGTTTAGACCACCGTTGACTACCTACAACACATGTGAATGTTAGAATTTGGTTTGAAGAGAGCCCTTCTTTCTTTGACAAGTGTTTTAGGTCCTTCACACAAATGGTTAGTAGTTCAAAAAGATTCACAATATCATAGAAAGATAGCAATGAAAAGACTTGTAAATCAACTAGCTACCATCAAACTTTGCAAAAACAGGTTTATTCCCAATTAATCCAAGTGCTTCTTAATGAAAGACTAAAATTACTTTTGATTCCCAAGATCACACTAGGTGTAAGGGAAGAGCATACACAAATTTTAGCCTTGATTATTTATCAAGTGAAAAATCTCTTAAACTAAAAGATCAAGTACATGTCAAAAATGAAAGTTTATTCCCTTAAGCACAAAATGAATGATGATTGTTCCTACTTACTCCCAAGAAGAAAAAAGTGGTTTAGAGGTGCTTTTGATTCTCAAGATCACACTAGGTGCAAGAGAAGAGCATACACAACCCTATTCCAAACTCAAACAAAGTATGAAAACATAATCACTCATCAAACCCTAAGCCAATTTAATCAAAAATCCCTTATCAAACCCTAAGGCAATTTTGTTAGGAATATTTCTAAAATCTGAAAATTGACAAAAACAACTAAAAACCTTTAAAAATGACAGAGATCCTAAAAATCGAAATTGAAATTTTGAAGTTTAAGAAAATCTTACTTTAGTGCACATCTGCACTTCTTAGTGCATGGGTACACTTTGTAGAGCGTGGACATACATGGTAGTGCACAAGCACACACAGTAGTGCATAGGCACATATTCTGTCAATTTTACATAGTCAGTGTTGCACATACACATCCATTGAGGCGTAGGCACACCCAGTGATGCATAGGTGCAAGTTACACTCAAAGACCAAAATTCATTGTTGCATAGGTGTACCCAGTAGTGCACATGTGCACCAAGTAGCGCACATGCACATTCTTTATTCCAAAAGAACACACTTTTACAAATGCACACCCTTTCTTGTAGATGCTCAAAATCCAAGTTTTGAAGAGGATTTCTTGAAAAAGATCAAAACTTTGGCACTTTGAGGAAATTTTGATAGGGCTTCGCCTCCTTATATCTTGTAAAGAACATGAAAACACAAATTCTACTACTAATCTAGTTGAAACAACTACCTAGCTTGAAAATTGATCTACAAAACTCGAAAATAACTCTAGAACTTTGAATTTAATCTAAAAGCTTGAGAAAATAATCTAAAAAGCTTGAAAGTACTCTAGAAAGCTTGAAATTAAACTAGAAAACTTGAAATTAATCTAGGAAACTTGAAACTAATCTAGAAAACTTGAAATGAAAAACTTTGAAACTAAGTTAAAAAGCTTTAAAAATTGAATGCAATGGGGTATTGTCCCACCGGGCATGCCAAATGAAAGCACCCTAAACTTTACAAAGAAAATTACATGACTAACTAAGGAAGGCTAACACCATTGCCACCTCTAGTCAAGGCTCTAAGTCTAGGAATGTAACACTAAAAATAAAAGCTTAATGGAATGCTTAACTAACATGAATATAATTCAAAATCTAACTAATCATGCCTACTAATATGTTTAATTACCTAACATGGGCCTAAATAAACCTAAGAGGGCAATCAAATGGGTATGGTTGCTACTCCAAACAAGGTGAAATGGCCTCTCCAAATGACTCGCATGGCCATTTTGGATATCCATCTACTAACCCCATTGAAGACTTTAGGCAAGGATTGAGCTTGATTATAAATCATATTTATTATATGAGATGCAAATCAAAGCATGGTGTAAAGTACAACGGTATGTGTTGAGTCCTTTTTATAGTTTTCCATTGGGGAAAACTAGTATTTTGGTGCATGTGGGACTAAAAGCACAAATTAGATTAAGGATTGTTAATCATGATTAATATTTTCTAATCACAATTAGTGAATTAACAAGTGATTAGGATGTGATGAGCCTTAATCAACCGCTTAGGGTCAACTAGGAGGCTAGGATAAGATTTTGAAGCTTGCACGAGACACTATGGAGAGAAAGGGGATGATTTTGAGTGGTTGGAAGAGGGTTTGAGCCAATATTAGGGTGTATTGACCAAAACAAGGGAAAAATAGGCTTAATTAGCTAATAATCGCTAATTGTTTGTTTTGAAGAGGATTTTGACTTACGATTCGTTGTAAAGTGGCATCGTGAATGCGAAAGAGGTTTGGTAACCAAAAAACACTTGTTAATTGACCAAAGTGGTAAGAAACATTAGTTAATTAGCGGAAATCACTAATTATCACATAATTGGGAAGATTGAGAGTGATGTGTGTTCATTTTGGTAATAAGATTGCAAAAGAGAATATAGGTGTCTGATTGAATGATGAATAATGAATAACAAGTAAATGGATAATTGATGCAAGTAAAATTAGTTTGTGTGTTCTATTGAAAATGTATAATCATGGTAATTCTGGTGAACTTATTGGATGTTGAGAAATCAATATTGAAAATTATATTTATGAATTGTGTAACTGTGTGTGTGTGTGTGTGTGTGTGTGTGTGTGTGTGTGTGTGTGTGTGTAATAGTTACAATTGATTTATATATATCATTTCGTAGGTATGATGTGTTTGTTGAGTGTGCAGATGATGAACAAGTGTTCGGGAGATTTAGTACCAAAATAAATAAAACAAACAAAAGAGGATGAAGGGGGACTAACTCACACAGGGCTCATTGGCCAACAATGGGTCACTCAGCCGAGAATTTGGTTGGGAAATGTAATTATGTAATGTGACCTTGATTTTAATATTTTCCTTTTATTCCTTGTTTGAAATTTATTTTTCTCTTTTCATTTTAAACCTTTAGATTGAAAAATTGTTCTCTTTGATAACTTGATTTAATTAATTCGTAAGTTGAATTGTCAAATCAACCCCCTTTCTATTTTTTGGGGATGTTACACCCATGTTTTATGGATTGGAAAGTTTCTATTTATGGTAAACTCGAATTTGGCCTTTATGGGAAATTTTGAAAGGTGTGTGGGACAAGTAAACCTTGTCTCACACTCCAAAACTCCCCATACACCTACCCATAGGGAAGGTGTACCTTTTTAGGTACTTTGACCACTTTAAGACTCTTATTTACATCATATATTGGTTACAATATTTCTCTCTTTTCAAAGTAAGATTTTCTAAGTACTGTTCTTACTTTTTTGACTTTTGGGATTTGGGATTTACGATGATGATCTGATGAAGTGACATTTTGGGTTGCTTGAAAATCAAGTTTTGTGGATGTGCATCATTATTTTAGTTTCTAATTTATTTACTTATTTTTGTGTGAGGTTTTGAGAAATGGGTTGAGTATGGGTTAAGTCATGTTAAAGGTGAAGTGATTATTTTGTAAGGGAGACCTATGTGATGTGTAAGGGCTTTAATTTCATGCTTGGGGATTGGAGTTATTTTGGGGATAAGGCATGCCACATGGCATGATCCTAAGGGGTCCTTTACTTTGGATTTTTCCTATAAATTCATGTGTTTTGTTTTGGGGAGTTCACTTGGTCTTAGGGAGGTGTTGTCGCTTTGAGGATTGCTTGGAGGGCTTGTGGGATTGTTGGAGTGCTTGGGAATGCTTGGTTCAAGATCATTTTGGGACAAGTGATTATTAGGTATGCCTAACCCATTTGATTTCTCTATTTGTAATGTAATTTCTACTCCTTGAACTTATTTCGGAATCGTGATTTTTATTACCCACTTGGGTACATGTTAGTTTGTTAAATAAGTTTTGTGTATAAACTAATGGAGTGATAAGTGGTATATGGTGGTATATTCCTTCCCCATTTCAAACCATAGATGGTTTGATCGTGTGTATTGATTTTTTTGTGTTGGTGTTGGTGGTCAAACTTGCAACCGTATCTCTTGATCTGGAAGGACTAAGTCATTTGAGACAACAATGGAACCATCTCCAAGTTATGGGACGTTGCATTTCTACGGAGAAGGCCGGTTCCTCTATCTATTTCTATCAAGCTCTGCTCTCCTAATGTTGAAAGGTAAAACTAAGCTAATAATGCCAAGGGACCAGGATAGAAGGATAACATGAAAGGAAACTACACTAAAAGGTGATAGCACTAGAAAAGAGGGATGAACACCATCCATTTTGAGTGAAAATGAGAAGAAAAGGGGCATAAAAGAAGGCTAGATACACATAGCACAACTAAAACACATTTACCAGATCATTTTCATGGAACACAACTAAATATGGAGCTGCAAGGGATGTAGAATGACACAACAAGCACATAATGTAAAATAAAAGGCAAGAAGAAGGAATACAAACATGTTAGGATAGAGAATAGTCACAAAATGATGCTTCCATTACTTCCAGAAATGCACAGAACTATTACAATGGTGAAAGAGCCAATATCCACATGCACGAGCCAGATATAGAGGTTTGTGACTCAAAATACAAAAATATGAAGTCCTTAGCAAAATGTGTAAGGATCCAAAATGTCCAACATTAACAATGATCCCAAATCTTACATTTATAGATGAATCAATGGAAGAAGAAGAAGAAGGAGGGAAAATCAATTTGAAATACAACCACCAACAAGAAGCATTCAATGCCTATAAATCCACCTAAAATCTGTCAAATTATTTTCCCAAGTTTGTTTGGCATGTTAGAGAAGGAAAGAGGGTGGATCAGATCAAATCGGGTGGTTGGAGTAATTATATCTACTCATTAATGCCCAAAAATATGTTTTCCCATTTCTCACCTACCAGATCCACCAAGAATTTGAATTTGAATATCTAGCATTGTAGCCTACATCAACAACTATCGATTGAGACTAGGCGTGTGTCATCAAGATCTCATGTAGTAAAAAGATATGGTCATAGAAGATTTTAGAGGGCTTCCTACATATGTAAGACACATGGCACATGCATGGATTGGCTGAAAAGGATGACTAACTATGTAAATTTTCTTTCATTTCTACCACGTGTCACTCATTGATTTGTTACAAGGATTCAACGCCTTGTTGGTACACTTTGATTGGTTGTGTGTGGCACACTCAAGCATGTCAGAGAATGATGTAGCATGGAATGGTACAGGAGGGCACAAAGGTATGTGCATGGAAGAATGAGGTGCGGGAAGAAGGTAGAAGGAAGGTGCACAAATGTAATGCTGCAGGAGGAAATGGGGAAAAATGGTGAGTGAGAACGTATGGTCAAGGCACAACTATTACAAGGTAATGTGTAAGGGCATGCAGGGCCAGGGACTAGAGGAGCAAGTGCAAGGAATGTGCGTGGATGAATAACTATTAGAAGAAGGTGAATGCGTAGAAGATGCATGCAAGGTAAGAGTGGAACAAAGAGGAAAAGGAAAATGGAAAGGGAAGAAGGGGAAGCGTGCAAGGGCGTGTGAGGAAACAATGACCAAGTGAATGTGCCAAGGAGACAATGAGGTGTGCACCACTGTAATGAAGATCTCTAAGAGCCAGAATATGTATGTAAGTTGTCCAAATAACTAGGAGAGTTATTTGATAACATTTTTGGTGACTTTCGGGGCCATCTTCCTACTAGATGAAGGAGATCAGTAGCCTAGAGCATCCATTGGGCATGGAGTCTACTATGTAATCATGAAATTTTGATTTGCAAACTTTGAAGAACTACCCTGAAGTCACTTGAAGGATCATTTCTTGAACTCTATTCTAATCCTACAAAATTACTAAAAAGAAGAAAGATCGACACCCTGAAGAAAAAGAAGAGTGTACACAGAAGCACACGAGAAGAAAGAACTATGTACAAACAAACAATGTGTGCACAAACACTTGGAGGAATTAAACTACTCTAATATATACAAAATGATGCAACAAACTTAATGGAAGGGTTTGAGATAGATCCCATTTACTGGATTTGCAGTAGTGCACCTCCATCAAGATGAGTTAACTTGAAAGAGTTAGCCTCTTTGCATGAATTGATGATGTATGGGCCACTCCAAAGTGCATCAAACTTTGAATGACACCCTGGTTTAGCTCTGTCAGCATCCCATTTCAAGACCAAGTCCCCAACTTTGAAAGCTTGAGGCCTAGCCTTTCTATCAAACCATTTCTTTGTTGTTGTTGATGTTGTTCTAGCTTGATCATGGCAAGAGTTCCTTGATTCTTCAAGATTAACTAGTTTTTTCCATTCTTGATTTCTCTCTCTGTATGTGCCTTCAAATTCTAGTGCTGAGGAAAGCACCAATGAGTTCAACTCCAGTCAAAGGAAGGGTAGCCTCTTTTCCATAGAAAATCTTGTAAGGTGAAGTTCCTATTTTTTTTAACTATGATTCTATCTTCCCAGAGCGTGCATGCGAGACCTTTGTATGCCATTATTTTTGGTTGATGTTCATTGTGCGCTTCATGATCCTGATCAGGTTCTTGTTTGTTGACTCTGCTAGACCATTTCCTTGAGGGTAATAGTTGGAAGAATTCTTCAGATAGATGCCCAAATTTAGAGCCCAATCAATGATTTTAGTGCCAAGGAAGGATTTTGCATTATCAAGAGATAATGGTTTGAGGAATGCCAAACCTTGTGACTATACCTTCGAGAAAGTCAAGGATGACTGACTTGGTTGATTCCTTGAGTGTGAAAACTTCTATCCATCTGGTGAAGTAGTCCGTAGCTATCAACACCCATCTATGTCCAGCACTTGAAGGTGGATTGATCATGCCTATGAAGTCAAGACCCCATTGCACAAAAGGTTGATCCGCTTGGATTGGTCGAGGGGAAGCACTCCAATCTCTTCTTTCCTACAAAGAAAGTGCATTCCTTACATTTTGTGACCCACTTGTGTGCATCTACAAATAGAGTAGGCCAAAAGATACTTACCATTATGATCTTCATTATTGTAGTCTTGGCAGAGAAGTGTCCACCAGAGAATCCATCATGAAATTCTAGCTAACACTTTTTCATCTTTGCGTCATTAATACACCTTAACAACACACCATCAAGATTCTTCTTGAAGAGAATTCCATCAATCAAAACATAAGGGATAGATTGTAACCTCATATGTCTTCTTTTTTTGTTTAATCTAGGAGGGTATGTGCCCTCGAAAGGAATGTGATCATGTCCTTCATCCAATTCATGCATGCTCAGGATCTATATTCTGCTCAAGTTCTACGCATGCGGGAGAGATTCATCAAGAAATAATGAAGTCTCATATTCATTGTGTGCATCCTCAACAAGCTACTTGTAGAGTGTGCTACCTCTTACCAACTTTGTGGCTTTGATAGTCACATCATACTCCATGATTTTGGTCACCCATCGTGCTCTCTTTTCACTAATTTTTCTCCCATGATGAAGTCTCTAACATAAGAGTGGAGACTAACACCTTGATATGATTTGTGGTGAGCATACTTTTGAATTTCTTGAGCATGCATGCATGATGGTGAAGACTTGCTTCTCCATGTGACTATATTTTAATTCATAATCCTTCAATGTCTGGCTGAAGAAAGCCACTAGTTGTTCTAGCCCTTGTTCATTTTCTTATGTTAGGACAACAACAACACTCACATCAGTGCCATAAGCATAAAGGATAAAATCCTTTGAGTAATTCAGGTTGATGAGTGTTGTGCACAAGAAATCTCTTGCTTGATTTTTTGAAGCTTTCTTTTCTTTCGTTGTCCATCTGAAAGTTATGTCTTTCTTGAGCATGAGGGTGATGGGTCAAACTAGTCCTACAAAGTTAGGAATAAAACACCTAACAAAATTGATCTTACCAGGAAAGACTACAAGGCCTTTTTGTGTGCTGGTAAGGAAAGAGCTAGGATGGCTGAAATGCACTCAGGATCAATTGTGATGCCATCCTTTGAAACCACATGGCCCAAGAGCTTTCCTTGTGCCACTAAAAATTACACTTCTTAGGGTTAAGAGATACCCCAAATTTTTTGCATCTCTCAAATACTTTCTCCAGTGTGCCCATATGATCCACTTTACTTTGAGAAGATAAATGTCATCAAGGTAAACCAAGATGAACTCATTGATGTAACCTTTGAAGGCAATGTCCATGGCATGCTGAAAATGTTACACCTACATTTGATAGACCAAAGGGCATCTTTTGATATGCATATGTTCCCCACTTGGTTGTAAACATTGTTTTGAATTGATCCTTCCTTGACCAAAATCTTATTGAAACCCGAGTACCCATCCAACATTGAGAATATTTGTGCACCACACACATCTATAGAATCTACTCCATAAAAGGAAAAGGATAATGATCCTTTAGAGATGCCTTGTTCAAATCTCTAAATCAACATAGAGTTCTGATTTCACCATTCTTCTTGTACACACCGAAACTAGATTCAGACCCAAGTAGAGTACTTGATGGGAAAATAATCTTCACCTCAATGAGTTTGGATAATTCCTTCTCATGAGGGGCTCTATCTTTGGATTGATTGGTCACTGATTTTTTCTGATGGGCTTGATACCAAGATCAAGGTCAATGGAGTGTTGAGCAACACTTGGATCAAAACCTTTGAGGTCTTCATACTCCCATGAGAAGATATCACTGTATTTTTGACAGAGAGAGATGAAGGCCTGTTTTTCATCATGTGTGTAAGTTTACTGAGCAAAAACCTTTCCGCACAATAGTGACTGGGAGAGTCTTTCTTGTGTGGCGCATATACTTTTCTTCACCCTTGAACTCATCATCAGGGCTAAACATTTTCTCTAAGGTGACCAACCCTTTAGGTAACTTATTTTTCTTTATTGATTACTTGGTCACCATAGCTATCATGCAAGTCAGCTTGCATGCTTGATGAGAACTCAACTTCATTCTAGATGAACTGACAATCTGTGTCATCACTTTGTCAAACACTTTCTAGCTAGTTGTTGTTATCTGGAATGGATGGTCTAATCACCATCTTAATGTGTTGAGTGTTTCCTTTGACAAAGTCCTCAAGAGAGAGAACTACGAACCAAGCACAACCATCTGATCAGCTTCCCTTATTCATTTTGCATGGCACCACCTACATATTTAGAGCATCAAATCTCTCAAGGAGGTCCCAAAATCTATGTTTATAAGCTTTGAGAAGCTTATTCTTTTCATGCACTTGTTGGTGACTTAGTGGATAACCAATTTTGTATCCCCAAAGATCTGCAACACCTTAATCTTCTTCTTTTCAGCAATAAGCAAGACCATGCACCAATGCCTCATACTTTACCACATTTTTAGAACATGTAAACTACAACCTATGTGTGAAGAAGAATAATTTATCATCCTTAGGGGAAATGAGAATGACTCCTGCTCCCACATCGTTTTCTTCTTCTGGATCCATCAAAGTATAACTTCCATAGACCAGGTTCTCTTCACTTTTCTTGAGCACGCACAACAACACAACTTCTTCTTCAAGAATGTAGTAAGTACCAAGCCTAGTTTCATAAGCTTCCAACTCTTCAGCATATGGGTCAAATTTATGGTGCCTCTCTACCCACTCATCAAGTACTAGATCAGAATAGAAGGTGGAAGAGGTTGTTCTTCAAAACTAAAGCTTGTTCTTCTTGGATTAAACAATTGGCTTGGAGAGGGGATGGGACATATGACTCTACATGATAGGAAAATATTGGCTCAACTTGTATGGTAAACCAGGTACCATACCTTGTCTTGAGTAACATATGAGACCAATCAAAAGACAAGTAACCACCCACTTTAGCAATAAAATCTCTTGACAAACATAAGGCAAACAAAGGGGGAAATCAATGATTGACACATCTTGAGTTATTGTTAGACTTGGACATGCATGGAGGGTTAACTCAAGATCCTTGATGATTCCTAGGTAGTGATAATTGAACCATCAAGTTGCAGGACTCCTTTTCAAGGGGGCTATACTTAAGACCTAAGACATCAACAATTTTCTTAGGCATGACAAAAGTACTACACACCTGAGTCAATCATGCAATTATGGACAAGATGTTTTCCTATGATCAAAGACATATAAAAGGGTGGGGTTTTAACAACTTTACTTACTTGCTTCTCCTCTTCTTGGAAGATATTGATAAAGCACGTGCATGGTTTGTGAATAGTTGGATCAAGTGCGGAAGTTTTGGCAAGTGCCAGCTTCTTCATGCAACAAGTCACGTTGGGATGGAATGGTCAGGGCATCCCACATTATAACATTTATGTTTGTCTTCTTCATCTAGGTCCACAATGTTGAATGGAAAACCCATTGACTTGCATTTGAGGAACAACAACATCCTTTCTTGGTTGTTCGTGGAGTACAGAGGCAAGAACCTTAGTAGTGGCAGAGGCTTGACCTACCAAAGGAGGGGCATGTGCCACTTTCTGGAGGAGCTTTGCATGGAGCCTCGGGTGTAGGAACTTGAGCACTTTTACTACTAGATGTCTTAGTTGCTTCCTTTTTCTTTTGAGGGTCTCTTGTGTTACTAGAATTATGACCTGCGCGCTTAGGCTCGAGCATTCTCTTCTTGTATCTTGTGTTGTCTCAACTTGGGCATGTGGTCTTCTTGTATCCTCTATAACTTGGTTGATTGCACAAAATTCCTCAGCACCAAAGAACATCAAATTTTCCTCTAGAGGAGCTTTTGGCCTTTCTTGGTTATCTACTTCTGGTGCACTTATTGAAGGCTCACAGCTGGGAGCATTCTAAATCATGTAGGCTTGCACGCTCACAACATTGGTGTAATGATATTGACTATGAGGCATATATATTGTAAGGAAAGCACCATTCAAACTCTTGTGCCATGTTGTTCTAACTGGACAAGATGACAAGTTTGACTTGTGTTGGGAACTAGAAGAGGGCGCCGAGGAATAACTTACAAAAGGCAAGTGCGCATTAGCATGCCATCTATCATTCTACTTGGTTTTGTCCATATCTTTGATTCCCATATTGATTCTACCAAGGTTGATTGCTTTGGAATTGCAGCCTGATTGAAACTATCTTTGTAGGCTTGCGCTACTTTGCTTCTCTAATGATATGACCTTATTGGAAAAGTTTCTAATCAAGGCCTTTAACTCATCATCTTTTTTTTTGTGCAAGAGAGTAGGATGTAGATGTAATGCAAGTTAGTGTGCTCTACTCTAATAGGAACTGGAGCAATAAAGGTAGGGTCAGGCACTGGAGACATCTCTAGGAACAAGGGCACAGGAGGCCTAGGCCAACTTACTACTAGCTTGAATGAGACTATTTTCTACCCTTATTGCAATGTTGTATGCAACAAGTAAGGTTCTACCTCCCATGGATTGAATCATGACTGAAATGTCACTATTCAAAGCCCTTAGATAGTACAAGAAAGCATGTTGGGATGTAGGCCTTACCACTTGAGGAATTATGTCCCAAGTCTTCTGGAATCTATGTTGAAATCAATCATCTACTCATTGGGCGTGCATGCTTTTTTGTAGTCACTACTCCACCAATGATAGATGATCTAATTTATCTTCAAAGTAATTACAAAGAGTTGTTCCAAGCTCATCCCAAGTAGCAATAGATGCAGTCTCAGCCACGGTACCATTGGAGTGTTTTACCCTTAAAAGAGGTCAGCAAAGCAACCTACAACAACATCATCATGTGTAATTAGATAGACAGAGCATACATTGGCCACATCTTGAATGTGTTCAACAGGGGTGACTTGATTTTCTCCCATGAAGTATGGAATACTTTTGAGCATGGCCACTGCATATCATGTTGGGCATTGAGATTGAGCGGGCTTCCACCAGTGAAGTTGGTGAAGTTCCTTGGAGGAGGAGAGGTTGAAGCACCATGGTAGGGCACACTTGTCTATTTTGAGGAGGAGTAGAGTGCGTGTGACACATTGGAGATGGGGATGCATGCATGGAAGATCTATTGCATGTGTTTTTCTCGGTGAAATCTGGAGGTATTCAAAGGATCCTTCAACTACAACACTTTATCTGAGTATGCACTCTTCTCATAAAAGGCACTCAAGACTACAAAATAGAGCTCTAGAAATGTCGGGAGTCACCAGATGTGTTGGAAAATAAACCTCAAAACACTTGGAAATACTAAGTTCACACACTAGAACTTAGTAATATGAAATTTAAGCTTTCATTGCTTGTCCCACCGGGCATGCTAAAAACTATTGGTCATCAAACTTGCACCCATGTCTCGGATCTGGAAGAATCGAGTCATTTGAGACAACAATGGAACCGTCTCCAAGTTGTGGGACCTTGCGTGCTTGAGATGGATCTCCGAGAAAGGTCGGTTCCTCTATCTATTTCTACTGCTACTGCTACTCCTAATGTTGAAAGGTAAAACTAAGCTAACAATGCAAGGACCAGGGATAGAAGGATAACATGAAAGGAAACTACACTAAAATGTGATAACACCAAAAAGGGATGAACACCATCCCTTTTGAGCGAAAATGAAAAGAAAAGGGGCATAGAAGAAGGCTAGATATGTAGCACAACTAAAATGCATTTACCAGATCATTTTCATGGAACACAACTAAATATGGAGCTACAAGGGATGTAGAATGACACATCAAGCACACAATGTAAAAGAAAAGGCAAGAAGAAGGAATACAAACATGTTAGGACAAAGAATAGTCACAAAATAATGCTTCCATTACTTCCAAAATGCACAAAACTGTTATAATGGTGAAAGAGGTCAATATCCACATGCATGAGCCAGATCTAGAGGTCTGAACTCAAAATACAGAAAATATGAAGTCCTTAGCAAAATGCATAAGGATCCAAAATGTCCAACATTAATAATGAGCCCAACTCTTACATTTATAAATGAATCCATGGAAGAAGAAGAGAAGAAGGAGGGAAAATCCAAATTTGAAATGCAACCACCAACAAGAAGCATTCAATGCCTGCAAATCCACCTACAAATCTATCAAATACATTTCCCCAAGTCTGTTTGGCATGTTGGAGAAGGAAAGAGGGTGGATCAGATCAAATTGGGTGGTTAGAGTAATCAGATTTTCTCATTAATGCCCAAAAAGATGTTTTCCCATTTCTCACCTACCAGATCCACCAAGAATTTGAATTTGAATATCTAGCACTATAGCCTACATCAACAGATATCGATTGAGACTAGCACGCACCGCCGTGAGCGCTGCAAAAGAAAAGATATGGATGTTGGAAGAATGTCGGGGCTGCTTGTATACACAAGACATGTGGCACATGCGGATTGGCTAAATGGATGACCAACTATGCATTTATGCCACGTGTAACTCATTGATTTGTTGCGGATTTGATGCCTTGTCGATGCACTTTGACCAGTTGCGTGTGGCACAAAGCATGTCGAGAAAAGACGTGTCATGGAATGATGTAGAGGAGGGCACAAAGGTATGAGCACGGAAGAATGAGGCATGACGGGATGATATAAGGAATGTGTGTGAAATCGCGCATGGAGGAAATGGGGCAAACTAGTGAGTGGAGAACGTATGGTCAAGGCGTAACTATTACAAAGTAATGTGCGGAGTGTGCGTGAGGGCCAAGGACTTAGGCTGATTAAAGTAAGTGTAAGGCACATCTAAGTGATTTTTAGTTAAAAAACTAAAGTTGTTTTTTTATTCTCAAGATCACAGAATAGTGCAAGAGAAGAGCATACACAAGCTTTATCTTTAATTGTTTATCAAATGAAAAGATTTTAAATCAAAAGATCATAAAAATGCCTTATGAAAATTTCATTCCCTTAAGTATAAAAATGAATAATGAAATTTCCCACTTACTCTAATGTTATAAAAATAAGGTTTAAATTTGCTTTTGATTCTCAAGATCACACAATGGTGCAAGAGAAGAGCATACAAAAACTTTATCCCAAACTCATACAAAGCATGGAAATAAAAGCATTCATCAAAACTTAAGAAAATGTCAAAAAGATAGAGATCAAAGTTGTTTTTGATTCTCAAGATCACCAAAAGGTGCAAGAGAAGAGCATACACAAGCTTTGGTCTACATCAAGTAAAGCATGGAAAAACAACATTCATCAAAGCATTATACATGTTAGAAAATGACTAGTTTTCTAAAAATGAAAACCCTAAATTTTTGGTAACTCTAAACCCCAAATTTATGTAGCCATTTTTGTACATAGGTTGATAAAATATCAAAAATTTCCTTCCATTATTTCTTAGTATCTTTTTCTTTATCAAATTTTTGATACAAACCTCCCATGGCTATTGAAGCTTCATACTCCAAAATTTCATTGATGGGATTTCCCAAAGGTATGTGAGTGATCTGGTAATCACAATTTGCGGCCTCACTCCTTAATATGTCTCCTTGGGAATTTAAATTTCTAAGAACCTCTGCCCTTGGGGATCTACAATAGTTTTTAACAACACTCTTGGGGCCACAGGTTACCTAGATGATATGACACTCTCTATGTTGACAACATTCAATCGGATCTTCACCTTTTCCCCTTTTGGGAGGGCATCTCCTAACCACCATGTTGTTGGAGTATTCTCTTCTTTTTGGATTTGGGGCATCTGTTGAGATGTGTTATGGAACACCACAATCTCTTTTGAGATAGAAGGGGTGATTTATAGAATAGGGATTTCTTATTGTGAAACCTTTACCTCTTTCTCTACTTTTTCAAGTTAAGGTTGTGAGGTACTTGTATCAATTTTCTTATCCTCTTCATCATTGGTTTCAGGTTCCTTAGGAAGAGCTACTTCCTGGACTAGTTCCTGAAGCTTTTCTTCAATTTTCTTCTCTTCTTGATTCTTGACAACTTCATGAGTTGTCAATGCCTTCTCAACCATTTTCAATACCTTATCAATATGATCACCTAGAGTATATTTCCCTTCATGGATGATAATGCTTACTTTAACTTGAGGATGCTCTTTCTCAAATAAAATTGTAATAAAGCCAAACTTAACACACACTTAGTACAATCGCAAATATCTTGAACTCAAAGAGAAGAAATCTTCTTCTTCATTATTAAATGATGAATTACAATTCTTCTTAAATTAAAAACAACTCCCAACTCGAGTTTTTAAACAAACTCTAACTTTGAATAAATCTACTATAGGTGGCGAAGTTTACTATTTTTACCAGTTTACTAGAACCTGCTATTCTTAGTAAGTTTGCATGTTTATTCGTATGGGCACGAAAATTTCCACATATCTTCTACATCCCTAAATTAGAGGAATTTACATATTTCTAACCTACTATGCATGTAAGAGACCAAAAATAAATAATGGCCTAAAATAGGGAAAAAACCGAATTGAAACTTAAATCCTAATTTATGGCCCCCAAATGGTGGATTTTGAGCCCGAAAATGGCTCTCACTTTTTAAATGAACACTTGGATAAAAAGTTATGACCATTTCAAGTTTTTACTAACAATAGTGCCTCAAATTGCCTCCTTTAGTGGTACATCTACTAAACTTGTTTTAATTAGAGACACTTCAACTATAGGTACCACAACTTTAGGTTGTCGAACCTTTATAAGCGCACTTTGCCCATCAACATACACCTTTGGAACTTCTAACTATTGGTTTCCAAGTGGAGGGAGGTCAACACCTTCTTATTTTATAAAAGGCTTGTAATAAATCAACAAATGCTGAAGTATGGGCTTCTTATTTCTCTTCAAAATCCACCACTTCAACCTCCACAGTTGATTTAACTTTGAGGTGATATTACAACAAAAGTTCCCTGTGTTTCAATGGGTGGAGTGGTATCAATCACCTATGGTATTTCCACCTCTTTTTCATGTGTTTTAAAAGATGCAATGTTCCCAATGACAGATGCACTTGTAATTCCTCCTACTGTAGGCATGGTTTTAACGTTATCCTTCTTAGTTCTTATAAAATGCTTAAGACCAAGCTCCTTGTCACCTTTTTCTTGTATGGATCCGATTTTTTATCCAAGCCTTGATCTTGCTTGTGGGAGAGATCCCCTCAATCATTTTCCTTTGCTTAAGGGTCCCTGAGGAGCTGCAGTAGATTTTATGAGTTTTGATGCATGTGGAAGATTAGATTACAATGGAATTTCATGAATGATTAGTACCTCCCTCATGGTTTTCATCAACATCTCTTCTTCCTTTTTGGTTAGATGGGATAAATAAGTACTTTTTCTACTTGTAAGATACTCCATTCTTCCATCATTCTAGGAGTAGGTCTTTTGAAGGGGACCTAAGGTACCTTTCCCTCAAAGGGTCCATGGTAGTTAAAATCTCCTTTCAAGGAAGAATATCCTCCCTGAGAGTCCCTTAAGTCATGTACACCTTTAACACTAAAATGTTTTGAAGTGATAAATCTATTCCTTTTTGCATCATCCAGGTCAAGGTTCTCCTCATAATATCTCTAGTTCGACATGTACTTATGGGGGCTTGACCTTATTCCAATCATGTGATTCCATAGGTTATCCAACTAAGTTCATGTCAACATAATATTTTCTTATCACTTGGTCATCATCTGCAAGGCCTTGGGGAATGAATGCCACCTTGAAATCAATGATTTGCTGCAAGGTCATCCTAGATAAATCTCTAAGTCTGACTTCCTCTTCATCTTTGCAATTCATCCAATAGTCCTCATAGTGAGGCTCATGTTCATATGAGTTCCCAAGGACTCAGTGTTCATCACCCACTTGATGGAGGAGCATCAAGTGATAAGATGAAAGAAGGTCATATGACCATTAGAACATGTTAGTATAGGTGTGAGTGAATGAATGTTAAAGTTGAATATGTTGTAAAAGGGGAATGAGTGCTTGTAAGAGAGTTGTAGGAGTAAATTTGACATAGTAAAAGAGTAATATTGGAAAAATAAAGCCATGTCATCATGTAATAGTTTTCTTATATGGATTACATGAGAGTATTAAGGAGATCTCCACATGATTTCTATGTAGAGGAAGTTGTTGAGTCTTCTTAGGAGTGTGAATTGGCTTAGGAGTCAGTTTAGGTGCTTGTTAGAGTCTTTACTTAGCAAATTGACACCTATTTCATAGGTGATTTGAAGAGAAGGAGGGAGAACAGAGGTTCTCAGGGTTGTAGAGATGAAGGAGAAGGAATGTATGAAGTTTTAGAAGAAGAATATACCTCTGTTGGCATGAAAATTACATGTTTCACATGACTGTGCATGAGGACTGTAACAGGACAGCAAGATAGAAACCCTCCATAACATTCAAATGATATAAATCTCTTGATTATTAGCATGGAAAGGTTCTACAGGTGATGTAGATCACATTTGTAATTTTTGTATGTTTTGAAAATGCATAGTTTGGATTTTATAGCAAATTGTTACCTCTCGGGCCTGAAATAGGGCATCGCATATCTTTTGACTGGATGGATGAAATTGGCTGAAAATTTCAGGATATCTCTGTATTTACACTATCTAACTACTGTCAAAATTTCAAGGATAATGGGTTTGTACAGCTCAAGATATACGTGACTGTTTTTTTTTTTTTTGAATTATGGCAAGAATATACAGCGTACAGTGAGAGAGGAATTGAAGTGCATGAAGGGTCATAACGTGGAATCAAGCCACCAAAATTTGTAGCAGTCATCTTGATGACATTTTTGAAGTAGATCCATCAAGATCCAGGTGAGATCAATGCCCCAAGTGCCTACTGTCATGGTTAGGGTCAGAATAGGCCTGATTTTTGTATGCTACAGCCATAAAGGAGGTGTGTTTTCTAACAAAGAAACAAGGTATGAAATTTAGTGATATTGGAGAACCTTGTAAAGGATATTTGGGTCATTAATCTGTATGTATAGTTGATTCAGGGGAAATTGAGATAAGAGACCATTTGCATACTCAAAAGACTAGTAGCCAATAAGGTCCAAAAGAGAAAACTAGCATAAGATACAAGGTACAGTTAAATAAAGGATCTTAGACACCTTGGTTAAGGTGAATTGATTCTAGATAACAATTACTCAGGCTTTGAAACCTTGTCTTTGCATATATGGCCTTGAATTAGACAAATAAGGATCATGTGAATCCTTGGGGCAGAGTGTAGAGAGTTCACACTTGAAGAGCAATGCTTGAGCATTCATAAGGGAGCTTGAAACTTTGGTTTGCTGTCTTGATCATGTTCAATCAGGAAGAAGAGTGCTTGTGACTGTATTAAAGAAGAGCTCCATTTGGAGGCAAAGGTGTATGGTAAGAGAACTCAAAAAAGGTATGAATGCTAGAGACTTTATGAACGGATTTTGTAGCTTGGGACAGTCATGCAGATTAATATAGAAGTTCTTTACATCTATTATATATTGTTTCAATGATCACAAAGTGATCACCTTTTCTCATCAAGTTAACTCTCCTCCAGTTGTTGTTTTCAAGTGGTAGAAGGTACAAGTTCTCATTGGACCTCAAGGAGATAAGAACAAACAGATGATGTTGCATGAACATCAATTAATGATCCTCTAGCAGGGATGGATGGAGTAATAGAGCAAGTTCAAGCTCTTGAGTATTGTAGAGAAAGATAAATCTAAATGACCTCTCGCATCATATTGGTTGAGATTTCTCCATCACCAACCTATTCATCTCTTCATCCAAAAGCCTTTCTTTGACAACAATGGAGCATGTATACCTCCCAATAGAAATTGGGAACTTAATATTCATTTTATGCTTCCCTACAGTCACTCTATGCACTTTAGCTAATTGCCTAGACAATTAAAGAATTTCCCCACTTATCATCCAAGTACCTTGGAAACATATATGGGGTGTCTTGGAATCTACTCACTCTTATGTATGTGAAGAATTTGAATTATATGAAGTAATAACCAAACTCACTAATTACCTTTCTTGTACTGTAGATATTCTACATTGTGCCCAGTCTGGTCTAAATAAACAAAAAAATTAAAGAAATCATCATTTGATCTAGTGAAATCATCCCTCTTATTTTCCAAGTTTAATTAAGGGTAGACATCATAGACTCTGAAGTTTGAAAATTATTTCATTCTTGGAATAATAGGAAAGGATTGCATTATATGTTGTATACAAGGTAGGATGTCAGGTAAAATTCACATCTAAGTGTGGATCCTTCTTAAATTTGCACTATCATCTTAATAAGCAGGTCATGGATAGACTTGTTAATGAGTTCAGCCCAACAGATTTTCTCTTTGAAAAAGATGAAAATTTGGATGTATCTGAACATCCACTCTTAGAAATAATAAGTAGAGCTCAAACCTGTTATGGTGCCCAATAAGGTGATGATGTTGTTAACCTCCTTGATGAAATCTAATCTGATTAATTTCTTAGGAACCCTTGTTTGAGAACCCCTAACATTTTGCAACAAATGATTATTCATGATCTTAAAGTAAGCAACATAGTGGGCGGTCCATAAATTCTTATCTGAATCAATGGTGATGTTTACCACCTCTTTTATTTTAGGTAAACCCAACAATGCTTGGAATGTTTCAGGTTTTAATGAAAGAACCTTTGTGCCACTGCCATCTAAAACTTCCATGGTTTCAGGGTTGTAATTTTCCACACATGCACATACCAATTCAAACAATTCAATTGAAGGAGGAAAAGAGGATGCCAAAGAAATTCCACTTGCATCAATAGTTGCCATGAAATCACTTTTGTCAGGGGTATGAATTCTCTAAATAAAATCAGCCATGTTTGTATTCCCTGAATTTGTATCTGTCACTTCATCTAAATTTCTCATGATGTGGGAAGTAACATGAATACCGGCCAACTATATCTTCATCTTGGAATTCAGGGTGGAAAAACATGGTTGTGACGAACAGGGTATAAAAACCAATGTAAAAGAAAGAGAAATACGTAGTCCAAACCACCCAAAACCATTTTGAACGATGCAAAAGTGAAATTAACGGTCTTTGGAACTTACCGTGCATACATAGTTAAAACCTTCAATTTTAAATCACATGAAGATACAGAAACTCCAATTCCTTCTTAATATAAATCTTTGCAACCGACTCTCTAATTTGATGGCTTTAATTCACTCCCTAGGGCTCTGAAATGTTTAATCACTTTGAAACTTCATAGCAGTGTGAAGGAAAACCAAATTTTCAATCATATAGTCACTTGCACGAATGTTATTAATGGCGGAAGCCTTAATTAATTTTTCACAATAGTGGCCATTGGTTTATAGTCTAAGTTTAAAAGTAGGTCATCCCTGTGGGTAGATTCAATGGGGATCAAGGATGAGGAAGCACTTTGTGTCTTCGCAGAAACTATGAAAATGTAAAATACAAAGCACTATGAGATGCCTGATATCAAACTACGTTAATGAGACACCGTGTGTCCACCATCGGGCCCCAGACCTTGGGACACACATTGCATTTTTACATCAATTATGAAATTGAAAATTACAATTATGCATGGGATGTTTGCTCCCAAAGTGTAACAACTAGATGCCACATGTCCTTTCTATCATGCGTCAGGGCCCGTGGCGCATCCCATATGTTTGCATAATATGCAAACTTGCAAAGTGCAAAGATGTCAAGTATACCCGCCCTCTACTTGCAATGTGCCATGGAAAATTCCCTCCGTCATGCATTGGGGATTGACTTGCAAATTGAAACTTTTCATAAGTTGTGAATTTTGTAAAAAGGGCCCAAATGCGCGAAAGTAACTTGAGCACCCTATCTCATTGGGCAGTAAGGGTAGATTTAGATTTTACAAATGTGCACAAACTACAAACCTGTGAATTCACACAAGGAAAAATTGTGAAGGCCAGAAGCTTTTCTTCGAATGTTCGAGCATACCAATGGGACCTCCAAGAGCTCATTTATTTTCTCATAAACTTGTAAATCACAAATACACAATAAAAAATGCAAAACACTATGATATTTTCTAAAAAATGACATGACATACCTGCAAATGACTCGATTTTATTTGCATACGAGCTCACGACCATGGGGAATAGTTTTAAGGACTAGTAAACAATGCAATGTAGCACATTGAATCAATCAAGGAAACTAAGAATGTACGAGGAGATCAAGGTTTACATGAAATCTTAAAATAGGCACCAACATCAACTCCATCTCGAGGATGGGTACCCCCGATGGATACCATAAGGACCACATAATAAATTCATAGAAGATGTAGACCATATGCATAATCCATTGGGTAAAGAGTAAAATAGGTAAACATACGATCATCAACAAACTAAGAACACCATGAGCACAAAATAATGGATAAAAATTGATCACTAAATATCGAGAGAAGGAAAAGAACACAACACAAAACACAAGCAAGGAAAACAAAATTGTACGTTGTAAAATGATATATATGGAGGTATGATTTAATTCAAGAAATGTTTTACGTGTCTACAATTGATAGGAAAATCCAGCAATTTCCCTTCTAAATCCATTAAGAAGAAGGTATGTTCTCCAATCCTAATGTCTATGGAGTAAGGACCCATCCATAGTGCATCAAAATTTCCATTTCCCCCTTTGTCTTCATGTCTATTATCCCTTAACAGAAACCAAATCTCCAACATGGAAGGTCCTTGGAGTAATCTTCTTATCAAATATCTTCTTAAGATTTTCTCTGAATTTAATATGTCTTTGATGTGATTCCCTCCTAACCTCATACAACTCAATAATTTGGTTGATCCTAGCAACATAAGGATCAACTTCATCACCTTCTCCCAACTCCTGTATAAATTTGTAATTTAAGAACTAAAAATGAAGGGACAAAAGGGACTGAACACCATATACTAGTTAAAATGGGCTCATTCTAGTGGAAATATTTGTTGTAACTTTATTAGCCCATAGTGAAAATTTAAGTTGCTCACCCCACTTTCTCTTATGTGTCCCTAATGTTCTTCTGAGAATTTTGAGTAATTTTTTATTACTTGATTCTTATTTCCCATTTCCTTGTGGATTATAATTAGAGGCATATGTGATGGTAATGCCATATTCATGGCACATTGTTGTCAAAGTTTTAGCTCATGAAACTCATGGCATTATCAACAACTAGTTTGATGGGAACACCAAACCTACAAATGATGTTGTTCAAGAGGAAATCCATGACCACCGATGTGTGGCCTTCTTTGTGGGAATTACTTCTACCCACTTGGTGAAATAATTTTTGGCCACTAATATCCATTTATGGCTTGAGGGATATAACATTTCACCAATAAAGTCCAAGCCCCATTATTTGATGGGAGCTTATATTGAAACGGGCTAAAAGGGGAGTGATTTAATATAAAATCTAATTAAATCTAATTACAAAATAAATACTATGATAAATGATGTACAAATGTTAATATACAGTGAAGACACAAGAAAACAAGCATGCAAATGTGAAACCCTAAGCAAGAGAGGGAGATAGAGAGACTTAGCTGATTTTGAGCAGCTGGAAGTGATTTGGGAAAGTGAAATGCTAGAACACGTTGAGAAGAGTGTCGTAAAGGATCGCTAGAGGTTTTGAACTCGAAACTACATAGAGACAGAACACCTAGGAGAGGACAGGAGCACTGGCGTTGGTGTCTAGATCCGAGCACTAGTGTCAAGTAAATGTTACGGATCTAGTTCCTTCAGGGCGAGATGATGTTATGTCTGTCACTCTAGATTCTTCGTCGATCTATGAATGTACCTATAACTGCAAGAATTAATTTCACCTATACATGCCCACAAACAACATCAAAGCTAAAAATGAAAATGCGAGATGGGGATTCAGATCGACCCCAACATCACATGAAGAGTGAACTTATGGTGAGCGTTACACTACATCCTAAAATCCATGTAGTTTTTGTGAGAGTGTGTATGATGATGCCCTAGGATTCCCTTGTACAAGTTTCACAAATGATAGCGGGATAAATCTAGAATGTAACAAATGTTGGGGATGGAATAGAATAAACTTTCACTCCTATGTTGTGTATGTAGAAGTGATGCATCATTTATCCCTTTAGTGAGTATGCTAGATGGATGCCTTTTTTCTCTTGTTCCTTTTGGATGTAAGCTTAGGTGATAGTAAGTAATGCTAGCACTTTCGGTCCCTTATTTTAAAAGAATAACTATGTATTTATATGATTCTCTTGTTTGAATTTTGTAATTGACAACTAGAAGGCTGACCCATAGTAGTAAAAAGTAATCAAGAATCGAAAAGGGTCCAAAAGGATAAGAAAGAGTTAAAGAATAATAAGAGTGCCTAGGAGGATAGGAGCACCTGACGCTAGTGTACCAACCGGGAGCTAGTGTCGAGGCTATAAAAAGATAAAACAATTAGATGCCAAAAATAAGGTAAGATGTATTATAATACCCCCACTATTTTACTATTTTACAGAGTAATGACTATTGGAATTATGGCATACATCTGTAGATGGATAATGTTATTATATTGTTATTGCCCTTTACCATAACCTCTTACACTACTGTGACATGCTTGTAATAATGTGATTAGTGTAATTATCGCTGAACCTATTGAGTATCATTGATTAATGAGATTCTTACTTTGATGATGTGTTGTTGGATAAAGCTGGATAATTTCATTGATTCTAACTCTCTCCTGTAAGTGTTGCAATATGATCTTTACCATATTTATGGTGACTAAGAATATAATTAATCTCGGGCTTCTTTAATGAGGTATGTGAGCCATGATAACATTTCTATTGTTACTTACCTTGGGTTTAGATGATCTATTGTTGATAGGCAGATTAGAGTTCATATGTCTGGATAATATGATCCTGATGCAGGAAGCTCAATAGAAATGACATTATTATGAGGAGCATGCTAATATAAAGGTTTAGGAACTAATAATGGTCTTATGATAATGCAAGTCTTATAGATCATCTTTTATTATAGTTTCACAAAGTTGGGACATAATGGTTTGTGGGCCTAAAATAAGATATGGATTATTCGAACTAAGGCTTTAACCCTTATGTCTATTTGAAAAAATAAAAAGGGAGCCTAAACATACACCAAACTATGTTTATGTTTCAAATTATTTAAATCTAGGCCTATACTCCTAAGCTTGGGCATGATTTTGAGGGACCTAAGGTACTACCAGGACTAAGGTTTATGTTTCAAATTTGTGAGGCCTATTCAATAAGGAGAGTTGTCACCACCACCTTTGTAGCATGTACTCATTATTACTTTTATTAAAACATTTATTAAACACCACCACTGGTTCTATGGTGGGGATAGCTGAGTTGGGAGCTCGACTATAAATAAGACTAAGTTAAACTTAGTGAACTATTTTTCAAAGGAATAAAGAACTGCTAAATTTAAGTTGGCAAGGTAGTTGGCGAGAGATAAGGCGAGAACTGCCACTATCCTTGCATGCATTGAATACCTAGAATCTAGCTTCACTACCTTGGAAAACCACGAGGTGGTTTTGGGGAAAGATGGTTGGTTTCAATTCATTGTTTTTGTTTTACTATTTCGGGAGACGTTGTCGAACTCGTATGTAAATGAAGTTCCTATTATTTTTGTTCTTTGTTGATTTCTTTGGGCTATTGCATGTATCCCTTAACTGGGAGTTGAGAAAATCTTGGGTTGCATTTTTATCTATCGCAATAAATGAAATGGGGAGTGTTGGAATATTTTGGGCTTCGTGGATTTAACTTTTGGAATTGTGCTTGTGAAGGAAGCTTGGAAACTCAAGGGGAAAAGGAAGACTATTATTGTAGGCATGATATGCTCTATCTCTCCACTAATAGTTTGTTCTATCTGATATTTACATGGATAAAATTATGTATTAAGTTCTTCTTTTTTTTCATTTTGGGTTTTCATTGGTTGGTGTATACATCTTGGGTAATGTTGATTTATGGTTAATATGAGAACCTGGGCATAATATAGAACTTTTGAAAACTATAAAATGGTTGAACTATACAATATACCTTATGGGAGTACTATATATACAAACTCTTCTAAAATTGTGTCTAATATATGGTTCGAAACCACTTGGATTAATCTTCATTTTTATGGTATATCGAATCCTTAGATTTGAATACATTAATCATTGGTGTTATTGTTTATATGGAAACTAGACTCTGTGGAATCGGGACCTCTGTAAGTTACACAATGTTATTACAGTATTAATGGAGCCATTTTGGAAGGTTGAATACGGTAAGACCTTTATGAATATTTGATATATACATATATATTCAGCTTGTATTTTTAAGACCCGGACATTTTGGGTGTTAGTTGATATAATGTTGTTGCGTAGATTCAAATCCTACAAAAAGTGTGGGTACTTTGTAGAACTATCATCCTAAACACATGTCATTTTATCTCAAGTCTTTGTCTATCACAAATGATTCACATAAATATATGTTGATGTCCTTCGGTTTATTATTAGACATAGTGTTGTAAATATCTCCCCCCCGGGTAGATATAGACAAGCAGAAGAATATGGAAATCAAAGGAACTCAAAACCTGACATTTATTTACGCCAAAAGTCGCGCCTTGGCACACGTAAAGGGTGCATGACACAGAGTGTCGACATGGAAAAATTCGCGCCTTGGCACACGTAAAGGGCGCATGACACAGAGTTTCGACATGGCTAAACTCGCGCCTTAGCACATGTAAAGGCGCATGACACGAGAGTGTCGACATGGCAAAAGTCACGCCAAGGCACGGGTAAAAGGCACACAACAAAGGATGTTGACATGAAAAAGGATGCGCGAGGTGCGGGTAAAGGTGCACAACAAAGGATGTCGACATGAAAAAGGATGCACCAAGGCGCAGGTAAAAGGTGCACAACAAAGGATGTCGACATGAAAAAGGATGCGCAAGGCGCAGGTTTGGATATGTCAACAGGACATTTTCAGCACCTATGGCACATTTAATAGTATGTTAACGTGAGGATGGATGCACCACAGGCGCACTTTCGGGGCGCAACATTTTTAGCGCCCGACAGAAAGCAGACCACAGACGCAGAGATATTCAAATGGCCATAACTTTTGACTGGGAGCTCGGATTCATGCAAGGTTGGACTTTTTGGAAAGCTTACGAGGTCCTCTGTCCAACTACGACTAGATATCTTTAATTGGGTGAGAAAAAATTCTTAAAAATGCAAAATATAGTTCGCCACTTTTGGGTTCACTAGGGTTCTCACCTACCACCATAATGAGATGAATTAAATGCAACATGGAGGTGGTTGGGGTAGATTTGGATTTCCTCTCTCTTCCCTCTCTCATTCTTCATATAAATTGTAAGGAGGGGCTTCTTTCTAAATGTTAGACATTCTTGTTTTGCCCTCCCTTCTTCTCTTTAGCGGTGAATTTGTGGAGTTCAAACCTCCCATCTAAAAGCGTAATGCAACTTTGCCTCTTGGCATTTTCTAGTGTATTATATCAATCTTTGGAGAAAATAATGCATGTCCTGTGGATGATTCTCAAACCTCTCTGTATTCATTTTCATCCTCCCGATCTTTCACTACAAATTTTGTTATCTCATGCATGATCTTGCATTGCATTTTAATGGTTTGTGTTTATTGGCAAGACAGTGTTCTTCATTCCTCGGTGCATCACCTTTGTTAGTTTAGGTTTATTTTTATGCATATTCTTACCCTATCTCCTTGGCAAGTTAGATTAGGTTTTTGAGTAAACCCTCTACATTTTTATGTGTGCATCTGAATAGAGGAATAGGAACCGGCCTTCATCCGGAGAGCTTTCCCGATTCACAAGGTCCCACACTTGGGAAAAGCTCCATGTTATGCAATCGCACTGAGAGTCTCAACCCATCAAGTTCTGAGACATTCGGGGGTGCTCGATTCGCCATCAATAGTTTCGCACGCCCGCTTAGGACCAAGAGGTCATTCCACAAGATTTGAAGGAATTTTCAAGAAATTTGGACTAAAAAGTTACAGGTTTTACAATTTCAGATTTTTCACCTTCCAGGCTGAACTTTGAAATCAATTTTCAAGGACTTAACTTACTCGAAACAAGTCAAAATTTCACCAGTTGATAGATCAAGGGATAATCTTCAAAAGGGTATTCTTAGATTTTTGAGATTTTGACTTTCAAAATTTCATGGTTTTTAGTATTTCAGGTTTCCCAGGTTGCCTTGCATGACACGAGTTTCACTGTATCTTTTGGGGATTAGTATCGCACAACAATACCTGATAACCGAATTGAAGAACTGTATCTTTCGAGTCCTTCAAAGTTTTAAATTATTTTTAATATTGTCAGGTTTGGTGTGTAACTTGGCAGAATCTAGCCTTTTGAGGCTCACTTTCTAACACATCTGGCGACTCCAAAGGGATAGAATTCAGTGGTATAGCAACACAAGTTGCCCAGGTACATGAGAAGAATTCAAACCAGGTCTGATACTCGAGAAGAGGGGCTATTTGTTCACTTGCAGCTATCACCAGGCAGAGGAAGGAGAGGAAGAAGACCACAAAGGTCACCATCTCCACCTAACCGGACTTTGTCTACACCTCCACCTGGTAGACCTTTTCTCGCATCAACCAGAGTTCTTAGGCCAATCATAATGGCACATCTACCACCAAATCCCTTTGTCAATTTCATCGCATAGAGCCCTCACTGCCCTCAATGCAGTAATCCGGTTCAATTGCAGCATTGAAGAACATTCCATTTTTCACTGGAGAAAATCATACCACTCCTGGTGATCATGTCAAAGACATCGCCAACGTTTGTGCAATCCATGAGATAAATGAAATGGATGTTCTTTGTCAAATTGCTTCTGGCATCTTCATTCAAAGGAAGGCATTGCATGGTTTAGGAGCCTTGGGCCGTTCTATCCAAAATTGGAATCGATTATGCATAGTTCTCCATGAGCGAGTTTGGGGAAAAGGGAGACAATTTGTCTCTACTAGAACAATTGACAACTATCAGTGAGCTCCCAATGAGCGGTGATTGAATTCAACTTCGATTTCAAAGATCTTGGGATAGAATTCCGAGTATCCATTAGACCAACAAATTTGAAGGTGCTTTTTTATATTATCTTAAGGCTTTGAATTCTGATATTTCTATGTTAATTCAATCTATGGGAGGCACAACCTTACACTGCTTCTTATAGCATTGGCATTAGGGCTGAAAACTATCTTGTTCAAGCCGATGTAGTTGGCTCCTAGGCCTCCCATGCCCTTATATGCAAACTTAGAAAATCCAAGCACTAGTCAAGTACCCGCTTTAGCTCCTATTCCCACTCTAGAAATCAAAATTCAAATGAAACTTCTACTTCATCCTCTAGCGCTTCAAACGAACTCCAAGAGGTCATGAAACAATTGCAAAATTTGGGAAATGAACTAGTTACACTCAAAAGACAAAGAAGCTCAAAGTGCTAGACCGTATCGACCTCAGCACTGATGCAGGGCTAGGCCACCATACCAGCCCAATAGGCCACCCAATCCAGCTGCAAATCAAAGCCAAGTAAGGCCTCCCACCAATAGACCATTTCAGCCCTATAACCCCAATGTTGCATCTACTTCTAAAGCCTTAGTGCCAGTGCAAAACAACATAGCTCAAGAGTATGATTGGTGTTTCCCATGCAATGAACCTCACAACCAATCTATGTGCTTCAATGGTGCTTTGAACCAAGCCTTGATGGTGACAACTACTAGCGTAGAGGGTGAAGTGAGTCAAGAAACAAATCAGCAACAAGGGACATCTCAACAAAACACAGCTCCAAATGATACCGCACTTGCGAATTGGCAAGCTGAGGATTTTTGTGGCATGAATCAAACAATTTCTCAAAGTGTAGCAGCTGTAAGAAGATCAAAGAAGAGGAATATTGGTGAAGGGCGGTCATTGGCTCCAAGTGATCTACACCTTGAATCACTCCACAAGGTGTCGGTAAGCAAAATACAATTCCAAACATGCGAGGACAGCCCAAACCACCTTCTAAGCCAACTCAAGTGCCAGGTATTTGCTACCCATGCGCAAGAAAGGTATGTGCACCTAAAGGATAGCGAGAGAGATCTTTCATCCCCATTTAACATCAAAAATCAAATGAAGAAGACAAATGTGAATATATCAATGTGGGAATCTTTATCCATCCCGGAAAAAGAGATCTTCTAGAAACTGCCATGAAGAATTGGTTAACTTCGAACCAACGAGTCCATATGCGAAGAGAATGTCCTCACAAATGCTTTGCTCAACTCCAAGGTAATCATGGAGGACAACAAGGTAAAGTTTTAAGCCCCCTCCATTCTATGTTTCATTAATCATTGGGGATAAACTAGTACACATTGCATGATTGATTCGGAGCAAGTAGTTCACATGCCCAAGCAACTAGGCTGATCACCGGGTCTCCAATATGAATTCATATCAAAGGGGTAGTGCGATTGGATGGGACAGCGTAGAGAATTCGGTGGGAGTGATTAAAAGTTTGAATCTTACCTTGCATGCATGCCCCAACGTTACCATTTTGCAAGATGTGTCAGTGATAGATTTGCCACCACTCTTTACCCTATGCTTATCAAGGGATTTCACAGCTAGAATTGGAGGCTACTTATCTGCTGACTGGTCACACATGTTGTTTAGAAAAAGATATGGTACTAAGGTCACAATCAAATCCGAACCAATTGCAAACTTTCATATTGAGCCTCATACTCCAAGACAAATCAATGCCAACTATTCAACATTTCATCAAGAAGATTATCCAAGCACAGATGAAGCTGACACCAAAGTTGGAAGCATCCTAGATTTGACTCTTGACGAATGGGCAAGCAAGGTACATGCTTTTGATCCCTACCAAGAAGTAGAAGAATCTGAGCTAGGAGTCTATTGCATACATGAAGGAAACCACCTATTCCTAGCATCAAGAAACCGGACCATAAGGATGACAATGAGGTATGGCGGTTATTTTTGATGGATCAAGGAGTAGGCAAGGTGTAGGAGGAGGAGCTATGCTTGTTTCACCTCGAGGCATCAAATATTATTTAGCTTTCCGTTTCTAGTTTTCTGTTCAAACAACACAGCTGAATATGAGGCCTTGATTCACAAACTTCATTGGGCCACGAAAAGGGCATAAAGAACTTGCAGGTGTTCGGGGATAGTGAGCTAATCGTCAATCAAGTCAGGGGACAACACGCTACAAAGAATGAATGAACTGAAGAACTACAAGAACAGGTGTGGACCTCATTGAGGATTTCAAAGCTTTGATATCGTGTCCATACCTGGGAAGAAAAATGAAGTAGCGGATAGGCTCGCGGCGGTTGGAGCAACATTTGATGTGGTTGACAACATCAAAAGGGAAAAAATACAACCACATATCCATGTGATTGTGAGGCCACTATTCCGATAATAACACAAGATGGCAGGTGTTTGAGAACGATCAACGATCGTCAATTTCTTACTGAAGAGGTTGAATTCTCGGTTAGGAATCAAGACAGATTAGAGCAGCGAAGATGGGGGGATCAAGTAGTGCAAACATGCGGACAAACAAGCTTCCCAAGGGTTTAGTAACATTGGAGTCTATCTTCAACCCTAATGACCAATTCTGTAAGGAAAAGGCTAACATACAGGTCAAGAGAGAAGATTCAGAGCTAATTCCGGTTGGGGAAGGCAAAACACTTCAAATTGGCAAAGTGGCCACTGAGCGGAGAAATCAGATTTCATACAACTTTGCCAAGAATCTCCAGATGTCTTCGCTTGGAGCTATGAATACTTAAGAGGTTTCAATCCGAAGTTGGCACAACATACCATAGAATTGGATCTAGATGCTAATCCCATCAGGAAAAAGCAGAGACCAATCAACCCTCACATTGAGCCTCTAATGAAGAAAGAGCTAAACAAGCTAATAGAGGCAAGCATTATATTCCCGATCAAGCACTCAAGCTGGGTTGCAAACTTGGTTCCGGTCAGAAAGAAGAGCGGAGAAATCAGGTTGTGTGTGGACTTCGAGACCTAAACAGGGCATCTCTCAAACACCATTACCCACTTCCTTGATGGAACAAATATTGCAAGTAGTGTCTAGTTCAGAGAGATTCTCTCTCCTAGATGGCTACTCAGGGTATAATCAGATAATGGTGAAAGAAGATGACCAATTCAAGACGGCTTTCACCACCAAATGGGGCACCTATGCCTACAAGAAGATGCCATTTGGACTATCAAATCTGGAGCCACTTTCCAAAGGACATGGCATACCAAGCTAAAATCAGCATTGTGGGGTGACAAAATAACACCAAAGAGGTCTCCCTACAAGTTGGTCTATGGGAAAGAGGCGTATGGCCTATATCATTAGAATCACCGGCATTGGAGCTCATGAAGAAGTTGGAGTTATCGAGTTCGAACCAATGGAGGCCGGTATGCGAGTTGATGGAATTGGAAGAAATAAGAGAACATGCAGTTCTAGATGATTGAGAAGGATCAAGCCTTAGTAAAAGATGGTTTGATAAGAAGGCAAGAGCAAAGACCTTCCGGGAAGGGGACCTAGTTCTAAAATGGGATGCGAGATCGGGAAAAACCAGGAAGGCATTCCAAGTTTGATGCCATTTGTAGTGGCCCCTACATGGTCACGGGATGTAAAAGTAGTAATGCCTTCCAATTGTCTACATTGGATGGAGAAGAACTCCCGATTCCCATTAACACCTGAATCTATCTTAAACATTACTACTAAAAGGAGAAGGTTTACCCTTGTAAATATTAGCCTAGATTTCAAATTCCTCTAAGTGCGTATGCACATTGTCTTGTTGTAGTTAGGTTTCAATTTCCCTAAGTGCTCAAGCCTGAGTTTTGTTGCTCTCGGGTTGAATTTCTATAGTTCGAGTCTTTGTCGGAGAAGGAGTTGCAGTATCAGGCTCGGGATTAGATATCAAGATGGTTTCAAGTTATTGCTTATGACTCCATGCCCAATGGATTGCTAAAAGGCCACTAATCTTTTACCTAGCAAGCAGGTGATCCCGTTGAGTCGCCAAATTCTTGTAAATATCTCCCCCCCAGGTAGATATAGACAAGCAGAATAGTATGGAAATCAAAGGAACTCAAAACCTGACATTTATTTACGCCAAAAGTCATGCCTTGGCACACGTAAAGGGCGCATGACATAGAGTGTCGACATGGCAAAAGTCGCACCTTGGCACACGTAAAGGGTGCATGACACAGAGTGTCGACATGGCAGAAGGATGCGCGAGGCGCGGTAAAAGGCACACAACAAAGGATGTCGACATGAAAATGGATGTGCCAAGGCACAGGTAAAAGGTGCACAACAAAGGATGTTGACATGAAAAAGGATGCGCCAAGGCACAGGTAAAAGGCGCACAACAAAGGATGTCAACATGAAAAAGGATGCGCGGCGCGAGTAAAAGCGCACAACAAAGGATGTCGACATGAAAAAGGATGCGCCAAGCAGGTAAAAGGCACACAACAAAGGATGTCGACATGAAAAAGGATGCGCCAAGGCACAGGTAAAAGGCGCACAACAAAGGATGTCGACATGAAAAGGATGCGCCAAGGCGCAGGTAAAAGGCACACAACAAAGGATGTCGACATGAAAAGGATGCGCAAGGCGCGAGGTTTGAATATGTCAACGGGACATTTTCAACACCTATGGCACATTTAATAGTATGTTAACATGAGGATGGATGCGCCCTGGTGCACCTTCAAGAGGCACAACATTTTTAGCGCTGACAGGAAACAGACCCTGACGCAGATATTCAAATGGCCATAACTTTTGACAGGGAGCTCGGATTCATGCAAGGTTGGACTTTTTGGAAAGATTACGAGGTCCTATGTCCAACTACGACTGGATATATTTAATTGGGTGAGAGAAAATTCTTAAAAATGCAAAATATAGTTCGCCACTTTTTGGGTTCACTAGGGTTCTCACCTACCACCATAATGAGATGAATTAAATGCAACTTGGAGGTGGTTGGGGTAGATTTGGATTTCCTCTCTCTTCCCTCTCTCATTCTTCCTATAAATTGTAAGGAGGGGCTTCTTTCTAAATGTTGGACATTCTTGTTTTGCCCCTCCCTTCTTCTCTTTGGCAGGTGAATTTGTGGAGTTCAAACCTCCCATCTAAAAGCTCGTAATGCAACTTTGCCTCTTGGCATTTTCTAGTGTATTCTATCAATCTTTGGAGAAAATAATGTATGCCATGTGGATGATTCTCAACCCTCTCTGTATTCATTTGCATCCTCCTGATCTTTCACTACAATTTTTGTTATCTGTGCATGATCTTGCATTGCATTTTAATGGTTTGTGTTTATTGGCAAGACAAGTGTTCTTCATTCCTCGGTGCATCACCTTTGTTAGTTTAGGTTTATTTTTATGCATCTTCTTACCCTATCTCCTTGGCAAGTTAGATTAGGTTTTGAGTAAACCCTCTACATTTTTATGTGTGCATCTAAACAGAGGAATAGGAACCGGCCTTCATCCGAAGAGCTTTCCCGATTTACAAGGTCCCAAACTTGGGAAAAGCTCCATGTTATGCAATCGCACTGAGAGTCTCAACCCATCAAATTCTGAGACACTTAGGGGTGTTGTGATTCACCATCGACACATAGTCTGAACCTTTGGGTGACCAAGGTGAAACATCATCGATCTTTTGGTTGATCACTTCCCTTTTCATTGTGAAGATTGTGCCAGGTCGTATTTACACGAAAGAAAGGATTTGATGGTGAATCAAGTAAGTTAAGATGGCAATTTTTGCCTTTGTTACTTTACATCGTGTCCTATTGTTACCTTATGCTCACTATAACTGTGTGATGATACCATGGTTGGCTTAAGTGTTAACCTACTTGCTAAGAAGTCATGTTATAGTTTTTAACTTAAGTGTTTTTGGCTCGACTCGTCCTTGGTAATACTTTTGGGGGTGTTAGTGTTGATTGTGTTATGTGATTTGGGTTTCATTAAGGAAGAAACTTGGTGGCGGGTCAATTCATAAGCTCTAAGGTAAATAGAGATTAGTTTATTAAGGTTGAACCTGTTACCACCTACCACGATGATCTTGATATGCATAATTGTTTAGCCACAAACATATATCGGTCAAAGATACTTGTTTGATCCTCGATGAAGGTTTAGGAAGTACACGTGGGTCATTTGAATGTGACTCATACATGAGTATGGAGCTATCATTACTTTTAGGTGGTAAAAATTGATATAACGGTAAGCAATTCAAGTAATATATAAGTTATCCCCTTTCTTTAAAGAGTTAGTCACCACTGTTAATATCAATAATGTTATAGAATTGATTGTAATGAATATATGTTACTTGTTTACCTTGGAATGATAGAATATCATTGATACTTATATATCAGTGAGTGATATATTATCATTCGGTACTTGAATTTATTGGGTTATTAAGTATTGTTAATACTTATGTAGGGTTATAAAGTGTTGCATCAATGTATTAGTTAGTTATGCAAAGGGAATTGAAACTAACACCATAGTAGTTTCAAAACATGAACTAACTACACAAAGATCATCATGCTAAGAGCTAAACAAGACTAAATACCAACATTATGTATTAAAACTTTGAAATAGAAATCAAACTAATATGCTAAGCATTAGAATATCTACTCTTTAGATCACCAAAATACTAAATGAACCTAGATAGATCCATGGCAATCAAATTTGATTGTTTGATCTTCAAGGGTTTGGGAATGAAAGCTCATCAAAGTATGGCTACAAGACCATTTTGATTATCTCCATATGACCCAAAATCTTGGATGGATGAAATGCAAGAATGAGGCTATTAGCTCAAATGAAAGATGCTCTAAGATGAAATGCCTATAGATTAGCTATAAACATGTAAGGTGTAAGAAGACAGGTAGGAGGAGGGCTCCTTATATAGTCCAATGGATAAAAGAATCTCTGCATCCCTTTACATGTGGGATAATAGGGAGGTTGGGTTGGTTTTGGATAAGGGAGGTTTAGAAAGGGTTGAGTCAACCTTAGGAGAGTTTATTTTGTCCTTTAATGACTCAAGGGGTTTGAGGGGATTTATTAATTAACCAAAGTGATTAATTAATAGGTGTAGATAAGGGGATGAATTAAATCAAATAAATAATGATTTATTGATTTAATGAAAGGGGAAGCTAATTAATTAATAATAATTAACTAGTCTAGATAGAAGGGAGGATTAATTAACGGAAGGTTGTTAATTGGGGTATTTGTTTGGATAGAAGGGTTAATTAACTAGCATAATGTAGTTAATTAATGACGATAGAAGAGAAAGTGTGTTATATTGACAATATGTCGTCAATTTGCGGGAAAGAGGATAATTAGCACAATTTAAGTATTTAAATTACTCGGGTTAAATTATAGGTGAGAGAAGAAATGCAAAAGAAATGCCCTAAGGAGAAGAAAGAAGTAACATGCGAAAAATAATGCCCAAGCACAAATAATTATTCGACGAGTCTTCTTAAGAAGTGATATCGCCTAGGAGCAATAAAATTGCCTTGGTGAGAATAAATGAGTACCAGGTGTGAAATAATGCCCTAAAGACGAAAAAATTAAAGAAAATAATTATTTAAATAAAATAACTATTCATGATGAGTAGAAGAAGAGTTAGAGTGACAATGGCGAAATCAAAACAGATCTTACACGCATATATGGCGGCAAGAATGGTTTAATACCCCACACAGGGGGTTAATCATTACGAGCAATTTCATTTGTTCACGACCACTTCATCAAATTTACCACAAGATCCTCGATAGCGATAAGGGCGAGCCTATAGGAGATGTGTCAACCGAGTTTGAGAGGTTGTGCAGCGCACGCAGACGATGGCTCCTTCGTGAGTAGCTTGACCTACTTTGTCAATTACGCATTTAATGTTGTAATTAATGCATTAATTACTAGTTTAGACGTAGGAGGAAGCGCATGTGTGGGGCGCAGGCATTCTTAAGGTGACACAAGTACCTCACAAGTGTGTGCATGCACACGCATGTACACAAAAACATGTGTGTGTATGTGCATACGCCATAAAAGTGTATGCGCGCATGCGTACATGCACCAAATATCCACGCCAATGCGCAAGTACACAAACCCTAGCGCACACACACTAAGTACTGCGCGCATGCACAGTAAGGAAAACATGGCGCATACACCCACGTGTGCATGCTAAAAAGGGCGCGCATACGCCTCTTTAAGGTGCGCACATGCCCAAAAGGGTGTGTAGGCACCAAAGAGAGGAAAGTCGCATAGACGAATAAGTAGGAAAAATGCCAAAAATTGACACTTAGAAGAAAGTAAAAATTAGCATAGGATAGAAGAACAATAGAAGAACTTAGAATAAAAGTTAGTGTCTAATACATGTTGTGTTTTGCAAAAGACATTTGTCACCTATGAAGAGAGAGCGACATATTCGCATAGAAGAGATGGATTCGAGCATGCGTCAACGAGACCGTTGTGAGATTATGAGACTTCTAGAGGTGGTTGGTTTAGGCCATGTGGCATGGATGCCATCAATCACTCGGATCATGGCATACTAAGTACTTTGATCGAGCGGTGGCACAGTGAGAGTTAGTGTTTTTAGATCCCTACAAGAGAGATGACTATCACACTAGAGGATGTGTGGCGGATATTATGCGTCCCCATTGTTGGCTCATTGATTGAGTACACGAGTGATTTGATCGAGCACTCATGGCGTTAGTGATATATTCAGTTGTGATGAGATACCCCACAAGGGTATGATAGTGTCATTACATCAGTGTATATCAGATCCTACCATTCATAGGGGACCACTATACTTGATGGCTCTTATTAGTGGGTTCTTACTCACTGATAAGACAGGGACATTGTTTCCATTGGGATTGATCATAGTAGTCCATGGATTGTTTAGTGGTGAGAGATATTGTTGGGGTTAGTGCATATTGACACATCTATACTGGGATCTTCATTTGATCACTTACCACCATCAAAAGATGGTAGGGCCGACCTCTTTGTTACAGATTTGGTCATGGGACCATATAGCGATCGGGCACCCCGTAGGTGCATTGCACGCCCGAGTTCCAGATGAGCCAAAATTTATGGCATGGGTCTCTGTCGGAGATGATGTATGAGGGCATCTGGGCAGCATCTACTATTATCGATGAGAGTTTGATGAGCTGCAAGAGAGAGATGTTATTTGGAGGCCCTATAGGCACATACAATGGCCAAAGGATGGAGCAAAGCTTGGTGTCTCATGCAGTAGAACATTTCCTCTTTGGCAACCGTAGCTACATTACAGAGATATACATAGTAGACTGATGTTAACATCGATTGGGTGTGAGTCAGGGCGTCCTCAGCCTGATATGTGGTATGCTCACCGCGATGCAGAGAGACGGACAATGGGGCCATGTATTCAGGTGGCTTGAGCTAGGGCTAGTTTGTTACATGTGGTACCACAGTTTTGGGCCTCTGCCCGACAGGTTAGAGATCCCAGCACCACACCAAATTATTTCACATGGTATACCACTGTCTTGTCATGATGATTGACTATACCCGATGGGGCATGGGCAACAAGTGTCCAAACCACCCCGAGAGATCTCGTATAACATGCTGATGAGGGTGATGATGGAGGTGCAGTGGTGGTGATGATCCATTTGATGGACATAGACATGATGGTAGGGATGATCGGCAAGGTCCAACACAGGATCCTAAACTGAGACGATAGAATCATGCACAGTGCAGGGGCCCTAGGCCCAGATTACAGGAGTAGGGACAAGTTCCCTGCAATACCTCGAGGTTACCCCGAGCTCAGGGGGAGATGGTGGGGGATAACTGTCTGCCTTATGACGGAAGCTGTAGTAGTAGGTGGTGGCTGAGGGAGATCAGGCCCGAGCTTATATTTAGGTTGTAACAGAATAAAGACATAGTGGGACCAGAGCTAGAGCCCAGCACCAGGGAGGAGATGGTGTTATACACTTCTAGTAGATATGATAGATGGCCACCCATATGGCTCAGGTGATGATCCTATTACAATAGTCTCGGAGTGCGAGATATGGTCGGTGATAGTCGAGAGAGATCAGCTCTGTGCTGAGTGAGCAGTAAGTTAGGACGAGGTTGTGTGGATATCGGTAGATGTGTGTCCTTCGAGGTGCATACGAGATGGGGACAATTATGACCAGGCGTACCCATAGATATATGGCAACAATGGAGGGTAGAGCCTCCTATTATCGTTCTTTATACTACGAGGTTGTTCCAGGCTAGTCGGTGGGCACCCACTTATAGCCAGAAGTCGAGCGGATCGACGAGGTGAGAGAGGCCTTAGGCATCAATTGAGAAGTCATGAGGGTAGTTGATAGGGCAATGAGGTGCGCAAGTCATGGGTCCTCCCCTGCCTCACAAGGCTTGCCACCATCCGAGGGTTCGAGTCAGCCATGACTCTCCTGCATTTACTGATTGTACTTGTATTTTGATATGCATGCCTCTTATGAAGGCTTCAACATTTTTTTGACATATGTATACGATGTACCATTTTTTATGTATGCCTCTGATGAAGGCTTAGCATTATTTTGATTGATGTATAGCATTTTTGATGTACACCTCTGATGAAGGCTTTATGAGTTGTGCCCTTGATGGCCCATTTTGTATTGATGATGTATATCTTCCTTGAGATAGACATTTTTATACCTGTATATATGGACATTTTGATGTGGCACATTTGTCATGGGATGATGTATTTTATTTTTGATGATTGATTACATGGATTATGGATGTATCATGATGTTATATGGTTTGATTTCACACTTTGTATGTATCATGATGTTGATGTATCACATGTGTTTTGATTTTTACATGATAGATCTGTAGATGATATCAATTGTGTTTGTACATGTGATGTTCTAGATTAGTGGATGGGATGACATGATGATATTGGTGTGGGGGGATAGATTTTGATATTTGTGATCCCTCTTGCCCCCATTTGATGATATGATATGTGATGATTAGCTTAGCATTCATGTATGATGTATACTTAGTTGTTTATTTATATATGATGTATAGATGATGTTAGATGTGATGATATTGATGGAGATATGATGATGTGATAACAAAACTATGTACATGCGACAAGCAGACACAAGCAAATGTTAACAAACCTAACCAAATATACAGTGCTAACCAACATGAATTAACACAACTATGTACAATTATTTACAAGCATGCAAAAACACACTTCATATGTACAAGTAAGAATGAATCTAATCTAAGCAAGAAAAGATGAATCTTATCAAAGTATGTCTAAGCAACAAACTATACAAATGTACAAACAAGCAACAACTATACAAGCAAACAATGTACACAAACAAAGCAAGAAACAAGATAAAGTAAGTAAACTAAAGCTATGTTTTTGTGATGTCTTTGCTGAAACAATTTTATATTGTTTTATGTTTTGTGTTTTTCTATTATTTTGTATTTTGATCATATTTGAATGTTTTTGCAATTTTTGAACATATTTGAATGTTTTTGTGATTTTCTAAGGTTCTCCAAAGCTATGTGCAGGAAACCAAGAAACATGATTGCCCCCAAAGATTAGATGGGAAATATAGAAGGTGCGCACACATATTATAAATAGGAAGGTGAAATTATGAAAGTGCCCCCAATGTTAGATGGGAATATACAAAGGAAAATCCCTTCACCAAATGACAAGAGGAGAAAAAGTCGGATCAAGGCTTGACAAGATAGGTTCACAGGGAATTTTAGATACAGGAGCGAACTAGCCCTAGGCTAAGTAAAAGTACCCTTCGATGCTAAATGTTTGTGAACAACAAATCCTCCCAAGGCGTCGAAACCGGTTTTCACTAAGGGACCTATCCAAAGCACCACAATTACGTGGTTTTCACATTTGGATGACCTGCTTTCTCTTTATCTTTTTCTCTTTTGTGATTTTTTTGTATTTTGATCATCATTTTTACTTTTTTGTTTGTTTTCTAATTTTTATGCCATGTTTAAGCATATAACCGCTTAAGGTGCATGGCATTCATAGGTTCGCGAAGCTCATCGCCATTAAGATGGGCAAGTTTGTATGCTCTTGTTCCATATTTTTCCATAATGACGTAAGGTCCTAACCAATGTGGTTCAAACTTGCCTTTTTCTCTCTTTTTGCCCTTGTGTTGAACTGATTTTATTTCATGACCAAATCTCCGACCTCAAACTGACGAGGTATGATCCTTTTGTTATAATTTCTGGAGACCCTGTTCTGATACACCTTGAGATGGTTAAGGGCATGGATGCACTTTTCATCTAGGAGTTCTAATTTTTCCATCCTGACCACTCTGTAATCCTCATCCTTTTCCAGATAATCCCTAAGAGATATTCTCAGGGAAGGAAGCTCTATTTCCAATGGGATGATAGATTTTATTCCAAACACTAGGGAATAGGGTGTCACACCAGTAGGAGTGCGAATGGAGGTCCTATAAGCCCAGAGGGCTAGGTGAATTTACAAATGCCAGTTGTGACTGTCTTACTCACCATCTTTTCCATGATCTCGAACCAATGTTTTGTTAGTGGCTTTGGCTTGCCCATTACCTTGAGGGTAATATGGCGTAGACCACTTTAATTTTATTTGAAATCAATGACAAAGGTCCTTCACTGTCTTGTTCTTGAATGATTTTCCATTGTTAGTAACTATGGCCGCAGGAATGCCATATCGACAAATAAGGTGATTCATGATAAACTTTGAAATCTGAGCACCCGTAACATAAGTCAAAGGAACAACCTCCACCCACTTAGTAAAATATTCTGTAGCTGTGATGATGTGGGTATGGCTATCAGATGAGGTGGGGGTGAGTTTTCCTATCAAATCCAATCCCCATTTAGAAAATGGCCATGGGGTTGTGATCGGCTGTAATGGATGCGATGGTGCATGGATGAAATTTCCATACTTTTGACATAGCACACATTTCCTCACATAATTGTAGAAATTTGTTTCCATAGTAGGCCAATAGTAGCCTACTCTTAGTAATTTCTTTGCTAAAACCATTCCGTTTGTATGGGCATCGCACACCCCTTCATGTACCTCCTTGATTTTTGGAATGACTTCATTACATCTAGACAACGCAACAAATTTCCATCATAGCCATGATGATAGAGAGTATCACCTAAGAGGGTGTAATGAGGCTATCTGGTGGATGAGGCTTTGTTTTTGGAGTGGGAGATGGCAGGAGGAAAGGTATTGTGTTTAAGATAGGCATGGATGTCCGCATACCACGGGGAATAGGGACCAACAACTTCACAAGCCAAGCAGGATTCTAGCATGTCATATGCAAGTTGGCATAGATTCTCAACAAAGAATGGCATATCATTGCTCTCTAGTGGAATTCATAGCATAGAACCTATGGTTGCCATAGCGTCTATGGATCTGTTTTGTGCTCTTGGAATCTGTTCAAATGTAATACACATAAAATATTATTTCAAAGTTTCCACCAGTTTCTTGTAGGGGATGAGCTTTTCATACTTGACTTGTTTGATGATCAATTATGAGTCACCAACGATCTTAACATGATGGATATCCCATTTGATTGCTAGCTTCATCCCAACGAATGAGCACCTCATATTCTGCAATATTATTTGTACAAGGAAAACCAAGGCGAAAAGCTTGAGGTATAGGGTCACTTGAAGGAGTAATTAATACCACACCTACCCCCAAACCATGAAAAGTAAAAGATCCATCAAAGTGCACTTGCCACATGACAAATTCCTCAATATACATTAATGAAGTGTCTGGCAAGATCTAGACTCATAGGCTCTGTTCTTGGTAATAGTGCTTCTGCTAATTGATCGGTGAGTAATTTTCCTTTAACCAACTTTTGGTGTACATACTCAATATCAAATTCGCTCAACAGATAATGATCCAATTAGCCATTCTACCCATAAGGGCGGGTTTTGATAATAGATACTTGAGTGGGTCAACCTTGGATATAAGCTTGGTTTTAGTATTCAATAGGTAATGGCGAAGTTTTTGGAAGGTAAAAACTACAACCAAACAAGATTTTTGATCGACGATAGTTCACCTCATAAGAAATTAGGGTATGCATGAGATAGTACATGATTTTTCTTTGTGGTCGAGATCATATTGGGTGAGCAATGCACCAATAACAAAATGAGTAACAGAAATATACAACAATAGTGGCTCATCGGGAGTTGGAGGCATGAGGATAGCAGATTGGCTAAGTATTGCTTAAGCAAGGCGAAGGCATGTTATTGCTCTGGTCCCCAAATAAAGGCAACATCCTTTTTAAGTAGATGGGTGAATGACATTTGTTAACAAGTTGGGAAATGAAGCGGCGGATGGCTTGTATCTTTCCTTGCAAGTTGCGCACAGTTGTTTGATGTTTTTGGGAGGAGGCATTTCAGTAATGGCGGTAACTTTAGTTGGGTCTACCTCAATCCCTCTTCGTGATACAATGAATCCAAGTAACTTTCTTGACAATACGCCAAACACACACTTCTTTGGATTCAATCTGACCTTGTATTCCCGCAGCGTTCGAAGATACGCCACAAAATGTTAAGGTGATCTACTCTCATCTTGGATTTCCTTAGGATATCATCCACATAGTCTTCCATGATGTCATGAATCATATCATGGAAAATCATTGTCATTGCCCTTTGATAGGTTGCACCTGTGTTTTTAAGGCCAAAGGGAATTACCTGATAACAGAAAGTCCCCAAGGTGTTGTGAAGGTTGTCTTGTGCTGATCTTCATCTACTATTTTGATTTGATTGTAGCCTGAAAAGCCATCCATAAGAGATAACATTTCATATCCTGTAGTTGAGTCAACAATCATATCAATATTGGGCAACGGAAATCATCTTTTAGACACGCCTTATTGATGTCTCTAAAATCATGTCATGCATTCTGATCCCAACAAGTTTCTTTTATACGGGGACTATATTTGATATCCACTCTGAGTAATCAATAGGTCTAATGAAGCCTGCTGCTAGCAATCTTTCTAGTTCTTCTTTAACTAAAAGAGCCACCCATGGGTGAATTTTTTTGAGTTTCTGTTTGATGGGCTTAGCGTCTCATGTGCACAACTAGGTTATGCACTACCAAAGTTGGATCCAAGCCTGACATATCCTTATAGGACCATGCGAATATATCTACAAATTCCCACATAAGCATGGTGAATGTATTTTTCTCTCGTGCTGAGAGCAAAGCTCCCAACTTGACTATCTTTGGGTCTTCTTCCGTTCCAATATTCACATCAATGGTTTCTTCTACTAGTAATTTTGACAAATCCTCCATACACGTAGGATCGGAGGAAGGTTGAGATCTTCTTCCAAGGGTGTCTCTATGATATTTTCACCCTTGGCATGGTCACTTTTCTTGTCCATTGATTTTTTTACTTGTTTTTCAATCAGCGCCTCAAAGAGGTTTTCACTGTGTGACTTGGACTTTTGTTTTTTGCCGAGGCTTTTTCGTTGGAACTTTTTCCCTCGCTTTTTCTTAAGTTTTGTTGACCACGAAGCTCACTTCCTCTCCGAAGTACACACAGTATCTAAGTCAATGTAGAAACCCTTTTTATGGTCTCTAATTGGAATTGTATCTTGAATTCCCATGAATTTTGCAATGGCCTCATCATTTTCAAAGAGATCTAGTGGTACGTGATGTTGTTGGTCCCATTCGACAAGGCAAGGGTAAACAAGGTCAATTTTAGGTTTCGTGGGGGTTATGGTAAGGACAATGCGGTATCCATGAAGAGGTTTGTGGAGGCAAGATCCTCATATTGGCTACAGTGGGAATCTATATCGCTATCTAAATAATCAGAGCTATCTTCGTGCTCGGAGGCAAATGCTACCGTCTTGATCATTGGTAGTTTCAAAACATGAACTAACTACACAAAGATCATCATGCTAAGAGCTAAACAAGACTAAATACCAACATTATGCATTAAAACTTTGAAATAGAAATCAAACTAATATGTTAAGCATTAGAATCTCTACTCTTTAGATCACCAAAACACTAAATGAACCTAGATAGATCCATGACAATCAAAGTTGATTGTTTGATCTTCAAGGGTTTGGGAATGGAAGCTCATCAAAGTATGGCTACAAGACCATTTTTATTATCTCCATATGACCCAAAATATTGGATGGATGAAATGCAAGAATGAGGCTATTAGCTCAAATGAAAGATGCTCGAAGATTAATGATGATAGAAGAGAAAGTGTGTTATATTGACGATATGTCGTCACTTTGCGGGAAAAATATAATTAGTGCAATTTAAGTATTTAAATTGTTCGGGTTAAATTATAGGTGTCTACAAGTGTCAATCTAAATATCGACTTACTATAGTAAGTTGTAAATGAGTTATCGAAGGTAAACTGTTATGTATTCTCTCACATGCAATACTATTCTTAAATAATTGTTTTTGAAGGAGGAAAATAGTAATGTGAATGCAAATGTTTATTGGACATGTTACGGAAATGATTTGAGTTCTAATAGGTCATTTATGAGATTTAAACTTAATGCAACATTTCATTTATGTAAATGTTATATGGTATAAATTGTTTATGGGGAAATAGATCTTATCATGCCGGTTCTTTGAATTGACCACCATTAAAATTTTGTAGATGGAGTATTTTATGTTGAAAGGCGAATGAAGTTGAAAGAAATTGTGTGTTTTTTTACTGATAATAAATGTTTTGTATTGCATAGTGATTTTGTAATTTAGTGAAATACAGCCGTAATTATCTTTTTATCTATTTAAGAGGCGGAAAAATCCTATTCTTTATAATTCTATTTCAAAAAGAAAGTAACGAAAGATGAATTTATGTATTCTATTGAGTCTTGATTTGTACTAAAAATTCATATGAAGGAGTTCTTTACCTTAAATTGACTACATGATGAAAGAACTTATGTGCAATATTATTATGTAATATAAAGTGGTTAAGTATGATATACTTGAGAATGTATATTGCATATTTGCACTATTAATGGCTTATTGGACTATGAGATTTCCTCTGTGTTATTAAATGAATACAATACATATACTCAATGAAATATATGAAGTTGAAGTTATATCTATAGTTTATATATATGAACATGGACTTTATTGTTAGTATTTATAATCGATCCTATTAAGTATTGTTAAATTCTTAATACGTTACTAGTGTAAACAGATTAAATATAATCTACGAAAGTAATGCAATAGGATGTTTTAATCAGTAACTAGTGAATATAATGATTATGATGGAATGATTCTAAACACGCAATCAATATTCATGAATTCCCTTATTTAGATCCTTGTACAAATACTAATGTAAGGGGAGTATCGTTGAGACTTAGGAATTAATCATTGTAATTTAATTAATTATCTTAAGTCAAATAACTTACGATGGTCATCATGACAAATCATATCTCGTTGTGGTAATTTGAATGTCGATAAGTTTAGCACATACAAGGAGAAACTATTATTGACGTCTTATTTAGCATGATAGATAAAATAAAATCTATTTGTAGACCTAGATCTCTAGGATTCCATATTTAGTTATATGATATGAACTAGATGTTGTCTTTTAATAGCAACAACATGAAATCACATAGAATAAGTATCATTCGTTGTATGTTCAAAGCATGATGGTATGGAATGAGGTACACAAGTACTTTTAGAACACTAGAGCGGGGTAATGATGTAATTATCTGTCTTATAAACTAAATCAACCTAGTAAATAGGAATAGACAGTAATGAATGCTTAAGTTGTTAACTATGAACTTAATAACTTAAGAAACTAAAAAGAATCCATATAACTAGACAATGTGATTAGGTGATATGAAAAATTCCTAATGACGAGTGTGTCGTCATGAAACCGAGTATGGAATATATGTCTCTCAAACTCTGGTGGAGTAGTGTAAGTTGTTGATTACATTGTCTTGATTTCACCAAGATCTAATGTGTAGGGATATCGATGGGATTTGATTGGCAGATACCTATGTATACACTTAGAAATCATCACTTGATTATCAATGCCTGAAAAATGAAACCAACAATATACCTTGTATACACACTCGTAAAGAGTAATCTATGAGGGGATATTTACTAACCGACTCATGCAGCTGCACATGGTTTATGACTATTATCGATGGATTGCATTTAATATTTATGTTGGATTTAAATATATGGGTATTTAAATCAGGGAAGCATGAAAAAAATTCCTAGTTGAGAAGTGTAATAATGAGGATGTTACATGTATAAAGCCAATAAAAGTGCGTAAGACAAAACAAAAGGTGAAGAGAGTTGTTTATTACTAGTTTTCTTGCTTAGGAGTCATGTAAATGATAACATGCTTTTAGGACCAAGAAATGTACTAAAGTATATAGATTTTGTGTCTACATTTGACCCCACTTTATGTTGTTGAGTGAATACTCAATAACATAAAGCGATAGAAGATGCGTAACCTAAGGTGAATATTCTCTTTAAATCATCTTCTATTTGATCGGAGTCCAAAACTGGGGGCCCAATTTTAGAAGCTCTTGTACTCACCACCTTAGCATGCTCCATTATTATTTTTTTCAATAACTCTTCAACGTAAGATGCCTTCTTAATTTTCCTTTCAATTTACATCATGAACTCATGAATAGATATGCTTCCCTTCATCTCAAAACTCTTCGGAACTTTTTTAGAACATCAAAATCTTGTGCGGTGTTCTAATAAACCATCTTGTTTATAAATCTAGGAAATCTTACATTGGTAAACTAATATAAAATGCCATACTTAAATAAAACGTAAGGATATTACTTGTATAAATAAGAACATATACAGAAGAATAACATGATAGAACACCAAAATATAGATAAATGATGACAATATGCTCATATAATATCCTTGCCACTTCGAGGGGGCAACCTCCAATACCACTTCGAGGGGGTAGCCTCCAAACCATACAATAACACTCCAATACTCAATATCATGATTAACTACAACCTTATAACCCCTATATATACCATTCTAACCTATGGCCAATATTGAGGTCGACCTCCTAAGCATAATAAATCATAAATGAATGATATAATAAGATAAGGGGATGTGTGCCACATGTTGGCATCTCCATCAATACATATACATCATAACATCCTTTCCCTAGGTGCATAGCATTCCTTCCCTCCTTGACATGTTTCGTCCCCGAAACATAAGAAGAAACCATGTAATGAGTGTGTTGTAAATTTTTACACACTTTGCGCCATGATTGATCATCCATCCATATGTGATCCTGGTAGATGATACATATCTAAACTAATATCCATATTCCGTTGTGCTACTCTGATTCCATTCATGACCATAGTTTATCATCCTTGGATTCCATGCATAACCAACATAAGGATTCAATGCATAACCATAATAAGGATTCCATGTATAACCATAATAAGGATTCCATGCTTCATAATTGTTGCTCCATTGATCCCCTGTATAAATAAAGTGATTATTCCTCCAATTACCTGTATATCTATATTGGTTGGAAATATGATGTGCCCTGGGATATCTCCATGATTTTTTTCTCTCATGTTGATGTGGATTTCCATATGCTTTGCAGTTGTAGTATCCTCAACCTTATCAACCTGTTTCTGAACTTTCTTTTCTTCTTCCACCTTTGCATTTGATATTTTCTTTTTCTCTTGAGTAGATGAATCATCATTTCCTTCTTTTTCTTCATGTTCCTCTTTTGAATCATCCTTATTCCCTTCTTCTCCATATTCTAAATCATCCTCATGGTCTATATTGACTTTTCTTTGATTTCCATTAAGCTTGATATCCTGTAAAGTGACCTTCTTCTTTTTGTACCAAATCTTCATAAACTTATTTTTCATATTAATATTAATTGTCCCCAATGTCTCTAACCAAGGATACCCAAGAACAATATCCAAACCATCCATATATAAGGCAAAAAAATCTGAATGTAAAGTATATTTGTCCATAGTAAGTTTTAAATCTTCAAAAACTTGAATTTTCTTACCATTCACTTGAGCTTCTTTGATATTACTTTCTTAAATATGTAGATGTTGAGCCATATCCTTGTTGATGAAGTTAAACTTACTTGTTAGGGTTTATGGAAACAATTATCTTATTCCTTTGAATGCATCCATGAAACTGAAATATGGTATCTTCCTTCTTGGGAGCTATAATATCTTCTTCTACATCAATATCTTGTTTTTCTTCCTCTTCTTCATAGTCTTCTTCAACTTCTTCTGCGTTTGATTCTTCAATATATGTTGCACCATCATCTTCCCTTGAATCTTCTTCACCTTCCTCTTCATCTTCTTTCTCTCTTGATTCTTCAATATATTCTTCCCCATCATCTTCCTTTGACTCTTCTTCCTCTTTGTGGTCCCATCTATCCATAAAAAGTTGTTCCATTTCCTCCCAAGACCAATCCTTCCTGTCATTTTTAATCTCAGAAAACCAAATCCATGCAGGACCACCAAGATAATGTGAAAACCTATTCCTTGTCATGAAATATGAGAAATATATATTCTTAAATTTTATCCACCATTCTTTAGCATCCATCTCACCATTTCCATAAAAATTTGTTATCCCCGTGATCATGATTAGGGTTTAGGAATTCTGAAAATATTTCGGCAGATGGATAAAAACACAAAGAACAAACCCTAACTGAAATTTCAAGAGCTTTCCGAAAATATAAATTTTGCTAAAAAATACCACAATTTGCTTCCTGAAAAGTGAATTTATGAAAAAACCTAAAACACCAATAACATCCGTAAAATAGATCCAATGGAGCTGAAATTTTCAAATATTCTGACTTAAAGTGTTTCCATTAGGAAAAAATTAGATACCCTATTCAAGATATATTCGAAACAAAAATTAGGGTTTTTACCCTAATTTTGGCCGAAATCACTGCTCTGATACCACTTGTAAGGATATTACTTGTATAAATCAGAACATATATAGAAGAATAACATGAGAGAACACCAAAATATAGATAAATGATGACAATATGCTCATATAATATCCTTGCCACTTCGAGGGGGCAACCTCCAATACCACTTCGAGGGGGTAACCTCCAAACCATACAATAACACTCCAATACTCAATATCATGATTAACTACAACCTTATAACCCCTATATATACCATTCTAACCTATGGCCAATACTGAGGCCGACCTCCTAAGCATAATAAATCATAAATGAATGATATAATAAGATAAGGGGATGTGTGCCACATGTCGGCATCTCCATCAATACATATACATCATAACATCCTTTCCCTAGGTGCATAGCAAAAACCAGATTATTCCTCGAAATCCATAATGAAAAGTTTACATCCTCCAATTTGTGATTCTTCTTTACAAGCATATTAATCACGTCTTTCCCATCCTCACAAGAAAACAAAGGTATATCTAGAAGAAAATTTCTTGTAGCTACAATAATCAATGAAGCCATATGGGATTTTCATTTTTCAATCTAAAAAAGTAATGCATGTGCATTCCTTTGGATATATCATATCGCTATCGCATGACCTTTTCAAATCTTCTAACAATTAAAATAATTCTCTCAGGATTCCCTACACTCTCTTATGGGATTCACAATCCAAAGAATTACATATTGCATGAGCTCATATATGGGTTTTAAATATTAGTTAAAATGGACCCAACGTATTTCCCCATATTAAGGGGTTTACGTGGTTAAAGAATAATGTTTTTAAAAATATATTGGGAACAAAGTATGTAGAGTGATAGAGAAGAGTAGTTGTGGAACAAATAAAGAAGCCCTGAATTATGATCATTTTCATTGTATGTTTTTTCAAAGTAATGGCATGTTTTTAGAGAAACAACATGTATTTCTAGAGTAATGACACTACATAACTCTCAATAATTGGGACATCCTTCATAGTATCATTACTAAGGTATATGTTTTATCATTCGATTCATTTTTAAAGAGAATGGATGTCATGAATATTAATAAATTTAACTAAAAAGAATGCAACCACATATGACCCTTCACATTACTATACAATTTTGATTAGTGTGAAAAATATAGATAGAAAAGAAAGGAAGAGAGACATCAAATTACACATATTGAGGGTTTGTACTTTTTGAGTCAAATATGAATTTGATCAAGGTTTAATATTGAAATATAATTAAATTTTGTGAAAATGTAAGACATTGAATCCAACACTAAAGGGGTGGAAATAAAAAGGGGTATAAAATTTTTCATATCAAAATGGGAAGTTGGATATACGGTGAAATGAGGAATATGTTATAGTTGAAATTTTATATTGGAAGGGGGTATTATTAATAGAATATCATGTTAGGTTGTGGAGCGTGTTTTCATGTGTGAAAGTGTTGAAGACTGTACACTAAGAGTAATGTACACTTTCCACAATTGTTTAGGCGAGGTTCGGGGCGGGTCGGGCCCGAGCGAGGGTTTGGGGCACAACCCCTGAATTTATTTATTTATTTATTTTGGCCTCGAAAAAAATGTGCCCAGATATCTGGAAATGTGATTTTTCTCATATGGGCGGGATTTTTGACCCATAGGTTTATGGGACGGTTTTAGCCCATGGTTTTGATACCCACGGTTTTGTAAAATTGCTTAAGCAATTGTCTACTTATGTGGTTTTGTGCATATGGTAGATATAATGTAACATTACAGATGTGTTTTGAATTTGGGTGTGAATTCTGTAGAGTTTGTTGAGCATAGCTCCAAACATATCTGGGTATTGTATTGAGAGAGTGGTGGCTTGTAATAAAATCTAAGCAAGTGATTCTTGGTGGACGTAGCCCAAATTGGGTGAACCACGTTAAATATTGTCTCTTTGTGTTGTGTTATTATTATTTTGCACTTTTATTTGAGATCTGTAATATTTTATGCATATTAGTTTCTATTGTTGCAATTATGTGAGGGATTATTCCACATATTTTATCCCTTATTTCCTAACATATCAAACTATAGATTTAGAAATAGGGTGATTATTTAGTATCTTACAAACACACATGATTGGACATACGCTTAGATAGTTACTCTCCCTTGAATTTTATTTGATGATATAGAGGGATACTAATCATTGCTTGGACTTGAGTTAGCTCAACATGCATCTATCTAAAAATATCCTCTTGTGTCCTATTGGTTCATTTTACATCAAAGACAAGGTCAACCCTTAATGCAACATCATCAAGGCATGCTCATGGAACTGGGGGATCAAAAGTGGCCAAAAAACATTTTTGAGAAGAATTTTGAACATAACACACTCACGTTATGTATTGAGTGTGTTATAATGCAACCAATCATAATGTGAACACATTATGGGTCGGTAATTCTAATCCATAACACACACTAATTATAACATGTTCGCATTATAACATGAGTGCATTTTTACTATGTAAAAATGTTTTTTAATTTAGAAAATAATGTGAGCATGTTACATTTCCTTTGGCTTGAAACTGCCCACCCTTTATCTTGAATATATATGCCTAAGGGTTGGACTATTTATTATGTGATTGAATTCATGTTTTGCAAAAAAGCATACAAATCTCAAGTATACCTATTTTCTCGGGTGTTTAAAGACAATATCCTAAAAAAACATGACTATGATGTCAAGCTCCATATTAGATTTGTGTCAATTTATTTCTTTCTAAAATAATAACAGAGTTTAAGGTTCGATCCTTGATTTTTAGTAGTGTCTTCATTTTTGCAAAAACATATGTATTGTTTTTTCTACATAACTTTTGATCCACTCATCCAAATTTCAAAAAAACTTCGCATGATATGTGCTCCATTCTACACATGGTTATTTCATTTTTGAGATATTTCCACTTTGAAAATTATTAAAAATAATATATTCATTAAAAAATAGGAAAAAATAGTTGGACTTAACACACGTTCTTAACTTTCTATCAAAGGGATTTGTAGAATAATTTATAGAACTAAAAATGGGGGTACACACGCACACTATATTCTATTTTTACACAAAAATAGGACCACCTCATGCACACACCACATTTCACCCTATTAAACTCCACCATTTAAAAAAATAGTATTTTAGAAACTATATTTTGAGCACTATGATTTTTGTTCTTAATAAATTGTTAAATGTTTTGCATATGCATGTCAAATTACTCGTTGAAGTTCATATTTTGTTGATTTTAAGAAACAAATGACCACTTTGACCCCCTTTTAGTCCCGCATTTCCATGTACATAACCATCAATATGAACCTCCCTTGTGTCCCTTCCTCTTTTCTTCCCTCTAACATTGATAACCTTATGCTCATATGTGATATGTTCTACTCATCCCAATCTACTAGTAGAAACCATTTTCAAGCTCCATGCTTTCTTATCGAACTCAAGGTATATCCTCTGGGAGAGGGAACTATATTTCAAGTATACAAGAGAACTATTTATTTTCCCATTTGTAATGTTTCATTTATGCTAAGTCTCAAACTCTTTTGGAAGGAGCCTCTTGTGGTGTTTTTTTAGTAGCCTAGATAATGTTGATGTAGAAATTGTAATATCGGTGACTCGAGCTCGTGGGAATAGGCATTGTAATGGTATCCACAATAGTTAAGGGTGAAGTGGTAGAAGAGACATCCTACCCTTGAGATTTAATGTTAGATTTTCGGTAATATTAAGATATGACAATAGGGAAGGTGGAAGATAGGATAACCTAGGATGAGGTAAGGTAAACAAAGTTTGCACTCGTAACTAGTTTATAAACAAAAGAGCCCTGTAAGATTGGTTGAGGTATTCCTCAAATAAGATATGACTTTGAAATATATCCTTTATGTATCTTCTTAGGTCCATGTTGTTCTAGAACCATTCTGATGTTATTTAGTTACCCTGTGTACTTTCGTCACCCTTGGTGGTAGTGATGGTGAGTGGAGGAATGTCATGATATCTTATGAAGTGGGTGAAGGTATGGTGGTAAAGTGATAATACTAGATTGAGTAGTTTTGGAGGAATGGAATATGGTGATGATAGGGGTATGTTAGCTACTAGAGACATTGGAGATGGATTGCCCTTGGCTTGAAATTAGAAACTCCCCCAAATGTTTTTCCTCCATGGGAACATGAGTAATAAACTTCTTATAAACTTCTTCTAAACTTCTATGAGAATCATAAATCACATTAGTAAGGGAAACATTTGAAACTAATACATTTTTTTGCAACGAATCAATTAGAGCAATATTAATTTGGGGCATAGTAGTACTTGATAGTTCAATATTAGGCACATCAATATGACTCGCACATTTATAGGATCACGAGTGTCAACATCTACTATAGAGGAAACAACTGTTAGACATATCAATATTAGACACAACTACTTGATAAACATATACTTGAGACAAAATAATTAGAGGTATATCAATATTATATACATCAATTTGTGGGATAACAATACTTTTGAAGAGAACACTCAAATACAAAATACTCACTATATTTGTCATGTTTATCTAAGGGTTTAATTTTGATAGAGCATGAGAACTAGATGCGCTTTGGGCATAACCTAGAGGATGGTAATAAGTGGAGCCCATGTAGATAAGGGAAGGTTGGGAATCCTCATAAGGACATAATTCCACACATCCTCTGCAGCCCTCTTGTTCATCATCTTTCCCATACTCCTCTTCTTTTTATCCTTCTCCAACTAATTTCTCATTCCTAACTTTGATAATTTAGAGAGATACTTTCCTCTCATATACGTTAGTTTCTATTTGGGGACTCAAGTAAATTTGTTTATCTCGATACATATTTATACTATGGATAAATATCCATTCCTTATTTTATCCTTAACGAAGTACAATGTTTCTTTACTACCCTTTTAAGGTCCCGATACCTAAAGGGTGTTTGACCTTTGATTTTAAGATTCTTTCATGTATCATTTGTACTAACTATTGAGGACTAGTTGTTAAAATTGACATCACCAACCTCGAATGGGATATCAAACCATACTCTGGTTGTTTAGGTTTGAATATCCCTACTATTACATACATAATTTGGTTTGTTACTTCAATTATTACTATTTTTTCAAGAACATATTTTAGAAATGCATTGAGAAGAAAGTAACACCCATCTACTCTAATAATTATAAAATTATCAAAATACCAATATGCACCTCTTTCTATTATTAATTTTTATCATAGAACCATCAATTCATTAAATTTGGACATAGTTGATTGAATCTAGACAACCATTTTTGCATATTTTCTTGAAAAGCTAGATTTTTAAAGTGTCAGATTGGATTTCGTTATTGGTATTATCGGACTCGTTAATGTTAGCATTGGATTTTATTATTTCTACTATTAGGTTTTATTATTGTTATTATTAAATTTTGTTATCACTAATATTGGATTACATTACAACCATTATTGGATTATAATATTGTTATAATTGAATTCCAATTTTACTATTATTGAATTCCACCTATGCGGGTTATGTAAAAAAGTATGAAAAATATAGAGTTCTAGCTTTAAATTTGTTACATTGAATCTTTATCTTTGGCATCCAAAGTCCATTTAAAAATCATTCTTCAAATATGGACACCTAATTACAAAAATTAGATCAAGATATATCTAAATATATGTCATATTAAGAGCTAGCGCACATTAGCCTTTACAATAATGTTGAGGTTTCGTATAATTGGCCAATAGGCCTTACTAGAGACAACTTTCTTGTGTAAGTGACATTTCATTGTCATAGTCGTCCAAAAATTCTAATAAATTTTAATGGTTTTGTACCATAAATTAAAAAAGAAGGCGATCAACCTAAGATCAAACCAACACATGCCTATGGTTAATTAAGTAATGGATGCATTATCATCAAATATTCTTTGATAAGCTTCTCTTATTGTCATTAATAAGCCTCATAGTGTTAAAAATATTTTGTGATAAAAATTAAAAATAGTAAAAAAATCCATGATACAAATTTATACGCTTCATGTTCCTCTCGACATGACAGTGGCTCAAGCCATTTAAACAAACTCGTTATAATCAATGAAATATATTTAATACATTTCAATAACAAATTCAGAAGGTCGAATGACAAAATAGGCATGGTAAATTTGATTACTGCATATTGTCTCATGGGCATGTCACACGATATGTGAGGCCATAGTTATAGCAGCAAGTAGTATGTGTAGGAGGGAAAATTTGGATATTGAGTGGTCAAGCATGATTTCTTGTGCAAATTTGTATCGTAGAATTATTCACTACACTGGTTTCGTTAAATTGCTTCAAAAACTTGCAAAATTTACAAATAGACTTGGAGAAACTCTTACAACCGTTGGAGCTCCACGACCTAATCTTGCATTTGTTGCAACTGAAAGATGATGGAGAAGGCACATATGATGGAGATGACATTAGGGGGATCAATTAATTACATTTGATGGATGGGGATTTTGGTATCTTTCATCATCCATTTATCTTTCCCTATTGCTAATTGCATGGTAATGGGAAAATTTATGTTTAGTATATCTTCCAAAAATAATTCCCCAGGGAATAAAATTTCAGTCTCTCATGTTACAAATATGTCACTAAATGGATTCCCTCTATGTGTTTCTTTCCCCTAATTCCATCAAAACTTAATATTTATGCATATTTAACACATGCAGATCATTATACGATTATATAGGAAAGCTCAAACAATTCATTTTCTGATCTATAGATTTGAGTTTTGTATTATCATATCATTAAAAAAAATCATACCCACTGATGCTCTAGAAAATGAATACGAAGAGTACAATATTTTTACATATAATGTTCTTAAATGGGCACGGGTTTTTTGTCCGTCCCATACCAAATTCTCTTGCTATTAAGATTTCAAGAATCCATTTTCTTATTTATTAATTTATTTTTAAGAATTACAAGGAAAATGGATATTAAATAGATGTATGAGAGTGACAAAAAATGTAGGAAACTAGAGTTTATTTACAAAAATGATGACATTCGATCTTATCATTCTCTAAAATCGTCTACTTCATTAAGAACAAGAAAAATTTAAATCTTTGTATATAGTTTCCTTATGTCAATTTAGATATTCAATAATTACAAATTGGAAGTTAAAAGGAATTTTTTGGCACCATCATACATCAAATATTCAAGATTGCACATATATAAAATAAGAAAAATGTGTAGATAATGTTCAAAGTTTGGTATGTGCACAAATATTAAAAAAATCGCAGACATTGTAAATATTTGAATGTGAATATAAATTATGTACTAACGATGTTTTTTTGTAATCAATATTGAGCAATATTTATGTGAATTTGTGTATTGATTGATGGTTAAACATCATTTTTGTAATTGATCCTTTGTGGTTTCTTTGTGAACCAACCAAATTCATCAATAGACTAACAACATCTTGACGATGTGAACATATTTTATTTTAGTAAATTTTAATTTTGTATTATGTTGTAAAAGGTGAAAGCATAGATTGCATGTGAATTGTTATATAATGCTTCAAGATCCAATATTCTTCACTAATACCTTACAAATCTATATTTCTATGAAGGAAATTATTACGCCGAAGGCATTCCCCCTATGGTAAAGGGTCCTCAGTCGTTCACGCCACCATCTTAAATTTGACAGTCGTTTCGACGTTTTTCCGTGCTATTAAATTTGAGGGTCGTTTTGACGGTTTCGATGTATATATCTATGCATGTTGAATTTGTATCTATTTATCGTTTACAAGATTTGTTTGCTCGCACATCTCTTTGTTTACAACGTTTGCAGGATTTCTTTGCTCACACGTCTCTCTCTGTTTACAAGTAACGCATCCTTTTCTTTTCAATTTGTTTGTCGACGTGTCTTTTATGAAGCATATTTAGTTGTTGCCATGTGTTTTATGTGTGTTGTGTGGCTGCCGCCATGTCTTTTATGCATCCTATGTGGCTGCCGCCTTTTTTTAATGCATTCTTTGTGGTTGCCTCCACATTTTTAATGCACCCTTATAGCTGCATACATGCTTTTTTTATCGTCTGTGTGTTTGCCGCCATGTTTTTTTTGGCATCCATGTATGATTGCTACATGTAGGATATTTACAGTTTCCAGGTAGCAAGGAGATGCGTATGTTTTCTGTTGCAGTTTGTGGAATCTCTTTAAGCAGTCGCATCTGCCTTTTTACATTGCCTTGGTGGAACATGCGGTAAACTGATAGTTGTATTCCTTCTGGAGAAGAAAGCAGTTCAATCTGTTTCTTGGACATGCTGGCTCCCATCCATTATACCTCCTAGGTGCAATTTTGTGTCCTGTTCCTATACCTGTATCTCATGCTATTGTGTTTTTAGTTATTAAGTGTTACTTGTTGATGGACTTTTGGGTATCTCAGAGATACAGACAGGACATGTTTATTCCAAAAGAATCACAACATATAAGACATAGGTGTCTCAGATCTTCATATAGTCTACAACGGAGTTTAATAGATGTTTCTGACTGAGTTATATGTTAGGTTAAATGATTTGTTAAAACTACAAGATCCATAATAATATATGTTAGGTTGGATGGTTTGTTAATTTTGTTTGGAAGCATTTGTTCCTACTTAGGGATAATCTATGAGCTTTCCTCTATTTCCATCTATTTGTAATTTCTAAGAAGGCATGTTCATGTCTTCTCTGTAGTTCCTTTAAATTTTGCTCATACATATCCAAGTCAGCGAGAATATTTTGATAACAATTTGACTAAATTTTTGTTATATTGTCTTTATTTTAGCTTTCAGAATACACTATGCCTTGTTTGAGAAGTGACTAGAGTATTAATTATTGCCTCTTTTTTATTTCATGGGGACTCTATAAGTCTTTCACCTTTCGTAGTGTGACTGATATGAACATTGTTAAACCATTTTAATTAAAGATGTGTTAATGTTCTTCTTAGTGTGAAATCACGGCACCCCCAAATGAATTATGGATATGCTTTTCTAAGGCGGGGTCATTTGGTGCGATTTGCATAACATTGGGTCATTCCCAAGTTATTTGCAAATGGGAATGATCCTCCATAGAAGGTTGGTTCCTCATCCTAATCCTGGCACTAAACTACTTCTAAGGAAGGAAATGCGACTATCTACTCCTAATCTAGCAATTCCAAGGGACCAAGGAGAGAGAAAGAGCATGAAAATAAATAAATCCTACACTACGAGAGGTGATAGCACCGAGAAAAGGGAACTGCTGATCATAAACCCAACTACCCGAAATGGAGAGAGGTGAGCAATGGAAAGGATGGACAGATGCATCACGGACCAAGGATAAAGTTCACACGAACACCATTTCAAACCCTTTAAACACAAACTCCCAAAACCTGCAATGGACATTAGAGATATGCACAAGATACCTACGTGATGGTGAGAGGCGAGAAGAGACAACAAAATGAGCAAAGGATGGACAAAACGCATCACGAAACATATTTTATTGCTCCAAGAGTTCACACGGTACACCATTAACTAGAAAGAGACAGAAAAATGCCATTACAAAGCCAAGGGAGGAGGCTTAAACTCCACATTCGACCCTGGAGAAGAAAGAGAGAGAGGGGCAGGAAGAAGAATGAACAACAACCCTTTACAATGAATCCTACCCCTGTATTTATAGATTTGATTGGAGAGAAGAAAGAGAGAGGGAAACGGGAAAAGTGGGTAGAAGCTCAACCACTGTTATTAATGCTTTTGATAAAATATGCCCCAAATATGTCTTTACTGCATGATTCCTTGATTCGACGCCTTGAAGGAAGAGGAAACGGTGAAACAGATCAAATCTGATCCGTTAAGGCAAGAAGATCCTGCATTGAAAGCCCAAAGATGTTTCCTCCAATTTTCTTTACCTACCTCCTCAAAAAATTAAAGTTTTAGACCTCCATGGTGTAGGTGAGGTGAGAGATCTTTCCAACGACATCGATTTGCAATATTTTGAGCCATGAGTCGAAAGATATGCCCCTTCGAAGTCTGTATCGTGTTCGTATAGGAGGGTGGGAAAACAACTTGAAAAATGGGTCCCCTTTTGATATGGGATACATAGTAGCGATTGGAACAAAAATCTAGCCTAAGGGTCCACAATTTATCTTTTTCCCTTTCCTCCGATTCCCCGCTTTGGCTTTGACTCAGGTCCAAATGCTAACTTTTTCCTTGGGCGGAGTTGCGGGCCATTTTGCAACTTTTACCCCCTTTGAAATAGCAAGGGGCAAAGAACCAACTTTTCTCCCAACGGCTCGCTTTCCCTTGGGACACATGGCGATCTAGTGCTTGTTTGAAAACCCTTTATCTATTCAATCCTTGAATCAACACCATTTTTTCCCCTTCTTGCTCCTGGCCTCTCTGCGGCACTACCCCTTCTTCTCTGACCCTGCAATTCCATTGTTGAATCTTGCTTGTAAAATAGATTTAAGACATGAAACGGCTTGACAGAGTTGTTTCTTCTATTTCTTCTCGCACAGGGTCATGGCCGATCCAATATTTTGCACCTGGGGCGAAATATGGATAACAGCTTCTTTATCTTTTCTATTTCACAAAGGTCACTCCTTTTTGCTTTATTTTTTACAATGAAAATAATGGTAATCATAATGTTTATGAAATATAATTCAAAATTTTATGCACTCTTTGAATTAGTTAGTCATGATGTTGTCAATTAGGATAGTTAGTTATATATATTTTGTTGTATTATGTTGCCATTATTGGTATTGTATGTTGGTATTTGATCAACCTAGATGTGGGCCATCTCTCGATTCAATTCAAGGATAGGTTTTAGAATTGGGTGGTCCGATTATGTTTGGTTTCGAAGATGGGGTTTTTCTTACATTGAGGATCTGGTTTAGAGATTAATTTTAGTTCGTAGATAAATGCAAAGTTTTTCTTTTTTACTCTGTTTTTTGCATGTTTTAATTTTATATCATTATTTCCTTTTGAGGGGAATGAACAATAAGTCACTATTCCCATGGAGGGAGCTTTTCTAATTTATTTCGTAGATGCTACTGGGAAAAAAATTTCAATTTTCTCGCAACAATACTTCAACACTCGCATTCTAGAATCAAAACTATTAGTGTGTAGAGCCATTGTCGAAAAAGATTCCAAAAAATATCGGTAGTTGAACAAAAGATTCGGTTCCCTTCTTACGAGTGGATCCTCAAAGACTCGACTAAAAGGATAGGCACTGCAAAGCTTAAGCTCATTTACTAGAGTATTTGTTGTATTTTATAACCATGTAATCCATATAGAGGCTTCAAAATTAATTTTAATGTTAACATGAGGTTTTCTTTTTCTTTTTCTTTTTGGCTTCATAAAATAGGCTTTAGTTATAAGCTCTATCCCGAAAAAAGAAATATTTCACATTACATGCCACTAGTAACATGTAACTATATTTTAGAATAAGTTCTTGGGGAAAATTCCATTCGAAGTCCATGGCCTAGTTTATTCTTTCACTGAACTAGGAACCTCAAAGGCTATAAACAAGCCAACAAGACCAAATAAAGAGCCTGAATCAAAATTTATAAATATACACAAACACCTAGACCAAAACAAAGCGAAGGATGATTTTATGATGGATTAAAGTTTCTATTGATATTTATAAGTTAAATCTAGAGCTCTCTTCATAGCATTAAGAATCTAGTAATGCTAAAAGAGTATGTGTGAAGATTACAAGACCTTGATTTCTCTTTCTATTGTTTATGATAACTCTTTGACTTCTTATTTCGATTTTTTGAAGTACCTAGTTGGGCAGTAATCTAATATTTTTGATTCTCTTTCTCCTGCGGTAAAGAAGAGAGTGTTGTCTCCAAACATACTTCAAGTGGGTTTCAATATTGATTGAAGTATTTATTCATTGGTTTTGTTTGTTGCATGTTATGGATTAAAAAAATATTGTAGACTACTTTAATTTTATCTCATTTTTATTGTTTCATTTATATTTGTAGTTGGCTCCAATCCTTTTATCCGAAGTGACATGTGGGGGCATGTGCCTTCGTCAATGACATGATTCATTATGTGTTGAGGGGCTCATTCCCCAATGAGGCCTTTTCAAGCATCCCAAGTTGGACGTTAGACTAATCAACAACAAGGATTTTAAAGTTTCCCGTCATAAATAAGAATATCTTCTTGGACTAACACACTTCTTTTCCCTCTCCATTTTAATACGATGTAGACTAGAAACACAATTCCCTCCCTTTGGTGGGCTTGACAATAACTACGCCTCACTTGCAAAGGGAGGAAGAGTTTAAATGTCTTCAATGTGTTGTTAATGTTTTGCATTACAGGAACCGAAACCACCTAAAACAGTGATAGCCGAGATGATCAGAGATCGCCTCCACCTGTTGCCAACATCCCCAATTTTCTCTCCAAATTCCAAACAATTGGACCACATTCATGAGGCTTCTGCTTGGTTTACAATTCTAATGAAGATGCATTGAAATATGAACCACCCCACAAATTGAGGAAAATGGGAATAACAATCAAGACATCTGCAACTGCACAAAAATACAAGAAACGTGCAAAAAAATTACACAAGCAAAAAACAAGAAATTTGATTTTAAAAATAACTTGTACTTGGTTTGTTTATAAGTGTTTTTTCAAACAATCTGTAACTCATTTCAAATAATTTCATGTATTTATTGTGGCAATATATATCGACAGAGAATCAAACTTTTTAAAATACATGTTCAGTTTTTTTTGTAAACCAACAACTATGCATTTCTAATTTCTTTATCATTATATCTCCATACAAATACCTATAGTTTTGTTAGTTCAAGTGTACATATTGTTCTTATTGTTTTCCATTCTATTTTCTTAACATAATAATTTGTAACTCGTTTCAAATAAATGCATGTATATATTGTGGCAGTACATATGGGACACATAATCTAACTTTTCAACATACATGTTCAATTTTTCCTTCTTACTATTGCTCACTTCTTTATGTAAACCAACAACAACGCATTTCTAATGTCTTTTTCATTATATCTGCATACAAATACCTATAGTTTTAAAATTCCAAAAAATAACTATGTAATTTATAGTTGTTTTCATCCAAAGCTTTGTACATTATATCACTTTTTTGTATATTGAATTGTTTTAAGGGTTAGACTTCATGTTTTCATGTAAATTTACTTACGTCATATACAAGGTGAACAATGCTATGTGAACACATCCTTCATTTCATGTTTGACTGTGCTACAAGTTTACATTTTCCACCATATATTTGTAGAACTCCCACTTTCTCGAGCATCTTTTACTTGCCATGGAAATAACTTTGACACACGAAGGCATTTCTCAATTAATTGAGGGTGGTTCCAATGTTGACCCTACATTTCAGATACTGCACTTGTCCTCCCTACACTCTGTTCTCAACACGGGTGCCCAACATCGTGTTGACCTTTCAAATGGGCTACATTTTCAAACAACACTTCTACCCTCCAAATTTGCAAGCCGTGTAACCGAAAATCAATACAAGAAGGCTCCATTGTGTGCTTACACAAATCTCGTGTTAGAATGATAAAAAATGAATTGTAAGATTCATCCCTGCTCAATTACCAATGTATATAATTCCCCTATAGTAATTCTAATTTCTTTCCATTTTATTTTTCCATATGTTGCTCGGTTCTATTTTATTCCCATTTTTTTCCCATTGCAGGATTGTTCTTATCATTTAAATGGATGTTGTTGTCGAAACACATATGTCAATCGGTGCTCCAACCCAACTACCAACAAATGCTCTCCAAGATAGTCAGTTGCCACAAACAGATGCAAGTGCAAACCAGGTTAACATATATTTTGCGAGAACACCCACTCAAATAAGTGGATTGAATACATTTATGCACATGTAGTCCGTAGAGGGTCATGCCCTAGCAAAAAAATCCTTCGAGAATATCACAATGTAAGGGGAGATGGTTTTGTGTTTGGGTTTTATTTTGTGGATCGGGAAGGTGGGGAAATCCACATCACCTATTTCAATGAGGCTGCCGAAACATTCTATGAGTAAATTGCAAATGAGAAGCTATATCCAATTTCCAAAGGGAGGATTGTTGATGCAAAGTTATGTTACAACCATTTGAACATTGCTTTGTATATTTTCTTGCAACCATTCTCAACCATAACTCATCTCACATCAAATGAGGATACAATACCTTCCCATCACTTTCACTTCACCAAAATCAAGGACATACCTACAAGCATTATCGGGTCTTCTATTGATTTGATTGGGATTGTTCTTGCCATGTCACCATGCTCAACTATTCATAGGCATGACCAATCTATGAAACAAAGAGAAGAACTCTACAATTAAAGGACATGTCAGGATTCAATTTCATTGTCACTTTGTGGGGACAACATTTAGATGAGATAAGCAAAGAACTTGAAGACATTATTTATATACAACATCTTCTGGTCCTTTCCTTGAAATTTTCTCGTGTCTCTAGTTTCAATGGGACCTCAGTTGACACTATTTCAAGTACCAAATGTTACGTCAACCCTCCAATTTCAGAAACTACTACACTTCATGGTTGGGTTGCTTTTGATGACTACTCCCATCCGACGCATTCTATCACAAGAAAATTTTGGGCCCTCCAAAAAGCTTGACCTCTGTAACAACAATTTCGTAGGTCCTACGATGGGGAACACTAAGAATAACAAATGGGCCATGGTTACCATAGAAATAAAAATATCAACATGGACAACTTTTTTTACACGGCATGTCCTCTTCAAAAAGGTGACAAACAATGCAAGAAAAAAGTGCGAGAGCATGGAAATGGTTCATGGTTTTGTTCGAGTTGCAACGTAGAAGTTTAGAACTATGATTATAGATATGCACTTAGGATCGATCTAAAGGATCCAACAAGGGAACTTCAATCAATTACTGCTTTTGATGAGACAACTGAGTCAATCATGGGTGTTACAGCTAGTGACCTCCACCTATTGTCTATAGACAAAGATGCAACTAGTGAAATTACAAGCAATGTCATCGGCAACGAATATTGCTTCACACTTTCCCTAAAAAAGAGACATACCATGGAATCAACAGATTGAAATGTGTCATCCTCAATTCAAAGAAAGTAGATAACAATGCATCTCCTCTCAGAAACCTTCTTTACGCAAAGTTTTCTAACGCACCCATCCCTTCAAACTTTACACCCTCCCCCATCCCTTTCTATACTTTGAACTATCAATGCTATGTTAGTTATTTCATATCTATCTTGCCTTCACCCTCTTCCACGATCGTCCATTAGCACTTCTGAAAATGTTTCCCTCTTTTTCCCGCTTCAAAAAAAAATTGTTGTATTTCCTTTTACACTGACATACTATTGCCTCCTACTACTATGTGGATTGAAAGTACTATTAAGAAAATAAATGAATATTACTTGCACTTTTGTTATGTACATATTTGCATCCTTGTAGACTATGTGAACGTACTATATTTTTCCATATAACTAATATTCTTTTCCTTCAACAACATATGTAGTTTTTTATCCTCAAAATTTTACCTCTTACACGTAGTTCCCATTGGAACTCCACATGCATTTCAATTGTATATAGTTTATTGATTTTGACTATTTTTGCATTTGTATGTCATCAAACAATGCATTATTCCTTGCTGACTCGCATGGATTTTTTTCAACAGGTGGTACTCCATAAGTTTGTGACTTCTTAATCATGTTAACTCCTGCAAAACGAGCCCAACGAAGAGAGAACTACGCAAAAAATAAAGTTCACATAATTGCTAAGCAACAACATTGTCACCTAGAGCGTAGAACAACAACAATCTCTAATATCCATCAACTTACATCAACCAATAACCTACCATTCCCTGACATTCCAATCTTGCCATCAAATTCAACTACTGAAGGATTGCCAACCAACATTCCGCAAGTAACTTCCATGGAAACAATTTTTCATGACCATACCAATTCCTTCCATACGAACTCATCTTTGCTAACTACTACCACATCTTCCCATTTATTTGGGACACCACATGAAATTGTCTCAAGTACTAACCTTACTTTGGTTCCTCATACATGTACAACCAGTTCCTCCTCTCCTTCTGACTACTTTCCACCTTGTAATCCACCATCGACTCAAATAGAACACCCCACCCCTTCCCATACACAAATATTTCCCATATTCCGCCCTTGTCAGTAGACTATTGAAGCCCAACGCTAGTTTTGCAAAAGAATAGATTTGTTGGTGAACATCCAAACTTGCTCAATCTGTTTGGAAAATTACCTTGGAATTAAAACAATTTTCTTTGAAGGTTTTCCTTCCTGTAATAGATGCAAATATGAAAAACACGGCCACCGCTTCTCTTCATGGAACAACATGGACCTTAAAAAAGCAACTTACCATTCTTACATCTTTAACCCAAATTCGGAGATGATTATCACACGAGTCAATCCATTCCTGTAAGTCACCCAAGTATGTGGCGAAAATAAAAATACTCAGACACACCATAAGTTTCCCGCAAAACATTACTTCAATAGAAAAATACCTACCACACCACCTTGGAGATTTGGACATAGTACTCATACAAAGGGAAGGAGCTAATTTAACAAAGTATGATTTCTACATCAATAGATCTCGTGTTTGGGCAACCTTACAATATAAAATCTACCATAATCCCTATTACAAAGATGTCTTAATAAAAATGACGCCCTTTCCTCTCTACCATCTGAGTCATTAAATGTTTCCTCCTCTCTTAACACAACCTCAGTGGAATTGCCCCAAATGTAAACCCCTTCTACAACTCATGGTATTGATGCTTCCATCGACTCTGATGAAACGTATGAACACTAATCATTTTTCGTGCCAACACCTCAAAATATAGGAACATAAGAAGAGGAAATCGACGTGTTCTTTCTCACCCATGATGTTAACAATCCATTTACCATGTCATGGCCAGCTTGGGCTCTCACCAATAAATGAATACAATATAGAGGGCCTTTTCTCAATGGCTTTCCCAACTTTATTTCCAGTAGGAAAAGTAATGTGGCAACAACCCCACATAAAAGAAGTTCCAATGCATGAATACACTCTACATTTGATGCGCTACCATGATGGGCATTTTGGTTCCCACCCAAGATTTTGCTACTTCCTTCTAAACCTCATAATGCAACATAGAGCTCGTCTACAACAATTTTATGAAATAAAACATCGAATCTAGAATCCCTCCAACAATTGGAGATCTACAAAGATAACTACTAGAATGCCCCAAAGAAAACCTCCCAACACTTTAATGTGCTTTGGTTCAAGCCTTTGAGGGACACGATCATTTTGGGCAAAAAATCATAAGCGAGCTTTCAAATATGGTAGAACAATTGGGGACACCAACCTTATTATTCACTCTAAGTGCTACAAGACACTAAATGACCAGATATCCACAATATTATGTTTGGTGCATGCCCTACTGATCCTTGAGTTACACATCATTAGAGAACCCTTAACATTGTCTCTAACCCTCATCGAGTATCATCATACTTGTATCACAGATTCACAATATTTTGTGAAGAAATATTGCAAAGGAACTTGGAGCAGTAGACTTTTGGTACAGGTAATAAAATCTACTTTTTTATAAGTTTGTTCCAAACTACATAGCTAATATTTATGTTCCCTCATCTCACAGGTATGAATGACAACATAGAGGCTCCACACATGTCCATGGTTTATTATGGCTTGAAAACACCCCTAAATTTGATGCAATGGACTGGGGGATACATCATCAACTATTCAGGTGACAAAACAATACTTTGATAAGTTCGTGTCTTCCTGGAACCCCCACCCGACTTGCAACCGCTTGGATTTTGTTCAAATGTCACCCCTAAACGACCCTTATTTGTTATATACAACAAAAATTCTATCCTCCTCCCCACATGCAGACCTTGAATAACTACTTAATTTTGTTCAACGCTACACTAAATGTTTAGAGAAGACATACCCGTAGAAAAGTAATCACAACTGCAGTGCAAGTACAATGCCCCCTGGGCCACGCAACCTACTTCATCCTTGCTCATTAAAAGTGATGGGAAATCTAAGTACCTCCCTTCAAGAAACAATGACAAATTGAACATCCACAATCAAACTATGATATCCATATGGAGAAAAATGGCAATTGCCAACTGGTACTTTCCCGCCATGCAGTTCTTAAGTATATTACAAAATATGCTTCAAAATCATAACAACATTCAAAAACTTATCACCAAATGCTATCCAAAATTTCAAGAGATGCTAACGTGGATTCTCCAGCACATATTGTGATCTACAAAATGCTCACAAAAAGCATTGTTGAACATGACATAAGCACACAAGAAACATGCCACATGCTCCAAAAATTTCCACTTGTTATGTGCAGTTGTTCATTTGTATCATTAAATGTTGGAAAAAAATTTTTGAGATGTGTCATTGAAAGTGACGTCGATGTACAAGAAACAACCATTTTCTTGGATGCATATAGAGTTCACCCATAAGCATGAAACACCTACCTCTTATTCAAGTTTCTCGAGATTAGAGCTACAACAAGAACCATAAAGGTGATAAATAGAAATGTGATCAAGCCAAGCAATTCTTTGCATCCACTTGAGATTTGTGGATTTCCTAGCTCAATATTCAACATCATATGACCTTTTATGTTGGTCAAAACTCCTTTTATACAAGCATTTTATAAATATTGCCACCGGATTTGGCTCAACCACACATGACATCAATGACACTTGGGACTTGTTCAAGCACAACTACAAACCGTGGCATGTTTTACGCACTATCACAAACACGGGACATGCTACAAATGTTAGTTTTGACTTTGAGGTCAAATGTAGTATTCAACATGAACCATTACATGAATGGAAGGTTTTTGCACAACTTCATCCGAGAAACAACACGGGTCTTGACAATCTTGAAATGTTAGGGAAATGAGATTTTGACATACATAATAATTGGAACATACATGATGTTCCACCTGATTTACAAATAACTGGTTCATCATTCATCGAGAGAGAAAAGGCAGACACAATTAACACCAACATGTAGGCCACACCACCATCTTCCACACTTCCTTTGTCTTCATAACAACAACTATCTCTTGATACCATACTACACCATTTAGCAAACAAAACCCTTCTACCTCCACTAAGATTGATAATTCAAGGAACAACTGGCACAGAAAATCATTTCTGATAAATAAAATCTAGAATTCATTCACAAAACATCAACCACATCTCCCTCACCTCTCCTTCTACTCACCCCTACCAAAGGTGTTTCAAAGATTCAACATCTCTGCATCCACAATCAACGCAGCCTCCATATTTCAATCAAAGAACTAAAATGCCTTGAAGCCCTACATTATCATCTTTTCAAGAGTCACTAAAACATATAGAATATATTCTTATTGATGAAATGAGTTTCATTAGCCCAAAGTTGCTAAGAAAAATTGACTGCAAGCTATGTGAGGCTTTCCCACATTCAAAAACATCTAAATTTGGGAATAAATATGTCATCCTCCTTGATGACCTTGGCCAATTACCACCGATTTTGGACAATCCTCTTTATGCAAGTAATTCATATGGAGCCAACCTTTGGAAGGGATTTCATTCTTCCATTACATTGCAAACAATATTTCGGCAATAAGGAACAACTAATGTACAAGTTTCATTCTACGAATTTATTGCTCCACATGCGAGATTCAACTCCTCTTATTGAGGATGGGAACTCCTAATGTCTCGCACCAACACACACCTAACTCAATAGGAGCTCAACATTTTTAAGGACACAATACATTTGTTTGGAAAAATGATATCATGAACTCCCACAACCTTCAAATGTTAAAGGCATTCAATGTTCTGATCGCCCAATCCATTGCTAAAAGTAACAGCGCAGGCTGGACTAGGAGATCCTGATGATGCTCAGTTAGAACACAAAGTTTTGCTATGCAAACAACAAAAAATCATGCTTATTAAAAATTTATGGGTTGACGTAGGCCTCGTAAATGGTGCTACAGAACAATCAAACATTTCACTATAACACATCAATGCCACCACCAAAGCATTACCTTTATTTATTATTTTCAATTTGATACCACCAACCCATGTTGGGATCCTTCCAACCCATTACATATTCTAATACCCCCTATTTCGAGAGGGAATCAAAGATAATTGCCAATTAAAATGGCCTGGGGATTAACTATCCACAAGTCCTAGGGACTTACTTTGCATAGAGAAATTGTCGACATTATAACAACTAAAAGGCAAGGTCTGACATTCACAACTTTCTCTAGAGTTCCCTTACTTGACAAATATGTGCATTTCACCTCTTTTTTCATTCGAAAGGTACTCAAAAATGGTGCATGTACCAACACTTGGAGCAAGAAGAAAGGAGGAGTCAAGACTACTATCCCTCAACCAAAACAACCCATTAAATACTACCCTCTACTTTGATAGCACCTCCACTACTACTTTACTCAACACTTCTTGTATCCAAAGCGGCATTTCCATTCAAGGGGTATCAAATGTATTCATGTTTAGTGAAAATAAAATTGGCCACAAAAGGCTACCATTCATGATATAAATTTTGCAAATGTACAAAGGTCTTCATGTATACATGTTTAGTTCAGATGTCATGATATAAGATTTGTAACTGTATATGTATGATTTTGTAACAAATTTAAATGTACACATAGAACATTTCAATGTAATGTTTCATCTATATTCCTACACTACCACTATCAATCACACCCCTTATCAACATGTTATCGACAGTACAAAAAAGGCTTTTTCAACAAAAAACCAACCAAACAACCGATGCAACCACCGTCTCAAACACATTGCAACACTAACACAATTTCCCCCAAATAATTACAAACCACATCAACTACAAAAGTAATTAACTATCCAAAGCGATATCAAATGTATTCATCTTTAGTGCCAAAAATTGGCCACAAAAGGCTACCACTCATGATATAAAATATGCAAATGTACCAAAAGTCTTCATGTATTCATGTTTAGTTCAAATAAACTACTCCACAAAACGCTACCACTCATGATATAAGATTTGCAAAGTGTATATGTACAAATTTGTAATAAGTTTGAAATGTAGAGATAGAACCTTTAAATGAAGTGGTTCATCTATATTTATAAACTTACAAAATCAATCACACCCCTTATCAACATCAACTACAAAAGTAATAACTATCCCTCTAAAACAAATAACATATACCGTTTGGCATTCACATTGCATTGGACACATGCGATTGCTAGTATCAACCTATTTTATTAGATTCAAAATGTATTATTGTGATATTAATTTTTATAATATATATACAATTACAAATTTATATTACAAGCCCATTGCATCGACAATTTAACTACATATTTATGACATCGTAAATATATGCCTATCGGCCTTCCACAATCACCTATGGATGATGTTGGTAGTTTTATTTTTTATTTTTTAAAAAAGTGGTCTCAATGCTTTTAAAACTCTTGTAATAGTATGTGAACAATGACATTGTCACTTATTACGTCGAAGGTGTTCCCCCTATGGGAAAGACCTTTTCTCATTGCTCATGTCACCATCTTAAATTTGACATTCGTTTGGATGTTTTTTTCGAGTGATTAAATTTGACAACCATTTGGACATTTTTTTCGAGTGATTAAATTTGATAACCGCTTTTGACATTTTCACTTTTTAAAAATCGCTTTAACATTTTATTTGCGACATAATTTGATCTTGAAGTAGAAGAGTATGTTCCACTACCAAAAGCTAAAGTCCATAAAAATCGAGTGATTAAATTTGACAACCAATTTGACATTTTCACTTTTTTAAAATTGTTTTTAGCGTTTTATTTGAGAAAAAATTGATCTTGAAGGTAAGAGTATGTTCCACTACCAAAAGGTGAAGTCCATAAAAAGAAAAAGATAGTGCAGTATGTTCATATCTTCATTCTCTTTCTCTCATGTAGCTAAAATCGAAATAAACTTTGTTTTTTTGTACTAAAAATAATTGTGAAGCATGCCTCGAATTTCCATATATTAATCTAAGAAAAAGAAGCCAAATTGCATATACATAGTGTAACCGACGTTGAATAGTAAAAGTAATTGAGTTTGCATGATGGTAGGTAAATATTTTCTAACAAGCGCAAAGCATCTTATTTATTGAAAAGTTAGAAATGAAATAAAATACAATAATATTAATACTCCCAAGAACCAAAGTAGGTCAATTGTATTTTAGATTAAATAACCGTAAAAGTTAGTAGGAGGACGTGTCGAATGAACTGTCTACAAAAGAAAAATGCATAGTAATAAAAATTATCTAAAAGCAAAATGCCTTTACCATCAAAATTTGAAGTGAATAACACTTAGATGTTAAAAAGAGTGCATTGCAATGGCTTAAGGGAAACTCTCCTAGATGCACAATAACTAAGAGCCTATGTCACAAGGTTCTCTCAATTTTATCGAAAAATTTCGAATTTTGCCAAACTTTTTCTTGTATGAACTTGAACTTTATCCATTATTTTTACATGGAATTTTTTTTTGAAGGTGTCCCCCTATGGGAAAGACCTTTTTGATCGCTCATGTCGATATCTTAAATTTGTATCTGCTTTGGACGTTTTTTCGAGTGATTAAATTTGACAACCGTTTTGACGTTTTCACTTTCTTAAAATTATTTTTAGTATTTAAAAAAATCTATTTTTAGCTTGATCGCAATTGCATGTCAGCATGGAAAAATTAGAGAAATTGCGTATGTATGACCTACTTTTAATCCCGAATCCTCGAATCCTTAACCCGCTTTCAATCTCAACGCTTTGCGGCGGAGGATTGGTAGAGCCAGAGAGCATCGGAGACATGGTTTTGAACCATTAAAGATTTTCAACCTTCAACCGGTAGAAGATCACGACATATACTCATACGAGAAAGCTTTAAAGCATGTCTCCAATCAAAAGATATAACAACATTTTAGGTAATTGTTCTTTGACCATGCTTTTGGTCAATGACCCCGAAGGGCGATATAATCTATTGTTTTTGGTCTAAATAATGGGAGGTATCTTACTTAGCGTAGGTAAATGTGGGTGATGTAATATATATAGAAGCAAACAATGTTGTAGTTAAAAGGGTGGGAAGAAGCGATGCATTTGTGACATAATTTGATCTTATCAATTAAAAAATTAGAAATGAAATAAAATACAATAAGATTAATACTCCCAACCGACCAAAGTAGGTCAATTACATACTTGATTATAACTAGAAAAGTTAGCAAGAGGAGGTGCCCAATGAACTGTCTCCAAAAGAAATATGCATGGTAATAAAAATTATCCAAAAGTAGTCTTACCATTCAAAATTTGAACTCAATAACACTTAGATGTTAAAAAAGTGCATTACAATGGCTTAAGGGAAACTCTCCCTAAATGCACAATAATTGAGAGCCTATGTCACAAGGTTCTATGAATTTTATCGAAAAATTTCAAATTTTGCCGAACTTTATTCTTGTATGAACTCGAACCTTAACCATTATTTTTACATGGAATTTCTTTGACACAATTTTGCATAATATTACAAACATATTATATACTATATATACATATACCTACTAAAAGTAGTGTATATAAAGCTCTCTCCACTCTATCCCTGTGACATATTTATGCATTTTTTTCAAAAAATAAAATTGATAGAAAAAAATTGTTCGACCTTAAAGAATTTTTTTCCTCAAATGGACGCCGCAAATGCCCGACCTCAAGGAGGGCAAGATATACTGTCTTTGATGGGCCAAATGATGAAGCCTAGAATGATTGAAATCACGTATAAATTACATCAAGAGATAAATAAGGTTTTACTACACTTGCTTTTAGAGCACATAATTTACCTTGATCGGTTCTTACTTTAAAGTTTATTAACTTGTCCAAAATAAGTGCATTACTTATTGCAGTGTAGTTAATCGGTACATAGATGAAGGAGATGCGAAGTCTTGTCCTGCATGCTTTTTATAGATAAGGTATAATGTTCGAGATAATAATAAATACTTTTTCTATTTGTATTTTAAAAACTTTTTCTTCATATTGTTTCTTCTTTTTCACATGATTTGTCAAGTTTTATTTATACCTTAAAATATGTAGGTACATATGCTTGATATCAAATGCTTTGCTTACTTTAATCGTGCTTTGTAGGTACCTATAATTATTTTTGCAACAAATAGAGGCATATGCAACATTCTGTAAGAAATTATTCGGTTATCATATATTAAGAGTTAATAATTTTTTCTTAGCTTTGTTGGGAACAATAATTTTGAATATCTTTGACATCGATTTTGTCTTGTGCCTATGCATTGTAGAGGGACAGATGTTAATAGTCCACATGGTACACTTGTTGATTTGTTAGACCATCTTGTTATCATTCACACTCCTTCAAAGATTGTACTTGTATTCCTCACCGTTGAAGTTCTCCATATTGTTTGAAGTACTTTGCTTTTATATTATTTAAGAAAGTCAAATTATTTGTCATCTCTCTCTCGCTTTTGGTTGCAAATCTTGCAATTCGTGCTCAAGTCAAGGACTATCAATTGATGAAGAAAGTCTTGCCTTCCTTGGAGAGATAGGAAAATGAGCATCACTAAGGCAATACTCTATCTTTTACTCCTTGTGTGCTTGTCTTAATGCCGACTAATTTATCATGTTTAAATCCACATGGTAAATTATTGTGTAAAGGACATTGCATTGATCGGAGGCCAAATCTGGTCTAACTTTAAGAATTTCTCTCTTAATGTCTCGTCCTACTCTTACTTTACTCAACACTTCTTGTATCCAAAGCGGTAATGTTGTTCAAGGGGTATCAAATGTATTCATGTTTAGTGCAAATAAAATTGGCCACAAAAGGCTACCACTCATGATATAAAATCTACAAATGTACGGAGGTCTTCATGTATTCATGTTTAGTTCAAATCTCATGATATAAGATTTGCAAATGTATATGTACAAATTTGTAACAAATTTGAAATGTACACATAGAACCTTTCAATGTAATGTTTCATCTATATTCCTACACTTCCACTATCAATCACACCCCTTATCAACATGTTATCGATAATACAAAAAGGATTTTTCAACCAAACAACCAATGCAACCACCGTCTCAAACATGTTGCAACACTAACACAATTTCCCCCAAATAATTACAAACCACATCAACTACAAAAGTAATTAACTATCCAAAGTGGTATCAAATGTATCAAATGTATTCATGTTTAGTGCCAAAAAAATGGCCACAAAAGGCTACCACTCATGATATAAAATCTGCAAATGTATGGAAGTCTTCATGTATTCATGTTTAGTTCAAATAAAATAGTCCGCAAAACGCTACCACTCATGATATAAGATTTGCAAATGTATATGTACAAATTTGTAACAAATTTGAAATGTAGAGATAAAACCTTTAAATGGAATACTTCATCTATATTCCTACACATACAAAATCAATCACACACCTTATCAACATCAACTACAAAAGTAATAATTATCCCTCTAAATCAAATAACATATACCATTCGACATTCACATTACATCGTATAGATGTCATTACTAGTTTGCAAGAAGGCGTCCACCTTTGAAGATGCCCCTGCTGGAAAGTGTCAAATTCCAGTAGTCTTAACTTTACAGGTTACCAAATTTTAGATATTTTTATATAGTCCTAGATATTTACTATCTTAGATATTTCAAATATTTGTTCTTTAATCTTTTTAGCTTGTTTGAGAAGAAATCAGACACGAATATGAGGCTAAATACTGCGAATGCTAGCTGTTTTATTTTTCCTGCAATGATTTAGATTACTTTTCATGAAAAATTACAGAAAACTTTGGCCGAGAGTGTTTGTAGCAACGAACATGATGAGAAAATCTCTGACGAACATGTCCCTGTGAAGAAGTCTCATGTTGTTGCGGCTCCTTCGTATCGGATGAAAGCGTGAATACAAATATTGGAGGAACTCAAGAGCAGGACAAAAAAATCATTCATGAAATCAAGAATGAAGTTCATATTATTGTGCCTCCTAATCTCTCCATTCTAGAACCCCAGAGATCATCAGTCCATGACGAATATTTATAGGAAGATCAGTTGACGGCATAAAATTCAGTAATTGATGGCAATATGCTTGGCACCATACAGGCTTATAGTTTTACACCGGCAAATGTTTCAACGGAAACAAACAAAAATGTTACTTGTGAGTGAAAGAAGGCAAATCTAGAGACCTTAATCACGGAAGTGGAGTTTGAAGCTTGGATTTTCCACACCGAGAGCGACAAATAAACGGTAATGAGATGATATTTTTTGTTTGAATTCAATAAATTTTAAGTTTTACGAGTCGAACCCCGAAAATTGTTACTGTAGGTGGATAAAGGAAATGGATTTAGTGAAGAAATAATTATTCTCGAGCAATGTGGAGCTTGTAGTTGCCATTATTAGGCTGGGGAATGTGGAATCTGGTGCAGTCGAGTCTCGCAGAAACACACCACTAGGTCACAGGTGTCATTTAGGCTAGGGAATGTGTAAGTATTATATTTATATGGCGGTGTCCCTAAATTTTATGGAGCTTAACAAACGTTTTTGTTTTGTTTTCCAACATTCCAGCCAAAGATGGAGCAAAATGGAAAATCCCAAGAATTCGAGCACTTGTTCCAGTGAATATTGGATCATCCCTAGGACTCCATGTAACACTCTGCATATATACACATCTACCAAGTTCTTGTTCAGACTCAGACTCCATTGTTTTTTTGTGTTCTGTTTCAGATTACTCTATTGTCTTTTTGTGTTCTGTTTCAAACTCAAACTCCATTGTTCTTTTTTTACTTTTCAGAAGATGGAAGAGATGATGAAAAATGGTGAGGATTCCAGGTGGGGAAATGCATTTGGCATGTGGATTCTCCCCATTGTAGTGAAGCATCAGAATGAGTTTTTGGAGTATTGTAGAGTGGCAAAGGCTTATACCCACCAGAAGGCATCTTTCGAAGCACAATTTACTTACTCGTTTGTAGACTTCATGTTAAGCTCACAGGATGGCAGGCACTTGCAAAGCTCACATTAAGAATGCTCTCCAACACCACACTGGTATTTTTAAATGTATTAGGCCCAATGGAACAAGTTCAATTCATGGGAAATCCTATTTCACACATAGTGACCACAGTCTCTAGTTTGCCCCAGGTGGGTCTCTGAGCACCAACTATTTTTGTTTCTATCTTGACGTGTTTGTAATGGGGATTTTTCATGGTAGGGCCTGGTGGTACATTTTTAGAGATGTGTAGTGCCCATCCTATCTCCTCGTTGGCGTAGTAGAAAAATCCATCCTCACGCAACATTCATTCTACTCCACCTTGTCTATAAACGTGTTCCAACAAAATAAAATATAATAGTGATAATGAAAAAACATATTAAATTATTTTAATAATGAAATAGTTTGTCAAAATGAATGAAATGAGTTAAAATGAATTTAGAATAATGATAATGTTAAATAAAATAAAAGAAATAAAAAACATAGGAAGGGGCGGTTTAGGGCAAAAAAGAGGCTCGTTTGGAAATTGTTTTGTCTTTTTGCTGAAGGAAGTCAAGCGCCGCCGCCATGGAAGGAAGGGGGGGAACTCTGAACCTGTTTGCACACCCACCAAGGCTATTTTGTCACCATTCACCCTTTTCTTGATCCAAGGACAACAGTTACATCATGGTGTTGTTGTCTAATGAAGAACCAGAAGAGGAAGACTGGTCAACTGTTGCAGATGAGGCTGCACAGCAGGGGATTTGGAATCCAAATGAAACCTTTCTATTTGCTCTCACCTGCTCTTGATCTGCACGTTTGCATGGTCTTCTTCTTACTGTCGGCTATGAGAGACATTGACCAGTCTATCCTTGGTTTCAACGCATATGTGGGCGTTTTGGCATATTTAGAATGTAATGGAGAGAGGAATATTGTCAGATGTTGTAGTTGTTACTGCCCTGGTAGACCTGTATGCGCAAAAAAAGATGTGTAGAAGAGGCGTGTGAACTGTTGATAGAATGCCTCAAATAGATGCGGGCTCATGGAATGCCACGATGGCAGGATATGCACAAATGAGTTTGTTGAAAAGGCCTTGGAAACTTCCAAGCAAATGCATGTGGTACGTGTAAAGCCAGACTCCACAGTCCTTTTCCAAGCAACCTCCCAGCTGTCAAAATGGAAGCTTTGAAACAGAGTATGCACATCCATCAAAGCATTATGGAGAAGGTATTTTTGAATGTTTTAGTTCCAAGCGCCCTGGCAAATACATATGCAATATGTGGAATCCTGTGAACTATTCGATAGAATACCTGAAAGGTATGTGGTCTCCTGGACTGCAATGATGGCAGGATGTGCAAAGAAATGGGTCTGTTAAAAAGGCATTTGGATTGCATGACAGAAATGCCTCAAAGGGATGTGGTCTTATGGAACATACCCTGACCATGTAAGCTTCTTTTTTGTTTAATTAGCATGTAGCCAGGCAAGTTCAGTGCATGAGGGTTGTAAATACTTCGATGGCATGAGTGCCTATTGTAGAATCATGCCAAGAATTATTGCCTCACCTCTTCCAAGTGCAAGCTTCTGGACTGTTCATTAGAACCATTAATTAATGCTTCCTATGCATTATATTTGAAAGTCGTTCCTCAGAGTATTCGTATGCACAAAAATGGATTTTGTTGAAAGGCGTGTGATCTGTTTGACATAGAAAATGCGGTCTCTGGATCGGGATGACTTCTTGAAAACACAAAATGGTTCTTTTTGATGAGACATGGGTGCACAACAAATGGCTTGGTTTGCACGTGACTACCTGGCATCAGATGGCAACAATGGTGGTCTCGAGGAATCGCGAGGGTAAACTTCTTGAGCCCTCAGACCGCTTTTGCTCATTGTTTCCAGCATGGTTCTTCTTCCCTTACCTCTCATAATTCTCGTGTTTTAGTTCTCTTTTACAACTAAATAGAATTTTAAATTATTAGGAATTTTAATACAGTTAAATGTCCCTTCAACTCGTTGCAAAATAATAAATTGTCATGTCGTAACTCACGACGTCATTATAACTTGCCTACTTTAAAACATGAACTATCACCCTCACTTCGAGATGATTTAGAAAACTCTTACCCTTCTTGATCGCTCCAATATTGTTTTATCGACTAGATGAATTTGACTTCCCATTGATAAAGTTGACCTTCTCCTTGTTTTAAATAGTTAAATTTTGCAATTTTCGAGACTCACTAAGTACCCTTTGCGCAACTCTGGAAACGAGATGTGAAGTTTCATTTGTGTACCTTGGTATACGAGGAGTCACCTTGACCTTTGGTTTGACCCGAAATGAACATATGACATCCTTTTGACACTCTTATAGGAGCCCTGTTACACTGGTTTACAGTAGTAGAAAGTTGTTAAATCTAGAAAGTCAACTTTCGTTTGAATCGCCATTTGAAACCTGGATGGAGAAATTACGTCCGTCTTCGCAAACCTCTAGCGTTTATACTAGAAAATTGCCTGGAACATTCAGTATAGGAAAGAGCACTTTTCGGGATAGTTTTGAAGCCATTTTTAGGCCTCGGTCACAAATTTGACGAGGTCAAATCGGACCAATTTCGCTTGTCGCTCCAGAAAACTTGTCGCCATTTGAAAATGGTTTACTAGTTCTCAGTCCCGTCGACTCTGATGAATTCTCCTTATATAGGGGAACTACTAGGAGATGTTTCGTTGCGTGCTTCTTCGCGAACATTAGTTATGGATGTGGTTTTCAAGGCCCTCAAGCTAACTTTTGTCCTTTGACAACCGGGTGAACTACGATCGGTGGCTTCGAGAACTAGCCACCAAACGCAAACCGTTCGCTATTTTTCAATTCCGCTGGGCTTATGAACTCTTGGTATATCTGGGGACACGTAGAAAGTTGATCATGGAGGGCATTCTCATCAGAAGATAACTTTTGGAAGTGGTTTCTTAGCCTCCGAGCACGTTTTGTACATTTTCGTAGTTAGTAAGAAAATATAAAAATAGAAAGTTACAGACCCTCGTAGGGTTGCCAAACCACCCTGGAAACTTTTAACACATGCAAATAATTGTTTAAAACCCTTTTGTGTATCTTGTTGTGTGAAATAGAACTTTTGACAAAATGGTGTTTTCTCTCTCTTCCCTTCTCTTTCTCTCTCCTGGGTTACAAAATGAAGAAAAATGAAATGCAATGAATACATGTTTCTAGACCTTTTTATTTCAATTGCAAATTGTAATTATTGTCAGATGTAAATGGGAAACTGAAAAATGATAATTATGATTGATTAGGGTGGATGCCATGCCAACGATTTATCGTTGATATCATGCTCACGTGGGTTTTGTAGGATGGAAGAATGACAACGAAAAAGCGATGTGTAATTTAAGTATTATTATTGTAATTTTTATAGGTCATTGTAAAATGAATAACTGTCTAATGTAGTCTCTTGTTACAAAAAAGTTATAATTGAAATTTGTTAATATGCATGAGATGCTAGTTTTAGGGATAACTTAGGAAATGTGCATCTAATCACCGGTTCAATTTGTTTCTTAGTTGTGTATGGCAAAAAGGTTTGATTTATATATAGTAAATTGAAATTGAAGTTAATATATTGTAGTACTTTCTCAGTATTCAATAAACGATTAAATTAATTTACTGGGTTATCTTCTTACCTTGCAAACATAATAAAGAGTTTTAATGGGAACACTCAACCTTAATAAAATATTCGTGCATAGCTTTCCTGCATGTGTGATCCTTTTTTACCATATAAGAAATTTAAAACCATAGAACGACCTTAAACTTTGCACTCGATGAGACCTCCTAGGTTAGGTAAATAAAACCCCTAGTTGGAGTTACCGTCATAGTCATTAGGTTTAGTGACATTGTCATGAACCCATATTTTAGGAATGACATGGTCCAACTTTATCCAGAGTATGCGGTTTCCTTCTAGTTTTGGTAATCACAAGAAGAATGTCCTCTCTTCAGGTCCAACACCAGGCTGAGTGGTGAAGACCGCCTTGGAAGTCACCTTATGAGTCCTTGTTAGAAGGAATGACTAAGCGGTGTAACCTTCCCATCTATGGAGTAGGTAAAGATATCACCCTCAGTATCTTATTTGATTTCCTGCCTTACAAAATTAGATCTAGAAATTAACTTCATCAGTGAATGAAATCCCTGTTGGATCCAAATGACCTAAATGAAGATCGCGATATAGTTGTTCTATGTCTTGCATTCTCGTTAGTGAACCCTTTTGTCCCTCGTAGATAAATGTCTTGTCTTGGGCTTGTGAAAATTTAGTGCCTTGATCTTTCACGAAAGGATTATAGGGTAAATACATTTTAACCTTAATCACACCTATAATAGAGATTGAAGCCCTAGGTGAAACTGGAATTAAGCTTAACCATGTGCTTCTTTAATATGTCAGACAAGTACTTTCATAACTCTTATGTTTAAAATGATGGTAATAATGAGACCCTAGTGCGACGCAAAAGTAAATCATATGAGAGTAAAACCAAAATTTGAGGTTAGGAATAATGTCACTGGGAGTCCTTATGACTTAATTTAAACATCTTCATGTGTTACAAAGAATATAAATTGCCTTGGTGTGACCAAACTTCGAGAAAACAAAAGATATATAAATATAAATGGAAGTCCATAAGTTATTGAACTTTAACAACCATGGTAGCGAAATAACTATTCCATGATCGATGGATGTTTTTTGAAAAAAAAAAAGCTACTTCAAACCTATGTCTTCCTTAATCCCAAGATCTCATCTTGACATCACGTTAGATTCTCTTGTGTAGTAAGAGTAAATTTTAAACATTAAATAAACACTTGAGAAGCATATTCGTGACATAAGAACAAGATAATTGAATACTTTATATGTGATTTGAATTGTGCCAATTAAGCAAGTAAGTTATGGAAATTCCCGTGATGCATAAAGAAAGCCAACTTGAAATGGTCGAACTATAAATTAAACGTGGAATGAACTTAGGACGCAATTTAAGAAATGATGTGTTGTGTGTTGTCAATCCGGGAGTCATTTGTCTTGTGGTTGGGTCATTGATAGTACTCATTCATTTGGAAAGGTGTGGTATAAACAGGTATATGGTGTTGGCATGTGTCTATGTGATTTGATGACTTATGTGACTGTCGTTGTGAGTCGAGTTTTTGTACTTAGAGCCCATGTTGTGTTGTGTGTAGTGAGCAATGTAAGTCAAAAAAAAATTATCCAGGTATTTTACTGTTGACATTGTGTGGGTAAAATGTGGGCACTACAAGCTATGCAGAAAAGCCGTCGGTAGTGACGACAAGCTAGATGTGTTTCTAGAGGTTGATTAGTGTGTATGGATTATGCTCATGCTCTCTCTTAGATGAAACAAGAGGCTCTTCTTACTAATGATTCAGTTGTATTGAGAAGCTTGTTTCCTTATAAACAACTCGACTGTAACAATGTCAATATTTGTTTATAGATGAGGCCACTGTCAAAATTTTAATCGCCATTAAATTTCCACTGGACATAATTAAAACTTGAGTGTGAATGATAACATTATATATATATATATATATATATATATATATATATATCTTATTTTTCTCGGCTTTCAACTGATGGATTTTTATTTGTTTATTTTATATTTTATATTGTATATTTTATTTAATGTTATTATCAGAAGGCGATTTTAGTGTCGGGTCCACGGTTAAATTGATATCTAATTTTTTCCTTCCACCTTTTTAAAAAGTCTATTTATAATAAGAATAAGTAAGATTTTATAATATCACGATTCCAAGTGAGATATTTGATTTTTGAGTTAGTATTTTTTCTTTTGTAATAATAACAAGTTATAGAGAACTCATTTTAACATATAAATATAGTAAATACTTTAACCAAATTGTTTGTGGAGGTCAAATAACTTGACAATATTATCACTATTATTATTATGATGGATCTCAAAACCCAACCTCAACTTATATGGATGTATTATCACATTACCTTATCAACAATTTGACAAACATTTGACACAAAATTTGTAACATTGGGCAAACATGTTTTGTCAACAAGGATTCACCACAAACCAATTGCAATTCAAACGTTTGTTATCCAACATCAGAAGCACAAAACCAACAATAGAGCATTGGAATTTTCTCATGTTAAGAACAAACTCACACATGTCACTAGAAGAACAAGAGAGCTTTAAAGGCTTCAAACATCTATGCAACAAACAATATGGCTACAATACATAACAAAGAGATGTTCAAGGTGTTGCATGTTATTGTTACAATAAGCATAGCCAAACAAAGCTCTAATCGAGTCTTGCCAAACCTCGATGAAACTCAACTTGAGACAAATGTGCTTGTATAAAGGAAATGAAATTATATTGACATCCAACCTATGAGTGCAAAGAGAGTTGGTTAATGGGGCCTTCGGCAAGGGTGTTCACATTGTCTACCATCTAGAATCAAAACTCCCAGACTTGTCACTCTTTATAGTTATTGATTTCCAAAAATACTCTAGCCCAACATGGGACCCAAACAACCACACACATTTGTCAATACCTCTTCTAACACGTGGCAATCATTGACAAATGGAGCTCAAAATGGTGTGGGTGATTTTATATATAAATTGCAAGGTATGACATTGGATAAGAAAACAAAAGATATTGGGAACAATGAACGCCAAGGGTTATTATTCACTGTAATCTCACAGGTATGCTTGAAAGTAGACTTGCGCATCTCCTTAGCATTTACATTCGAGCATTACAAGTGCATGTCAAAATATTTGTATGTATCCGCAAAAATCGAAGAGAGATGCTTGCATTCAAAAGTCTTTCCTCCTGATCTCTAAAACAAGTAACTATATGAATATATTGAGAATGTCTTCTCCTAAACTCTTTACTATTTTTTGTATCCTTCCATTCACAATTGTCTTCATCCAACCTTATCACAGACACATAAAACTCGGCACGATCACTGTGAACAAATTTTTGTATCACCTACTACATGACAATGCATTTCCATAGAAACTTTACATCTGCCTCCCTTCCAGAGTTTCTTGCACTCAAGTGCAATCATTCTAGTATCTATTCCTCTATTTCACTAGAGGTGTCCTCTATGAAGAGAGCTTTGTTGGAAAATGTCAAATTCCAAAGATGCTCTTTTCCGGTGGTGTAATTCTGGAAATGTTATTCTAGCGGATCTTCCCAAATTTTTGGCATACTTTTCGGCATGCCCCTCCCTCATCTTGTGCTATGTGTAAAACACACTCAACATTTTCATCTATGGAATCCACGCAACTCATTTAACAGTGGCTCATAGAAGAGGTCAAGGTTATTAGGATTTATGCAACGGAGAAGATCAACTACGGTGTCTAGTGTCATTGTTGTCGAAAGAATATATTCATTGTATATATCGTGAGTAGATCGTAATCCGTGGATCGGGAGAGATAGAGAATCCCTAAATAAAGAGACGCTTATGGAATATGATGAGGGTAATAATAATTCTGATTCAAATAGGATTTTTGAAGCGCATATATCTGTAGGAACATTTGATGGGAAGGTAAAAATTATTTGCAATTAACTTGCAGACTAATGTGATTTAATAATAGAGCTTCTACGGGTTTGGGGTGTGAATTTTTATGTTGCAATAATACTCTCTTTACATATTTCACATAATCACTTCCATGCGACATGCATTGACATCAGTGAGTATTTCTCCTGTAGAAAATCCCCATTCCATATGAAGGGAGAAGGAATTTTTTACTTGGAAGAGAAGAGTGGTCAAGCCACCCCTTAACCTTTGCCAGATTGTCTAACTGCAGTTGCTCTGATAGAAATGTATGCAAAATGTGTGAGCATGCAACTAGACTACCAATTGTTCACATAAATACCTAGAAGAAAAGTGGCCTCATGAACTATAACGATTTCCAAATATGCACTGACATGTATTCTTGACATGGAGAGGGAGCTACCAAATAAGGCACATGATTTTATTGACAAAATGTCTCATGGACTAAATGCCTCACCAAAATGTCTTTTCCTGGAATGCACTTGAGTGCATGTGTTTGGCATATTTTCCGTCTTGAAAGGGAAAAAACCAACCCTAGTTGATTTGTAATATAGTTTGGATTTAGTTTATCTGTTCACATTTAAGCATAGTGCACAACCGATTTTCAGATCTCGAGCTATGCATTTTGTGATTCTATGCCCACAGCACATGAAATTCATTGCCAATACTTAAGGTCAGGTGATGCACTTCTGACCTCTGTGACCTCTTATTTTTTCTTACAAGCCTTCAACCTGAGTCCATTGTGATTATTCACTTGGACATTGGTTTTGTTTCTGCAAGATTGGAAGACATTTTAAAAATAAATTAAAATATTCTCTATTGATTAGGATATAGATTACATTTTGTTTTGAAACTGTGATCCTAGAGGTAAACTAAGTGATAACCTAAATGAGCTCGAAGGTTAAAAATAAATGTTATTTTCATCCAGTATTAACTTATTTGGGACTGGTAAGTGGTTAGACACCGAAAATACATGCACTGGGTATATATATCTACAAACATGCAATCGGCATGTGAACTATTCGACTAAATGTCTGGAAGAAATGTGGCCTCATGGATTGTATTGACAGAGGATATGCACAAAATATAATTAAATGAAAAAGGTCACATATTTCTATAATAAAATGGGTACGTGACTTAAATCAAAATGACAAAGAACACAACGATCAAAGGTTTTCAAAAGTAGACATTAAATGTGACTCTATAATAAGCAATGTCTTCCTCGCATAGAGGACAAATTTATTGCGTAACATGAGATGCATGTCCTCATCATGTCTACTATTAAAACGACTCATAAAAACACATATAGATATTGAAGTTTTAAAAAAAAATACAACTATTAAAGTTTCCATAAAAATGTTGATGTTCAGGTTATGAGAGGTAGTCATGGCTAAATTGCTTCCAATGATGTAATATATATTAAACTATCTAATTTATTCTCCTCCAATTTGCAACCACCATTTTGAATAGGTAGCTATCATTTAGACATTCCTTTGTATTCTATGTTATGAAATAGAGGCTATGCGAACAAAGACATGAAAACAAGTGAAATAGATACATGACAACACTTAAAATAGAAATATTAATTTCCGAAATATGACATGCATTCCATGGGAAATATTTATTTTCTCAATTCCCAATAGATTTATAAATACAAATTAGACAATATAGAGTAGGTGATGCATGAAATTACATTCAATAAGAAATATTAATTTTTAAATGCATATTAAAAGATATTAATATTCAAAATTTCTATACATTTATAGATTTTAATTGGACAAGAAGGTGAATCATGTAATGCTAACACTATACAACAAAGATGTTCCACACAAAACGAGATATTTAGAATGTGTTACAAACTATTTGATAAAATTCCTTGGTGAGATGTGGTCTTATGGACAGTAATGAATGCAAAACATGCACAAAATGGTTTTTATGAAAAGGACTTTGAAACTTTGAATAAAATGGATTCAGCAATCGTCAAACCCATGCCAAATTGGGATATTTAAAATTTCAATGCACGCGAGTAAAGATACAAACTATTTTATTAAGTGCTTGAAAGAACTATGGTGTCATGGATTTTATTGATCAATTTTTTTGCTCAAGTGTAAAGACACACCACAACTTTTTCCATCATCCTCCCAAATTTTTCCCAAATTTTTCCAGAATGGGAGAATCAACACAGGGCATGTGATTTGTTCAATAAAATGCCTTGATGTGATGTGGTCTTGTAAACTGCAATGAATCCCATTGAAAGAGAGGAGAGGAAAACAATAAAAAAGATTATGATGTCAATCACACATTGACACTACTTCACCCAATGCAACCAATATGTGTCCAATCTGACTAGGTTACCTTTTCTAGCATGCTCCCATCCTGTGCAAAAATAGGAGCTTTGAAACAGGGCGATGGAAATTCGCCAAATCATTATGGAGAAGAGGCTGCAGATGTTGTAGGTGCAGGTACCCTATGAGATATGTCTACAAAATGTGGAAGTATGCATAGGGTGTGAAAATTGTTTTACTAAATGTATGTAACAATTGTGGCCTCATGGTGTGTATTAATCACATGATCTCGCACAAAAGGGTCTCATTGAAAAGTCTTTGGAACCTTTTTGGTAAATGAAATCAACAGGTGTAAAGCTAGCAACCACAACCTTTTTATGAGTGAACAATAAAAACTTATATTATGCCTCGAGAATGGTGAAAAACATAGTAGGGACTGGTTGAATATTATGAAAAAATGTGGAAATTGTTGTGTTGCTAAAATTCTAAAAGTTAATAGATGCTCTTATCTACACCTCTTATTCATTTTTTACATTTTACCGACAAATCATTTTGGACTAGACAAATTATTAACACATTAACCATTGACATCCCTTTGGTATAGTTTGCAACTCGTGTAATTGCACATGAGTTGCAAACTATGTAGGAAGGGATGTCCGTGCATAACCTTGTATGTATAATTCAACCCTATACAACCATAAAGATATGTGCTTTCATTAGATGTTGTAGTTGTAGGTGCCTGGTTTGATGTGTATGTTAGATGTGGAAGCATACACAAGACATGTGAACTATTTGACAAAATTTCCTGAGGGACGGGGTTTTTGAAAAATCCTCGAGAACATTTAGATGCCAAGGTGGGAGCTTTAATAGTTGACGCAAAGTATTTGACCAAATGATGGAACATGATATCTTTTTATGGAAACCCTATTTTATTTTCAAATGGGCATGTATTTAGACCATTCAACCTTGTTATCCCATGTTATTGGAGGTTTTTTATAATACACTTGTCACCGTAGGCTTTTATCTGACACCCTATTTTTCCTATTAAAAAATTAGGGCGATATTTGTTTTTAGGTAGAATATTGGCCCTGGGTATTGAGATTTCTTTAATCAATGTGTGTTAAGAAGAGGCCTCAGGTATTGCCTTAACAAACATAATGTGAGCTTTAGAATAGAGAGTGAATATTCATCATAACATAATGGGATTTTGATTTTTAGTTTTGGGTTTTACAAAGAATTCTAATAAACTCTTTTAAGTAATAACACACTCTACCACTGTAGGTATGACATGACATTCCTTGTTATTATAGTACAAACATGTGTTTGAAAAAAGTTACACGTAAGAATACTGATAATATCTAGAAACAATACCTTTTTATGAAATGATGGAACCAAATTACGTTTTTCATGACAATTTATGTCAGAATAACTCGGATGTAAACTTGGTTAGAAATCAACGCATAGATTGAGACAACAAACTAATTAGGCTCCCACGCCCTACCTTATTGTAATGATTAACAATCATATGCTCAACAATAATCTTCGATAAAGTATATTCTGAAAGTGTATTTTTGTTGAATGTTGCAGTTGTTAATATATTTGTAGACATGTACATAAAATATTGAGGCATACACAAAACATGTGAAATGTTTCACTAAATGACTCGAGAAAATGGGGTCTCATAGAATACATTTTTTCCATTTGTGTGAGTATTATCCGGTATGATTTCCCAATGACATTTATGGATACAAGACTATAGAGGCCCTGATTTTAATCCCATGACAAATTTAATTCACATAATGTGGATATATGAATATTCTTTGCACGACACCCTTACAAAATCCACGTATCCGACCACCTTAGGCCATCATAAATAAAATATAATATGATATGATCTCTATTAAATTTGAAACATGCTTCTTCCAAACCGAATAGTAGGCATCGGACACATGTACTGAGGCACTACCATGCCCCTTTCTTTACAACTCGAAGGTTTTTTTTTCTGTCTTATATCTTGTTGAACTATATAAATTAATCCACATTCATTCATATGATATAAATAAATTTGGGTAGTGTCATGGGCGAGGAGGGTAACTATGGAACCAAAATGAGTCTGAATGATTTATAATAGTGAGTGGCACATTTCACTGGAAATTCAAACATGGCATGTGAAATGTTCAATGTAAGTCAAACATTGACACTATTTTACCTAATGCAACCAACATGTGTCCAATCTGATCAAGTTACGTTTTCTAGCATGCTCCAAGCCCGTGCAATAAAAGGATCTTCAAAACATGTCGCGACATTCACTAAAGCATAATAAGCAATTTTTTTCTTCATATCTTATAATTGTAATATATTGATCGCTCTCCATCACACAAACTTAAAACAATTTAAGATAGCATATATTTCACCACAAATTACAACTCCAAAAACTTAACATTGTTATCCTCTCCGGTGTAATTTGCAACTCATGTACAATTGGTAGTAATAAATAAGCATACCTTTGTGTCGAGGTATGCTTGGTGTCATTCATGGTCCATGCAAGAAAATCATGCTTTAAAGCTTGACACCAAGTTGTCAAAAAAATCATATGCTTTTTGTCAAAAAAATCATGCACTAAAGCTTGACACGAAACTATATTGAATTTTAGGAGTATTATGCCAAGTTGCTGGTCTAAGGAACGGCTGCTGCAGGAAAACACAGCCTGGAAATCTAAGTAACGGCTGACTGGCTCTAACCAATAAATATCAATAATAAACGGTTTTTTTTTGTGTTGCGTTGGGTGCTGTCGTGGGGTACGTGGCAGGGCATGGTGAATCGGCCGATTTTCAAGCTTTCGATCGAGCCTTGCATCTCCTCAAACAGTGGTATACAGATAAATCTTTAAAGTCTGGTAGTAAACTTAGGGTTTTAATGTTTGGGGATAGTCTTAGGGTTTGCAGTGTATCACAATCTTTAATATTTTTGTTACAGCTTTGAAAATCCTGGAGTTTGTGTTTCCGTGCATTGTTAAAGGATTTGTCTTGAGAGGGGTTTTCTGTTGGTGCAAGGGTTTAACTTAATTTTGACATATTAAGGGAAAAGTTTGTGTGAAGTACGATTAGTAGCTGTGCTGGAGGAGATCCTTTTCAAAGTTCGAATCTTGTAAGCATCTGCAAAGGATAAAACTTTGGGTTTGCTCTGTTCTAAAGTTGTTTTGGGAGAGTTACTAAAGACTTTGAGTGAGCTGAGCTTCAATGCTTCAGTTGAAGTGTTGTGAAAGATAAATTTACTGTAAATGTTTGTGACAAGCTTGATTTCTACTTGCTCAGATGGATTGTCTAGATTTATGTTTTCTTGATTGTTTGACGTAGGACCTAGATGACAGATTTCTCTCTCATACCATGCCTTCCGGGTGGTCTGCTTTTCTTGTATGAGTTTTGGCCTTCTTGCTTTTCAATGAAAGAAAGATTTGGTGGATAGATTGGAACTCTAGTAATCGTTTCTGGGCCGACTTGTTGAATGATTGGATCAATCCATTATTGCTGCAGACAATCACGATAGGATGGAGGGCTTCTGAGTCAAAATGTATACCCTTCTTCACTCTTGGCGATCTGTGGGAATCGTTCAATAATGGGAGTGCATACGGTGCTGGAATACCAATTACAGAATTTGGTAAATTAAAAATTGGGCTGAGAATGGATAAACGCATAGGAAGAGTGAAAAATACAAATCTTGTAGAGACGTAAGTGGGATAGCATTAAGGGCAGGCAGTAGTTTTCTCTCAGATATGCTTTTGTGTTTTTTGTTTGGCCGCTCCTCGCTGTATTTGCTTTGTGCTACTGGGAGCCGTTTGCAAATTTTTTGCAATTTATTTTTCTTCTCCTGCTGCATCTTCTTTGTGGGCTTCGGTTAAACCGTGCGTAATCGTTGGTAAATAAAAACATATGGAAGTTTAGCCAGAAACTTTTATATAAAGAATTTTATGCTGCGGAAACCTAACAGTTTCATTCATAAATTAAAAATAATCTATCCAGAAGAGTTAATTTAAAGAGTCACGAACGCCGCTGAAACCAAAATGAATTCATTGATTAATAAAATGATTTCCGTAGTTTATAGAGAAAATATTATTCGATAGGTTATGTGGTGAAGGGTTTTGTTTAAAGATAGAGAAAATTTATACCACAAGTTATGTACTACTGAACCTTAACATGTTTGATGATTATAGGGGTTTTGTTAAAGGTTACAGATTTCTGGATGTGAGCATTTTCATGTATACTGTAATACTAATTTTCAATTAACAAGGATAGAATTTTTTGTTATTTACTGCAGAAACTTAAATTTCTCCATAAACGAAGGTCTTTGTTAAAAAGTTTGAGGTTCCTGCATGTAAACATTTTCAATTGTATGCCGTAATTTTTCAATAAGCAGAGGGTTTCCAATTTTAATCGTTTTTCGATGTTAATAACTTAAAAGTTAATACTGTAAATTATGATAAACAAAGGGTTCTATTTTTTGTTTGAGTGTCTGGATTTTCGTAGGTAGACATTTTGATGGATACTCTTGAAATTTTCAATAAACAAAGCGTTTTGTCAACAAGCTTGTGGGGCTGACAGGGTTCACATGCTGATGTGGAGATATGTTCTGTGCTTTGCACAGGTATTTGGACATGCATGTCTGCACTTTTGACTACAAGGCCACTGGTCAACTCGCCATGTCCAAGGCCAACCCCTTGTTAAAGCCTCCAAAATCGATAAGATTTAAATGAAAAACACATCCTGCATTGCAGACATGTATTTTCTAAATCACAAATGTGAAAATGGGGAGCCCTAAAGACTCAAGTAAATCTCTGTGGAAGGCTGGAAGCCTAAAGACTTTAATCTTTTGTAGCTTATTACTACTATGTATGGAGGGAGAAGTCAGAATGAATGCCATGCAGTGGCCATAGCTATAGAGCAGATTCTTAGCTACTTCTTACATGTTTACATATAATGTATGTCCTTGAGGGTTTGTTCTCCTTGAAGTATACTTGAGCTTGCTTTCTCAAGGGGAGAGTGCAGAAAGATGAATAATTTGTACTGATTCCAGTGGCTTTCTCTGTATTCTCTCCCTGCAGTGTGATTTTTAGATACATAGCCATTTTGAGGTTTAGTCTCTATTGGACCTTACTGATGATGGGGAAGTTCTTCATTTTCAGTCTATAAGAATACACAGCCATTTTGAGGTTTAGTCTCTATTGGACCTTACTAATACTGGGGAAGTTCTTCATTTTCAGTCTATAAGAATATATTGCTATTCTTAAATTTTTGATTTCAAGGAGGGTTTTACCAAGTGTGCCAGTTAATGTTCTTGGGCCTTACCTGTGGTGGTGAAATTGCCCCTTTTCAGTCTATAAAAATCACAAATGTACTGCTATTTTGGGGTATTAATTTGCAGTATTTGCTTTCATGGTCTCATATGGTTTGGAATTATTGGACTTGCTGTCTTTTACCTTGACACCCCAATTCTTGCTGTGGTTTTTATCCGCAGACTCTGTTTCTGCATCTATTCAACATGCATGTTTATTCTTCCAAGGTCTTCCTGGATATAATTGTTATGGTGGTCATTTTTTGAAGCCATGAATTTGAGTGCCTTGCCTGGATATGCCATTATACAGTGCTCTTCTATTAAAATTTGAATGCTATGCATGGATATGCCATTAAATTATACATAGTACTCTTGTATTCTTGATATTTGTTTGATAATGTTGTTAGCAGACCATGGCCATTTTGAGATAGTATCTGATAGTTGGCTAAACTAAAGCATGCTTTTTATGAATTATGATTTGTAGTCTTATCTCGCTTATTGTTCCTCTGTGAGTATTGCCTAGGCTATGGGCCGTTGTTGGTTTTCCGGGACTTCTGCTTTATTGGATTCGGTTGGTATCTAGATTGATCGTCTCCCCCCTTTTCAGTATTCCTTGAATGCTCCTAGTCATCTCTTGCCCACCAAACAAGTGTTGAACAAGTCCATCCGGGAGGATATCTACAAGTGCTTTATTTAGACTACTTGGGTGAATCCTCATGGGGGTTTGCGCCCTAAGATGTCCTTTTATGCAGAGCATTTTCTTGAGATCGAGATAGACTCATCCCGCCTCGCACACACCTTTCTTTAATGGATGCATGCCCTCTCGCATACCTCTAGGTTAGTTTCGGGTTGGCTCCCACAGACTTCGGTGCGAGACTAATCACCACACTGACCGGGATGATAGACTTTGTAGGCTCTGTAGCCTTCAAGAGGCGGAGACCAAAACTCATTTCATCTTCCGCTGTCCCATTTACTATGAGATCAGAGGACGATTTCAGTGCCTCTTAGAGGGGTTTAGACCCTCCCGGTTTTCTTCAAATATATTGACCAAAGGTGGTGCCTTGCCCTTTACATCCGTGAGTCTCGCTTGCTCCGGGACTAGATTCTTCATCCCCCTCTGATAGTCATTCCCATGAGACGGATTACGACCTTTTTCCGGTTTTACCCAGATTGGAGGAACTAAACGACAGAGCTGGTCGCACTCGACCTGATAAAGCATAGATCGGTTCGTGGTCTCGGTCGGACCTTCACATCTCCCCCAAATCACCACTAGCAGCTCGATTGCACACTCGTACTGCAGGGCGCCTCTAGCTCCACCCGTCTCCCGGCCGTCATTTTATTCTCGATCTCAGCAGGGGAGGGGGCCCTCGCCCCCCTCTTCGGGTTGCCATTCCATTAGGAGTTTCTTTTTGTCGGCCTCAAATGTTAGGAGGGATGTGGCTACTATTTCTGAATAGACTATTAGTCCTTGTTTGCCCCCTCCTTCATTCCCTTCTTTGCTTCTCCCTTCTTTCTCCCCCGTTTGTTTCATTGCCCCTGCCTGTGGGGGTTTGGCTTTGGGGTTCTTGTTTGTTCTGGTTCTTTTCCTTTTTTTTTTTTTTGGGAACTCGTTTTGAGTTTTCCCCGCTCGCACTTTGTATATTGTTTGGGTTGTAGTCCCATTGACCTACTTTTGTGGTCATTTGTTGGACATTAATATATTTATCTTATCTGGATTCTCTTTTTTATTAGACCATGGCCATTTTGAGATAGTATCTCGATAGTGGGGTTAATTAAGCATGCTCTTTTTGAATTATGATTTGTAGTTCGGATTGTCTTTTTTTATTGGTCCGTATAATGTTACACCTAATTCTATTTTATGTGTTATATTTCTATTAGGATACCTTCATCCTTATATAGTAATTTTTGTGTTTAGTAAATTTGTAACAAATTTTAATTTATTGTTCTATATTGATCTTAATAGAAATTCGACATTACTATTTTTGTTTCTCTGTACTTTTTTGTATTGTAATAACATGATTCACATCAGTTTGCTATTCTTAGTTGCTCCATCTTTTATAAATTTAATGATACTTTGAACACACCAATTTTTTGTTTAGCACATCTACATGCTCAATTTTTTTTGGCATGTTCTAATCATTTCTTAAATCTTTCAATGTGTCACCTATAATTGGTGACTATGATGCATGTTTTCTTGTGGAACATTGTAATGCATGGTGCAGAAGGGATTGCAAAGGGTGTGATTCTTCTTGTGCAAAAAGTGCTCCTAAATTGTACTTCTCAAGGGCTTGGAAAGGGGCGATTCTTTGTTTCCATAGATTGATGTGTTTTTCATGTTGCATGATTTTCAAATGGAAATTTTATTCCTTGTTCAGTTTCACATGGTTAATTAATTCTCAAAGCTTTCAACTAATTCTGGTTCAGTGCTAGAGTCTGCCCATAAAGGCATAAATTACTACTAATAAAATCTTTAACTTGTTAATGTGTTAAGGATTTAGATACATTTTGTTGGCTTTCGAGCCCAGTTGCCATTATGAACTTTGATGGATAGAGTTTGATATTCTCCCATGACACGTTACTGTATTGTTAGTTTGGCAAGGTTCCATAATTTGGGATTTTAAAAGTTGCCCTTTAACCACAAATTACACTCACATGAAAAGTGCTCCTCCCTCAAACCCCTACTTCAACACCTCTCTTCCTCTTCCATTGTTTCATCCTCCAGAGTTTCACATCCTCAATGAATCCCCTTCGGCGTTTCCAACACACATTTCCAAAACATAAAATACCTTATCAAATATTAAAATATTTTGTATTTTAACATGTGTAATATTCCACATTTATAAAATATTAAAATCACCTCTCTTCAATGGGCTCCGATTAGAAAACAAGAGCCTCTGCGATCAGCTTCTTTCTTTGTCGTGGTATCTTTGGCGTCAAGGTGATAGGAGTGAAGACTGCAAAGCACACTCCAACGAGTGTTTGCTTGATGAGCCCATTTTTATGTGTTCTGCTCTCCATGCTTTTGCCTTTGTTGTGTTTGTGCTTTTTGGGTCATTGCGATTCAGGGCAATTTTATGTTGGGCTTTTACCTGTGTAAATAATTGCGGTCAATGTGTATTGAGGAAGGTTCCGTTGGCATTTTTATTTTTATTTTGCTTGCTTATTGCATCAATCATATTTGTTGCTTACAATGCAATATACATAGATCCGGAGCTGCTCAACCTATATCTACTTGCCCCCCTAGACGATGACCTGATTCTAGATATCTCGTGGCTTTAGGTGTCAATATTATGGATTCTCATAGAATTCCAATGCCAAAACTCGAGCTAAACGAGCCCTCCTTTTCCCTAGTTTTGGTGGATGCTCAACTACCCAGAGCAGGCACAACAGAAGAGGTACAGTTCTTTAGCAAAAACTACATTTCACAATATCTCACGCATCAATCTTTTCAAACTCTTAAGAGGCATCGTAGCACCTACTATATCAATTTCATAGGCTTCAAAGCTTATCCTTTTTCACATTAGATCAAACGATCACCATACTCCTTAAATCTTTTAAGATAAATACCTAGATTGCATGGAAACGCCCTAGACCCCCTCGTACCAAGTTGAGTACATCTTGGAGTGCACGTGCAGTACGCCACGTGTATGTACCCATAGGCCCTGGTACGTCCCGGCACGAAAATCCATACCGAACGCGTACCCATAGAGTACCCACTTTTTTTTCTTTTTTTTAAATGCAAAAATAAATAAAAAGAGTACCTAGAGAGTACCCGCAGAGTACCTAGAGAGTACCCACAAAGTACCTAGAGAGTACCCACAGTTTTTTCTTTTTTTTAAGTGCAAAAAAATAAATAAAACATGAGGGCTTTGATTGGAATTGAACTTTGGAAAGTTCGTGTGAGATTCAATATTGCCAATAGGCTCTGAAGGGTCGAGAGAGATGAAAAGGACTTCATTTGGTTGACTTACTATTTGGGGGCTTTCTTGTTGCTCCTCATGGGTCCTTTATTCTTCAGTCAATTTGGAAGGCATGGGAACAAGTGAAGCACTTGGTGGTTGGGCAGCCTATCTTCTCTTCATTTGACATTAGGTGCCAAGCCTACAAATCGATTTCGTCGAATCAGAAATATAATGACAAGATCCTTGCCTTGACAAGAGGCTGTTCTGCCCTCCTTTGGTTTGAGAAAGGAATTAAAATATTTCATGACTTTAAATGTTTTTTTAATGTCCAATGATACGTCTAACTCAAGCTTAAGGCATTAATAATGAATTATCAAATCTATAATACAGTCTATGTTATTAACTATTATGTTTTGAACATTATGAATCAATACAAACTCAAGTCTCAATTCTCAAAGTATTGGAAATTTGTTTTCATGTTCTATGAATGATTTTAAGTTGTATGAGTATTAAATTTCAATAAGTATGCAAATGTTTCTTTAAATTTATAATTTTATACACACACACACACACACACACATAAAATGTACCCAAAAGTGTACCATACCCGAGATTTTTAAAATTTTGCCGTTTCAGCGTACCGAAACCGTTCCCGTATCTGTACCCGTACCCGTATTCGTGCAGTCTAGGTAAATACCAAACATCTGTACCGTGAATGCTGCTGAGCTTTGTCATAGCTCTAGTAGAAGTCAAATTTAACCATCATTGCCAATGAATCAATTTTTATAGTCTTTCAAGTACGAGTTTCTTGAAACCTAGAAAAAGAGTGTAATTGTTTTTGATTAACCTTTCAAAACAAGTCCACAAAAGTAAAAGCATCTTCCACTTAAGAAGTATAATAACTCGAGAGATCTGTAAGCATCTTCCACTTGATATTACTTGGAATTATTTGTTTATCCAAGTAATATCAAATATGACTTTACTTAAATGTGTTTCATGCTCACAACATGAATCCTGAAGCAAATGACTACTCAGAAAATATCAAAAGCATAATGTAAGCTGTTAGCTACAGCAGAGGACCTAGCCTTACACCTTTTGTCCTTTAATCATTTGATGCGGGATGGACCTGCTCACCACTTCTGATACTAGCCACATTGTCTTCATTTCTTTGTAACATCTTCTTCACCTTCTAACCCTCTACTTCTGGTTTTGTATTTGAATAAATAGTCTGATGATGTGTGTATATCGACACCATGAGACTGTTACATTTGTACGTTTATAGTTCCATTGACCTATTTTACACTTTCTTCATTTGCAAGCTAATATAATTCTTTTCATTCTATCTCATTCAAGTGCATTAAACCTTTATTGGAAATAAAAAATGATGGTTATTAGGTAGTTTATTTCAATCAAAATGTTCCTTGGCTAGGATCCTTGCCCTTCCTCTAAATATTCACTGGTTTACAGTCTACATTGTGCATTTCTTCACTTTTATCTTTGTTGCATTTTGCGATGGTCGTTGCGCCGATCTTTTTTACACAGCTACTTGTTCCCACGTTACAACTAATTTTTTGTTTTACCAATAGACTAAAGTAGGTTTTGCTTCACATCCTCGGGATTTACAGGTAGGCATTGTTACTGCACATTCTTCCTGTCTTTTTTCTTTTGTGGAAAGTTGTTGTTCCTTGTATATTTCCAGCTCTTTATTGAAAGTTCCTTTTTATTTTTAACATATTGTGTGATGCGTGGCCACAAAATATTCTCGAGCACACATTTTATTGAATTCTTTAGTGATATTGTAAAAGTACAAAATGCTCAGCTACTATGTAGCAAAATCATAATATACACAGCCTGCATGCATACATAGGTCTCAAGCTGCTGGGCCTAATGCCCCTGTACATAGTGACTGTGATGCTAGACATCTCAGTGCTTTAGTTCCTTCATTATTATTCCTGTCAAGCCTGATTCCAGATCACAAATTACTCAATTATTTAGGACTCTACGACTAATTGCTTGTACAATATTCCCTTCTGCAAGGGTCTTTTCATTTTTTCCAGTTAGCAGATAAAATTCTTCATCTTGAGTTGGCTATCTATATGTCAGACAAGGGTTTCCTGCTTTTAATTACTTGTCCATTGTTCCATGCTTCTGGCATATTTGTCAATATCAAGGGCCTTTAGCAGATTGGGACATATTTTAACATGTTCAACTGTTATCTCTTGTGTTTCTTCATCCATATCATCTATATCTTGTCCACCATCTTCACAATATACATCCTCTGCCATTTTCTTGACTAGCTTCTACGAATACGGATGAATTCTAGTATCATCCAATGGATCCATGATGTGATTCCCAATTTCTGCTTGTTCAGTCGCCTTACCCTTTAAAAGCCAGCAGCATTTATAAAGATAAACCGCTTCATGGCATCTAAAGAGGTCAGCAATTCTCTTTCACTATAAATCTTTCCAGCCCTTAAAATAGCTTGTCTGGAAAAAGCATCAATATGCCATTGGCTGCTTAAAGTATACCCTACATGAATCAAGAAATATGCGCACACAATTTTAAGAACAATGCATACCATATGCCTGACACCTTTGAGCATGGACTGTGGGTATTACTTGCATCTTCAACTTCATGCCTCTGCACAATAATAACTATAGCAGAGCCCTTAATTCATTGACTGAAAAGTAACCCAACTTTGCCTAGTAGGGACAATTTTAGACATGGAAATATACAATAGAGACAACCAGTTACCTTATACATAGCTAATCAATTCTTGCCCAGTTGCTCAGAAGCGATACCAAAATTTGATACCACTACTAATCCAGACTTGCGACATGTTGTACATGGATTTGTATTTTGGCGTCTTGAACTCACCTTCTTCTACCCCAACATCATCAGGAGGAAAATGCAGGTTAAATTTTGTATCTATATTATCGATAGTCTGTTTAGATTCTGCATCATCAAGGGGCTGAAAAACTGTTTCCAAGTTTCTAACAACTTCCATTTGTTAGGTTCTCTTCTTGCTTCTTCTCCAGTGTGTTGCCACATCCTACCCCGCAGCTGTATTTCCCACAATGCCTAAAAACAGAATATAACTTAAGCAGTTGTTTATGTTGTTGCATCACATAACATGCAATCTTAGCCTAGACATCTTGTACATTTTTGAGTGAAGGTTGGAAACAACCAGATCCATTGGTATTGGTGAATGACTAATTGACCTTGTTCGGCCTAGTGCTGAGGACTAAGGGGCATCCATTCCATCAAATTCACCTGGGACTCAAGCCAGCCTCAACCCTTTTTGGTATTTCCTGGAATTTGTACCTCAGTGGATGGTAAGGCAACATACTTTATACCATCATCCGCAGTATTGGACTACAACCCATTTGATTACCTTGTACATTTTCAACTTAGGCTTCTCATTTTTGTCTGCAGCTTCTGTAGAGGTGTGCTCTTGATCTCGAAGTAAGTTGAGGTGCATCTATTTTTGATACATGACAATAAATAGAATCTAGCACATTGAACATCTCACAGCTCAGATAATTTGCAAAAATACAATCAGCGGTTCTTCTCAACTAAAAATTATGTATTATTTCACCAAAATATGCATTATTTGAACAACGTAAAAGTGATTCAATCTGATTTTAATTTTGTAGAAAATCACAGGAACTCACTTCTAACTTTTGATCATGAAACATATGTAATGCGTTAGCAATATTTTTCACTACTACTTCCGCTTCCATCTTTACTATGTGCTTGAACTCTACCCTCATTGGTACTGCTAACGACTCAAAGACTTGCTTATGTATTCACCTCGCCTCCAGTACTTTATTCTCATTGTGTGGAACTGGACCTGTAACCACTTCAGACAACTGAAGAAAACCAACGTGATATTCTTGATCTATGTTTAGAGGACCTGTTAAGTGAATTATATCTTAGTTCAACAATTATAATTAATATACTACCCTCAGTTGCAATAACATACATAATGTTACTGCTTCACAAAGTTGGGATTATTTGGTGTTGTAGCTAACATCAAAAGGATTTCTTCACGATTAAAATCCCAAAAATGGACAAAGGGATACAAAATGTGAAAAGTTTACCATCAATTTAATCTGCATTTATACACACTTAAAATCGTTCAATCGTTCATGTACATTTATTTCACGAATTTCATCATCCTTAGCTGCTAAGCACTTTTCTGCCAAAAATGTTTGGCTCAAACTCATCCTCTAGTCTCCTTGCACCTTGATTGTCATCAAGCACACCTAAACTAAAAAAGGATGTCAATATATTCTGGATAAATTTGGATAGAATAGTCTTAAGCAATGGTTCCCACAGAGGACAAAAGAGCCATTTGCAGCAGAATGGTCCCATAGAATATAAGTTATTTCTTTATAGGATCTATCTTTTTAGGATTTTATTCTTAAGACTAATATTTGAGAAAATTCTCACAAGATCGTGGCCATTAGGTATTAAGGTTCCCTTGTAATGTCCCCTTTTCAAAATTAATTAATTCTAAATACTTGAAGCCTATTTTTATTATTTTCCGTAGGCTAAGGGGAAATTAAAAGAGGAAAATAAATTAATTTAAGTGTTCCAAGGATATTTTTATATTTTAATTGGAAAAATGACACTTAAATTATATTTTAATCCAAAAAGCATTAATAGAATAAAATAATAATAGAAGGTTGACTTTTATTATTGGGCGCTAGAGTTAGAATTAATAAATAAATAAATAAAGGGGGCGCCAAAGTTAGAGAGTGCTGCATGAATACCGAAGTCATAATTTTAGGATGGGAAGTGGATAAAGTATTTTAAAATTTGTTTAATCCTTTTTTTGGGATGGGGTGCCAACACGGGGGAGGAATTATATTTTTTTTTAATTGTTTTTGGAGCATACATGTATTTTTAGAAGGGGGTGCCCACTTTGGAGAAGGATTGAAGCTTATAAAAATAGATTTGGGGTTTATTGTGGGGACATCGTGGAAATTCATCAATTATTTTCTTTTTCTAAGTAGCTTCAACTTCAGTAATAACAGTGAGGATGAAATCCCTCATTTGCATACGGAGTTTGGGGACGGAATCCTTCACTTCTCACCGGGCAATTTCATTTCGGGGTCATAGCGGTGACAATTCAGTGGTGCAAGTGTTCTTCTAGTTCGGGCCCAAACAATTGTAATCGTGCACCGATATTTTTATTAGAATGGTTTGTATTCAATAAATAAAAGATTGATTTTTATTCATTATGGTTTGTCGTTTTATATAGAAAAATCAGATTATTGATGTTATAAATGTTAGTTTTGTAATATCATTTGCCTCTAGGATTTAACAAAATGTCCGGATTTGTTAGAAATTGTTTTTCGTGGATATTAGAGTGGTATCGTGAGCGAATTTCCTCCCAGCTTGTGTAAGAGAATTAAAAAAACAAAAGAAGAGAATAAAAATAAAAATTGCGTCTTTGAACGTCACGCAGGTAGTAGTGACAGAGAAGTTAGGTACCAATAAAGGGAGAAAAAGAAAGCTACAGAACAACTAGAAGTCATGGGTAACAAAGACTCAAACGATGTACATTTTGATATGAGGAAATTTGTTTTAGTTTTTTGTTAAGACATTTTGGTGTACAACAAGACTTGGGAAGAGCACCTAAAACACTTGGATACAATGCTAGAAATTTTGGAATAACAAGCTATTTTTTGCAAAAGAGTCCAAGTGCGAATTTGGAATGATTGAAATTTTATACTTGGGACATATCATTAGTGCCCAAGGAGGACAAAGTTGATCAAAAGAAGATCCACCCACCACTTTAACACAGTTGAGGGGATTCTTTGGTCTTTGCAGTTACTACATGCAGTTTGTGAGAGGATTTTCACAACTTGTTGTCCCATTGACTAATTTGACAAAGAAAGGAGCATTCAGTTGGTCCGAAACAACCCAAATAGCCTTTGATAAACTTAAAAAGGTAATGTTCTTGCCCAATCTTGGTTGTTCCTGATTTTTCTATTCTTTTTGTGTTTGAATGAGATGCATCGGGGAAGGAGCAAGGGTTGTTTAGATGCAAAAGGGGCACTCTGTAGCCTTTGAGAGCCGGAAATTTAGGGAAGTAGAGCGTGGATTCTCTATTTATGACAAGAGATATGGCTATCATGCATGCATTGGAAAAATTCCAGCAATATTTGGTTTGCGGCAAGTTTGTGGTCAAAATTGATCACAATAGTTTGAAGTTCTTGGTCAGAAGGACTTGAATGACTAGAAACAAAAGTGGGTAAGCTCCAAACTTATACATTTGACATAGAATATGTTAAAGGAAAGAATAATGTTGTAGTAGATGCTTTATCTAGAAAACATTTTCTATGTTCTATATCTGAAATCTCTGTTGATTGGAAAGCTTTAATAATTGCGGAGTATGTAAAGAATGGTTACACTAATGAGATCCTTGAGGGCAAAATACAAGATAGTAAGTATAGGGTGGTTGATGATCTTATCGTTTACAAGAATATAATCTATTTGGTACCTGAATCCAAGGTAAAAAGCAAAATCGCAAGGGTTGTCCATGATACACCATTGGCTGGACATCGAGGGTATTTTAAGACCTACAAACAAATCGGGGACAAATTCTTTTAGAAAGGTCTCAAGGAGGTCTTCCATTACATCAAATAGTGTGTTGTGTGCCAACAAAACAAGGTAGAACATGTTTTTCTAGTGGGTTTGTTCCAACCCTTACCTATTCCAAACCAAAAATGGGAAAGTATATCAATGGATTTCATCATGGGACTTCCCAATGTTCGGGTGGTAAGAATTGTTATTTTGTAGTGGTTGATAGATTTACTAAATATGCACACTGCTTTGCTATTCCTAGTGAGTTTAAGGCTCCACGGGTTGTAATTTATTTTTCAGAGAGGTTTTTAGGCTACATAGATTGCCTAAAAATATTGTGAGTGGTAGAGATATCATGTTCCATAGTTTGTTTTGGCGGAGATCTTTTACTTGACAGAACAAAGTTAACTCTGTGTACACTATCACCCACAAATAGATGGGCAAATAGAGATTGTGAACAAGTGGATTGAGGGATATTTGTGGAATTATGTGGCAGGGCAGCAATGAGCTTAGGTCAAATGGTTTTATATGGGAGAGCATTGCTACAATACCACTCATCACATGTCCATAGGTATGACACCTTTTAGAGCTTTGTATGGTTATGATGCTCTTTCCTTTGTGGATTTGGTATTTGCAGATAGTAGAGTGTTGGGGGCAAGAGATTTGGTTGCACAGAGCCAAGATATATTGGGAATGCTCAAAATGAATATCCGGCACGCACAAAACCGGTAGAAATTTTATACGGACCGATACCGTATTGAGAGGTCTTTTGAGGTTGGGGGCATGGTTTTTTAAGGTTGTAGCCTTATGATGCCTTCTCTAAAGAAGAATGGGGCTGAAAAGCTCCATCCTCATTTCTATGGACCATTCAGGATCAAGCAGAGGATATGAGAGGTTGCCTATGAGCTGGATTTACCAGAGCAAAGTAAGATACATAATGTTTTCCATGTCTTATGCCTGAAAAAGGCTTTGGGACAACATATTGTTCTTTCTATTGAATTGTCTCCTTTGGATGATGAAGACAAACTTGTTTTGGTTCCTGAAATAATTTTGAATTTTAGGGAAAAGAAATTAAAGAACAAGGCTATCAACGAGTATGTGTTATGTTAGAAGGATTTACCATTGTAGAAGATGCTACTTGGGAGGGTGTTGGCATCCCAACTTGTCATTGCTTGAGGGCAAGGAATTTCGGGAAGGGTGGACTGTAATGTCCCATTTTCGAAATCAATTAATTATGAATATACTTGAGGCCTATTTTTATTATTTTCTCGTAGGCCAAGGGGAAATTAAAAGAAGAAAATAAATTAATTTAAGTGTTAAAAGGATATTTTTACATTTTAATTGGGAAAAGGATACTTAAATTATATTTTAATTCAAAAATAAAATTATATTTTAATTCAAAAAGCATTAATAGAATAAAATAATAATAGAAGGTTGACTTCTATTGTTGGGTCCCAAAGTTAAAATTAATAAATAAATAAATAAAGGGGGCGACAAAGTTAGAGAAGGCTGCATGAGTACCAAAGTCATAATTTTAGGATGGGAGGGGATAAAGTGTATTACAATTCGTTTAATCCTATTTTTAGGATGAGGTGCCAACATGGGGGAGGAATTATATTATTTTTAATTGTTTTTGGAGCATGGATGTATTTCGAGAAGGGGCGCCCACTTTGGAGAAGGATTGAAGCTTATAAAAGCAACTTTGGGGTTTATTGTGGGGACATCTTGGAAATTCATCAATTATTTTCTTTGTTTGCAAGTAGCTTCAACTTCAGAACAACAATAGAGGACGAAATCCTTCATTGGCATACAAATTTGGGGATGAAATCCCTCACTTCTTAGTTGGGCAATTCCATTTTAGGGGATGCGTGTGACAAGTTAGGGTGCAAGTGTTCCAATCAGCTTCAACTTCAAACAAGCGTTTTGAGACACCGGTATTTTTATTGTTGCTGGTTCGTATTCAAGAAATAAAAGACTGATTTTTACGCATTATGGTTCACTGCTTTTTACATATTAAAATCAGATTATCGCTTATGTTATAAAAGTTAGTTTTGTAATATTGTTGCCCTAGGATTTAACAAAATATCAAGATTTGTTAGAAATTATTTTTAGGGATATTGCATCCCTCAACTTTTAGGTGCTGCAAACTTCTAACTCTCCCTCTTAAGCATTTGCCAAAAATTTCCTGCTAAAATAGTGGTTGTTCCACATTTTTAGTAAAATATTATCGTTGTTCCTATTTCACATTTTCAAACTTAACATAAGGCCACTTGCCGATGATAAATAAGACTTGTATGCTCCTTGGGAGTTGACACTATACGGTGATTCTTCTTAACAGTTATTTCATCCTCACAACATGAATTTTGAAGCAAATAAAAAAAAGTATTCCACGGGCACATGTCCCCCCCCCCCAAAAGTGATGTTTCGAGACTTGGGAACGATTGGGAATTGTCCCCGGCCGTCCCTCGCCACCAATCGAGGGGACATCCCCAAAATGTTTCCTTTAGAGGGCACATTTCTAAGATGTCCCCCATTTTGGGGACTTCACGGGGACTTGAGAGACCCGTCCCCAGATTCCCCCCATATAGATAGAGGGTTGGTAAGGTCAAATAAAGATAGAAGGCCCGACCGTTCAACTAGAGATAATGGGGCTCCAACGGGAATAAATAGGGCGGTCAAGCTCCTTATCTATATATTGTTAAAGCACAATGGACTGAGAGGGGGATGAATCAGTCCTTCAAAATCCGTAGCCAATTCAAATTAACTTGCTTAAACCATTTACTTTTCAACCATGCATTAACATGAGCTTAACAACATATAACAATCATTCAGAAGAGGATAACCATGAGAGAGTACACATAAGAACACAAAATAGAAACCCTCAAGGGGAAGAAAACCCACATAAACTTTTGATTATATTACACAAACCAAAAGTATTTAGTGAAACACCAAGTTTACAAGGAGCACCAACCCCTAGTTTAGTGAGGCACCAACCCCACAAGGAGGCTACAACCCCCCAAGGTGATCAAGCACCAACTCAACCACTGAAATGAGTGACCACTGATGATATGTTGTTCACACAACTGATAGTGATCAAATCTTCAACTCATACACCTTCAAACCCTCTTCAAATTCACCTTCTCCTACTTCGCTCAAACTTGCTCAAACATGGACTGATTTGGACAAATACCCTTGCACACTAGCTCTTCATCACTATTTAGACATTCACACACTCTCTCAGCTCTATCTTGATTCCCTCATATCACTTTCACTCTCTCACCTAGCTTGTACTTTTTCCTCTCACAACTCTAGTTCAAAATGAACACTTACATGCACTTTTATACACGACTCTTCTTCTAAACATGACTAGGTCGGCCATGACCCTTAAGGTCGGTCATACCAACTTAAAAATAGACCTACACATTCATATAAATCAACATGAAAGACCCATATGGGTCAGCAATGCATCAAGACACTCAAACTTGCACAACTAGGCCAAGAAGCCTAAATCCTTATCCACCGAGCACACCAAGACCTCCAAGGACTTCATGCGACTATGTCATGCCACCAAAGGGTTCACACATGTCAAATGCAACATAACAACATCCTTCACCAACTCAGAAACTCGCCTCATCCATTCTTCTCAATTCACCACCTAGTAGGACCATTTCCTACTCAAAACAAGTACTTCTAGGAACCAATCTTCATTAACGGAGTCCAAGATCACACCAACACAACTCAACTATGCCATGTAACAACTCATTGGAAAGCCAATGACATGTTGTAGAACACTTATAAGCAAGTTAGAACTCATGAAACATCCATCAAAGCAAATGGAACCTCTTCTCCTATTCAACAAATTGATTTGCCCATGAACCAGTTTTAGAAACTCAACATGTTTGCACCCTTGCCGACACATTCAAGGCCTCTAAATGCATTCACTAGGAACAAAATTAATCCCTCTTCACTCCCTAATGGATAACCATCATCAACAAAGCCAAAATACATGTCTTGTAGATCAATGTTCAAGCCAAAGCCCTGTTGTCCTGAACCAGTCAAACTAGGTCAACTTGTGGCCTTCTTCATGCCACCTCAACTCACTTCCAGAGCTCAACCATAGCATCCAACATCTCATATGATATGTTTACAACACCTCCAAAGTCATCAATTATCATCATTATGCCCACATTCACCAAGACTACTAAAACTGTCCTTTTGACCCAAAAACCAGTCAACCTCTTTTGACTCGTGCAGGTCATCAAAACACCTCACCAAGCTTTGAAATGATTTCAAACATGTAGCACAACTTTCATAGATCTTAGAACACTAAATTGGTCATAGGGTCTAATGACAAGCCTAAGAGAAAACCTTCCTTCCCCGAAACAAGCAAATCAAAGTGGGCTCCACTAAGTGTCATGACCTGAAACCACCACCATCTGAAAGTTGGGAGAGTCCTCTCCATCATCCAATCATCACATTTGATGATCCAATCCATTTTGGGCTCATACACAACAAGATTTCTTCCATCGCTAGCAAACTAGGGTTTTGGAGGGTTTTGACCTTCTTACCTTCTTAACAATCGTTCATAAAGAATAGACCCTCATTTAACCTCATTCTAACTTTGAGACCTTCTTAGTTCCATGCTTCAACATCCTTAAAAGGCTTAGGGGCCCATATCTTGCAAAATTTCTCTCATATCGAGCTAGAAAACATGCTTTCTAGAACCTTGTTTTTCTCAAAACACCATATCTTGCAAAATTCTCATCATGCTGACTTGAAATTTTGCTCAAAGCATTAGGACATCCTCTCGTTAACATCTCCAATCATCAACTTGTTACAAATAGGTCTGCATCTTCACCACCACTATGACTTGCATGACTAGGCCTTGGGGTTTTGCATAGTTTAGGTCACAACCAAGTGAACTAACACAACAACCATGCATAAAACCACTCTAATTGCTTCTACATGTTGAATATGATATGACATACCTTTCTGAGTGTCTCCAAGGGCTCACACACTTTTGCAAGTGACTATCATACTCCAATAGGTCTCCAAACACTAGAGATTAGGTCTAGTTTAGACCTAGACCAAGTAGGAAAACACCATACCTCTACTTCCAAGCTCTCCAAAAGGACCTAACACACTTGAGACAACATGTCTCACACCTCTTGCATGCCTCTATGAGCTCTCATAGCCTTGCAACTCACTCTCATGCTCTATTTGGCCTTCAAGCACCTAGACTAGGTTTAGATGAGTACCTGCAAACCATGCTTTCACCTTGAAACCAACCTCTAAACTCTGTATGAGTACTTTTCACACACTCTTCTCATGGTCTCCATGCCTTGACCATGCTCCTCAAGCCACCATGCAACTTAAACCATCATACTCTATCACCTAGACTAACTAGGTCACTTGATTAGGCCTACTAGGCCAAGCCGATCTCACTGTTTCCACTCATGCCATCATGCTACAACCTGATTGACTATGTCATCGCACTCCCATATCATCCTCATTGTTGTTAATGAGCTTTTACATCAATGACAACAAACTAGCTCACTCATGCCAACTTATATATGGGTGCATAAGCATAAATGGATGGATTATCCAACCCGACCTCTCCATCCAACCAAACTATAGTATCACTACGGAATGGATCTAATCTTGCTTGGCTCCTTTCCCTCTCTATATATGAATGTATGAATAATTCTCATTCCCCTCCAATAACTATAATTGCTCGCCCTATCTACTCTCAGGAGAAGTTATATTGTCGTTCCCGATAGCATAAGTTTGTCTAAAAGTTTTTCTTAAAATCATTTTGTTTTATAATTTTGGCCCCTAACCCTAATACTCAATGGGCCCCATCCACCCCCTAAGCACTCCAAAATAAACTATAAATAAGACTTACATGCTCACTCCAAATCACTATGAAAAATTCAAGGCAAGAGTGGAAGCAATAAAGCAAGCAAGAGTGAGAGGAGGCAAGAGTGAGAGCAATAGCATTAGCAAGAAAGAGTGAGAACATTAGCAAGGAAGAGGGACAACATTAAGAACAAGAGTGAGAGCATTAGCAAACAAGAGTGATCGCATTGCATTAGCAATCAAACATGAGAGAATCGGCAATCAAGCATGAGAGCACTAGTAAGGAAGAGGGACATCATTAGAGGCATTGAGCCACTAACCAATTGTATTTGAACTTTGAATGTAATTATCATTTTGAGTATAAATTAATTTATTGATATTTGGCATTTTCAACTGTTGATGCAATGTGTTTAGTATTTCAAAGTTTCATTTATTGATCCTTATACACTTCTTTATAATTAATTTTCGAGTACTATATATATTTGTGTCGCCATCCACCTCGTTGTCCCCAAAACTAGGCGCTTGGTCTCCCCATCTCTAAGACTATTGGCATGTACGTCCATCACTCCCGGTGAATTTTGTGACATGGACTAACCGCACTTCATAGATTCTAACTCGCGCGATTGTAGCAGAGATTAACGCATTCGGGTTTTGGTGTAATGACAATTGTGGTCCAACAAATGGTAGCAGAGCGCCAGTCTCGAGTTCGAAACTCACCCGGTAACGTTGGGGGATTGTTGGCATGTGTGTCCAATTCTCCCCATGAGTTTCGTGACATAGACTAACTCGCCTCTTGTTGATCCTAACTCGCGATTATAGCAGGTTTTGGTCTAACGACAATCGTGGTCCGACAGAGACCCATCCCCGCTCAAACTCCATGGAACACTAAATAACAACATATGATATGTTCCTTTTGTCTTTTTTATGTTTCAAGTCAATCTATCCGTGTTTTGATTGATCAATTGGTCCCAAAATCACTGCTGCCATATTGAAAAAGGTAACTTAAAAGCTAAAATTGGAAAAAAATATTGTAAGGCAAAACTTGCCCCTCAACTAGTTCAAATTGGTTCAATACGGAACCGGCCGATTTGACCGGTTTAGTACGGAACCAGACGGTTCAGTACTGAACCGGTATTGAATCAGCTGGTTCTATACTGAACCGGTCATTGGTTCGATTTTTCTAATGGTTTGCAATTTTTTTAATGAACCGGTCAAACCGGTCGAACCAAATCGAACCGAACGGTTTTAAAACAGTATTCTGCACATGTTGTGCATACTTATACAAAAGTATTCTTTGTGGTCAATAATCTACAATTAAACTCTGTGGAAACTTTCAGTCCAATAGTTATTTTGGCTTATAAGATGTAACATTATAAAGCTTGTCTTTGATTTTTTTCCTCTTCTACCGGTGGCTTCTGCTATCTAGTATTGCCTTTTCCAATCACCTAGTGTCATGTCTTTGTATAACAGATAGACATATCTGTGCAAATGCTAATCAATGCTTGTGTCAGGACCTCATTGGACCTTAAATGCTGATCGAGCTCTCTTTTTCTTCTCTTTTGTTAATTAGCAAATAACGCTAAACAACAGTTCTTTGTAAATAAATTACGACTTTTAAAATCTGCTTTTGACAAATAACAATTTTTTCTAGGAAAGAGCCTAGCCTTCACAGCAGCATGGAAAAATTCAACCAGTAATAGAAACACCCACCACTCATTCAAAAGGTTGTAGTGCTGAAACTTTGTTTATATCTAATACTATATCAACTGTTTATGCTGGGAAAACACTTGGGCTTTCCATCCAATAATGTTTCAGTCTGTACACTCATTTTTACAATATCTTATAACATAACCAAACTCCATTAGTGTATTCTTGGCATTTGACTATGTCATTGCCAGTGATATATCAGTCAACCATGCAACCACAATACAGTAGGATTGTTTAGCAAATATGGCTATGCAGTCTAAGCACATCTATGCATCTGACTATGGTGATAGCTGATTCACTTCTATCTGTGACCCAAAAGCAAAAGTCCAATATTCAATGATGATATGCAGCACAATGATTTGCAATGTGATATTGTAGAAAGACAAAAAGATTCAGTTGCCTGCAAATGTACCTCAGGCATGATTTAATAAGGAATAGAAGCAAATTCGCGATATGCTTGCCATATCTAGTAAGCATATCTCTTGGCATTTTTCAAATAGATGCATATAAGATGTTTATACTAGTTTTAAACTCTCCTTACTTCCCTTCCGTTCATAAGCTTTCACATTCTGGAATGAAACAACATACCATGCATCGACACTTCTGCTCCACTCCCTCACTTTAAATAAACAGGTGAAATAAGATTTCAGCATAGTTACCAAGTCCGGAAATCTAGATCTGTTCAGGAGGGGTAAAATCTGAAAATCCAGAATTCTTGAAAAAGTTAGGAAAAATTCAGTGTGATATATATGTATGTATATATATATATATATACATATAAATGTGCAAAAATTGAAAACATTAATAATGTAATATAAAATGTTAATATATATAATATTAAATAATATTTAAGGGTGTTAGGTGTCTTTTTATAGCAAAAATTGAAAAAATAAATCCTGGAAAAATACTGGATTCGCTGAAAAATCCAGATCTGGTTGCATTTAGTAACTATGGATTTTACTTTTTAGAGATACTCTCCCTCATCTCCATGCTCATTAAAACAAGATGGTTATGCTTTCCTTGCCAAAAGGATACTCTCAAAAAGCAAACAGAAAGTACACATTGTATCTCATGATTCTCATCCATCCATTATATATAGAAAGGAGGAGCTGCTACCTAAACGCTAGAAAATCAGCCACTGTAGTCTCAGAAAAATTGAAGTAAAAGTTCAAAGACCACATTTTCCTAACTACTTTATCAATGTCTATTTTCTCACCAAAAGCCACACCACCATAATTTTCGTCATCATAATATGCTTCGAAGGATGGAATTTGCAAGGCTTTGGTAATTGTGAATGAAACAAGTGCCCATATACAAAAATTCCCGAAGAACCCATATATGGCATGTGTTTTGTGAATCTCTCATTATTAACACAAATTTTATTTAATTGCAACTGCATATGTTGCACAATTTAAAACCCAAAGTATAATTTGGAAAAAAGCACCAACCAAAAGCAACTTTGCCGCCGGTAACTTTTCACCATTGTACTTTTTTGACTCCTGCTTTGGCCATTCTGCAAAGCATACAAAAAAATTTAATCCCATAACTGTGTGGAGCTTTCTTGGAACTGTTTGAGGATCTATCATAGAGGAAATAAAAGGCTCAATTAGAAATTTTATGCTCTCACAGTTCACAAAATGAGAAGAAAGGCCTTTTGTGAAACTGAAATTTTTTGATTGATGTTTCGGATCACATTCCATGATCCATCATCAGGAATAAAACATATATTAGAACAAATAGTTATCTATATAAGGATCTCAGATCTCCTGTTCTAACATATGTTTTCTTCTTGATGATGGATCACAAGATGTGATCTGAATGCTGACTACAATTTTTCCTCTCACTTTCACAAAAGGCTTCTTTTCTCAAAAGCCTCAATATTTTTTCAGAAAAATATTCAACAATGAAGGTTAAAAGTCAAAACATAATGTGCCTGCTGAAAGTAGTCTATTAGACAACTTTTTGTTCCAGTCAAACATCTGAAAGAAAACCCCTATATATTGACCCAATTTTGAGCGTCGTCATTGTTTACCTCCACCTTGGTGTTGTTTTTGTTTAACTCCAATTGTTAAACTTGACATGTTCCTTGGTGTGTCATTCATAGTGACGTACAAGATGTACAACACAACCCTCCCTTCTGTAGAACAATCTGTACCAACACCCAAATCACATTAGAGAACTTTTGGCCAGAATGCAGGTACCCCATATGCCATTTATTAACTATTGCAACACCAATTGATGAAAAATGAAATTAGTATTGCAAATGAATGCAAGATGTACAAGATGTTTAAAATGGCTTCGTAGTGTTAGAAATGACTAGTTGTGAATACGGGAAACAAAGAAATTGTTTTCTTATGCTAATCCTTTCAAAAATACTTAAGATAGAACAATAGATGGAAAGGGGGAGAGATTTAATACTTGCACTTACCAAGAAGATGCAATGCTCCTCCTTTGTTGTGTTGGATTTTCTCTTGGATTGTGTTGATTGCTTTAGATTTTGGTGGAGAAACTTGGGCAACACCTCCCCTTGATTGCCTTGGATTGCTTGATGAAGGATGATGGATTGATAGATTGGATTGGAGATGGATTGAAGATTGTGGATGATTGATGAAATAAAATGGCAGAGATTTGTTATGGATTCTATGTGTTCTTTCCAACTAGCTCTCATGGAGGAGGAGAGTTCAATTTATAGTTTGTGGGAGAGAAAATGGAGGGTGAAGATCCATCCAAGTAGGATGAGGATCAATGGTTGGAAATTGAGGAGAGGATTCTAGAATGGAGAATTCTAGAATTTGAATTCAAAATTCCATGGAGGGAAGAAGCTTCCATTGAATTCAATGGAAGGAGAAGTTTAGAGAGACTTCTAGAAATAGAAGCCTCTAGATTTAGAGGTGGAGAATGTGATTAGTTTAGGATTAGATTAGGTTAATAAAAGATGATTAGGGAGAGATTACATGGAAAGGCTAGGTGTAGGTAGGTGTAGAGTAGGTGGGTAGGTGGGTGTAGGAATATTAAATGTTAATAAGGATTAAGATAGGATAATAGGATATAATAATGAATTAAAATGATAAGATGGGATATTAGATAAATGATAAAGGGTATATGTGATAAAGGGATTAATAATAATTAATCTTGTGATTAATTATTATAGGGATTTAGATAGTGATGATGTTAGGATATTTGTGGGACAAATTAATCAGAATTAATTATGTCGACATTTTAGATGTCTACACTTCTTCATCAAGCATACACTGGCTCCATATTTTATTTCAAAATCCAGTAGTCCACTACTAGAGCTGCGAGCATTCATGCCAATTTTAGAGAACCAAGCATTGTAGTGCGAACATAACATATACACATTGTATATATACATCTAGACACCCACATCAATGATGGGTGTTCATGGTTTGCAAACTGTATTTCTGAGCTCAGGCACTGGCCCAATGCAAATAGTACAAAATCATGAATAGGCCTCCTAAAAACTGCCCCTGCTCGTGCTACAAGCAACCATATGTTCTCCCAAAAAAACTTATGACAAGAAAAAATGCATTGAATTTATGGACAACAGGTTTATGGATTCTTTAAAAGATGGGCGTAATCTATACAGATATAAATAGCCAGGCTAGACCTGGAAATACAATAAAAATATATATTAAAGCTCGAAAATATATATTCATGAATTAAAACATATTCATGACAATTCTAGAGAACCAAACATTGTAGTGTGAACGTATCATATACCCATTGTATATATACGTCTAGACACCTGCATCAATGATGGGTACTCATGGTTTGCAAACCATATTTCTGAGCTCAGGCACTGGCTTCATGCAAATAGTACAGAATTGTGAACAAGTCTCTAAAAACTGCCCCTTCTTGTGTTATAAGCAACCATATGTTTTCCCTAAAAAGACCCATGACAAGAAAAATGCAGCAAATTTATGGACAACGGGTCTATGAATTCTTTAAAAGATGGGTGTAATTTATACAGATATAAACAGCCAGGCGAGACCTTGAAATGAAATAAAAACATATATTAAAGCTCCATCAGCCTAGTGTAGCATATACAAAAGTTATATTTGCATTGAATGTTGCGTCTCGCTGCTGTAGATGGTAAAAATAATCTCATCTAAAATCCCTTTCAAAGCCCATAAAGAGATGCTAAAAGCAAATAGCCTTCAAATTATTCATATAGTTCCTTTAAATCAGCTAGCATCCACCTTATCTCTTGTGGGGCTGCAAATAGGTGGAAGAAAAGAAAAATCCTGCTAGAATAATTTTACAAGATATTCATCGCTTTAGACTCTTCTGGCCATCCCTACTAAAATAGTTTTACAAGATATACAAGACATGATCCTACATGCTTCTACTTACTTGTAAATACCCACCTGCAAGAAAATTGATGAACATTCAATTTAAGAGCAATTAATGAACTGTTCATAAGTGACAAAATCCTAATTAACATAACTTGTTGGTTTTCCCACATGGCAAATGGAATTAGTTTTTGTTCACATAATTCTAAAATAAAATTGTACAAATATTATGTGATTGGGTTGCCATGAAATTGTGGCTACTTGCAATTGCTTATGTTCATGTCCAGCTTTTGTGATTCCGATAGTGTTATGATAGCCAATTGGCTTATGTGAGCAACATGACCAGCAACCCTTATGGCTTGACTTGCAGAGCTTGACTTTTCTGTATCATAGTTTTCCATTTACATCAGGTACATAGAAAATGTATCTCTATCCTCTAAAACCAACTTGTTTTGGTTCTATTTACTTCAGGTACATAGTAAATGTATCTCTATCCACTAAAGCCAGCTTGTTTTGGTTCTATTGTTCAGCTTTTTTGGCTATGTGCAAATGGGGGTCAACAAGGTACACACTCTAGATTGCATTTATTGTAATCAATGTACAATAGCAATGAGTAGGATTAAGTACATTTTACTACAGCCAAAAACCTATTTATTCTTTCTATTGCAAGGGGTTGCAAATTTATAAACATAAATCCTAGACTTGGGAGAAACATTGTTTAAAACCCCAATGCTTTCCGTACAGAGCTCAAGTTTTAATGTTTTCTTGTTTGTTTTATTTTTCAAAATTCTTTTCTTTCAATCACAAGGAAAACTAAATCCCACTTGTTGCAGCTTCATTCTTCATAGTTTTTATTTTCAGTTATTCAAGTGGGTCCTACAAAGGGAATAGACTTCAGCTTGCAATTTCTATGATTGATGCATGTGAGTTTTTTTCGCTTTGACTATCCTCGCGTAATATTTATTTAGTTCCATATAAATATTAACTATATGAATATATATGCTCTTTGTACATTCTTTGCTTGGAGGGTGATGAATGGTCCTCCTAAGTTACAATTTTCAAAAAATATATAGTCTTCATAGTTATTACCAAATTATATTCGTTCAGAACTTGGGGTAGTATGGGACACAAGTGGCCTTGCATTTTACCTCGCTCTAAGAGATAGCTAGCTTGTATATATACGTTATTTTATAAGCCATTTATAGTCAATTGGCTAATTTTTGACCAAATTGTATTCAATTCTATTAATCAAAATATGCCTACATTTATGAAAAATCCCGTGTTAGGAAATATTGGTACATTGGTAAGAAAAACACTCATCCCAAGCCTCAATAGTATATTAGAGGGCAAAAATAATAGTTGTGCAAAACAATGTATACTTGATAAATCCTATGTTGCAAAAATGCTTTAGGCAAAACTATGTCGATTCTATGAAAATTGAATGTTTTTATCACACTTCATGTTATTTCCTCATACAAACAACTCTTTATGTACAAGAGTTGAAGTCATCTTCATAACGACTACAATTCCTTAGAACTGTTAAGTACATAGGGATCAAATACAACAATAAATGCTTAACCCTTTGATATTTTTTTGGGGTGGGTTGGTAATTGGTGGCTTGTTTTCACTATGGTTTAGTGTTACATGGTAAATTGGACAGGATATGTGAAGACAATCTGACATAAACCAAGACCACACGACAAGTGGTGGGCCATTTTGACTAGTTCGGCTATACCGGGGGCATGCTTAACCCACTAATTTTTTTCATACATAGTTTACAAGTTTCTAATTATAGGTAGTGTACAAACGAGGTGGCATATCCCACTAGTTGAGGGTATCATTCCCACTATAATACTCAAACTTATAATTGTGTTGGGTGCATGTTAATTAGATTATTAATTGTTGTAGGATTTTAGTTAGTTATCTCAATCATAGTTAGCAAGTTAGGGAATCTAGATCTGTTCGGGAGGGGGAAAAATATGAAAATGCAGAATTCTTACAAAAGTTTGGAAAATTCTTGTGCGACATATATACATATTATATATGAGCACAATTTATAAAAAAACAAATACAACGAAAAACATTAATAATGTAATATAAAATGTCAATATATTTAATATTAAATAATATGTAAGGGTGTTAGGTGTCTTTTATGGCAAAAACTATTTTTTCTTTTTGGAAAAGAAATAGGGCTAACCTGGATGGAACTTATCCGGTCCAGCTGAAAAATCCAGATCTGGTCGGATTTTGTAACTATGCTTTTAATGCAACTTGCATTACTTAGGTAAAGTTTCCTAGTATTGCATTGAGGGATGTTTTCTTCTTACAGATAAAAAGTTCTCTAGGATTTGATCCATAACCTTATAATTAAGTACATAAATAGGTAAAATATGGTTAAGTCTGCCAAGGGATATTAATAATTGAAACAATTTTTTTCGATAAAGAGGTATTTTTTTTCAAAGGGATATTCAAAATTATACATGGTGTTACCACGAGGGGGTTCAAGGAATAAGAAGAGGTGGTAAATTTCAATACTAGGGGAATTTTTGGAAGGCCTCGATTGCATGTGTTTCAAAGATTTTCTCTTGAGTGATCCTATGCCCATAACATAACTACATCATAACACAATGTTAAAATACGATAACCTTAATGGTCAAAAACTTAGTTGTACAAGGAATTGGGATTTGTCTAGGACATATTGCATGTATACAAATCCAGATTTTGGAGGATTACAAACTTTGAGGTAGAAAATTCTGGGTGCGGGAGCTTAAAAGAACTATGAAACAAAATAAGAAAGCTGCGTACCTATAAATTATTATGGAAAATTGCAATACACTAATAAAGTCCACCTCAGCTGAGGCGTGTATAATTACTATTTAAACTTGCCCAGTGCAAGTTATTGATAAGTGATTAGAGAAATTGACAATATAAGGGAAGACACTATACTTTATTAAAATGATTTCTTATAGAATAATATTCTCTCTTCGAACATATGGCATTTGTTATATGGTAATTGCGCCTAACCAAGCATTTCTATGTGAGGAAAACCAAATTAAATACTTCAGCCAACTTGTCGCTCATGCTGTATGACACATTATGTGTAATTTTGTTACCCTCTTAGACTCTTTTTTTTTGTTAAGGTTACCTAGGTAGAGGGCCCTAGCCCTTGTGGCATCACCGGCCCACTCCGGTTGTGGAACCATCCAAGGATGGAAGTTTTAGCTCTCGGCTAGCCCACGGATTGAACCACATTATCGTAGTGCCCTATTACCGTGGTATCCAAACTGTCGGTAGTAGGCCGCGTTAACACAGAGCCGAGATTTGAACCTTAGACCTCCCAATTACTAGGAGACCCAAGAACCGTTACACCACTACCCGTTGGAACCCTCCTAGATTCTAAATCAAAGGAAAATGTTATATTTATATAGTGAACACATAATAGGGCTGTGTAGAGGTGGTGGAAAGAGGTGGCAAGGAGATGACGATAAGTCTAAGTAGCTACCATTAACAACACCTTAAATTATGACAACTAAAACAACATCTAATGCTCATGGTTCAAGTTGGACACACATAATATTTTGTTTACAATATCCAAAATCTCTAGCTTTGTATTGATTGACAACTGCAGGATAAATTGTTGCGTTTCAACTTCCCGATTTGAGGATGAAATGTTGCGAAATAGACTGCAATTTGGTATGATAAGAAGAAGAAGATGACGGTAAGTATGAGCAAAGTGACACCCAACCTCAAACATCTCTCTGGTTGTGGAAGGTTATAATTTGCCACCTATGATGTTGTAGAGAAACAATACTCCCTTATGCCACATACGATCCTTCGGCCACATATTTCCAAGCTCATTTGTAGGTGTCATCGTTAACAACAGTTCAAGCATATATTTTTGGTTAAATGTCAACAGACAGTCATTTCCATCGCAACAACGAAATCGAGGTGTGAAATGCCTTCATATTTCTTGTGCACGATATTTTGGAGCTAATGCGAGACTCAGTAATAGTCCGCATAAGTGTCACTTGCCCGACCATGATCCAAGTCCTGACAACACCGAGCTTATGTAATGAGAATGTGGTGAGGTGCTTTCGGTTTAATTAGGGGGATGATGTCAAGCATGTAAGACTCCATGGAACAACACAACTAAATAAGTGTCATCTTTCACAACCATCATCATTCACAATCACATCATCAACAATACCTCAACCACATTGTCATGACCAAAGTGAAAAATTAGGAATTAAAAGACAATAACGTGGAGGAGACAACTCAACCTACATATGCGGACAACCATACGAGAGGATCAATCTCTTAGCAGAGACGCCTTTGACGTAAAATAAAGTAACTTAAAAAAATTCCAACTTTTGAACACAATTGGAAGCTTTGACTTAATGTTTACAATAAAATAAGTTGACATATCCCCGATTTCCAATAAAACTGAAATTACATGACAACCATACCAAAACTTGGAAATTAAATGACACACCAAATTAGACCTATGTCACAGGTTCGCGAATTCTTCAAATAAAATTCAAATTGGCGATTTTTATATAGTTACTAGAAATTCGCCAAAGTACGTCCAACTTCGCATGTTTTGATCCGAGTTTGTTGCGGTTAGGGTTTTGTCGGGGGTCACTTTGGATGTCCTGCGTGGAGTGTTGGCGGTGGTAATGAGTGTCATGTAGCCTACATGAAGCACTCAAAGCTTGCAGTATGTCCACCAATAACCTGTAACCCGTGTGAAGCCTGTCACGGAAGGGTCAAGTATATTTTTCTCATACTTTGCTTTTTGTTTTAGGTTTGTGTCTTATATTTTTTACTATATTCAATTTTAGGTTTTAGGGTAGGTTTTTATTTTATGTTTATTAAATAAAACTATATAAAGTTGATTGCATGTTGAACTAATAGAAAATATTAATTGATTTAAGTTAGATGTTTTTTTTTAAGGTTACATAGGGAGAGGGCCCTAGCCCATTGTGGCATCACCAGCCCACACCGGCCGTGGAACCATTTAAGGATGGAAGTTTAAGCTCTCGGCTAGCCCACGGATTAAACCACATTATCATTGTGCCCTATTACCAGGGTATCCAAACCGTTGGTAGTACACCGCCTTAACATGGAGCCGAGATTTGAACCTTGGACCTCCCAATTACTAGGAGACCTAAGAACCGTTACACCACTACCCATTGGATAAAGTGGTTTTGTTTGCCTTTCGTCTTTGTAATGCCAGGACATGCCTCGTCGCATTAAACACAGGATTCATGCCTGCCCCCGATCTCCATCGCATTGAACACCAAGTTGGCTTGGCACCACGTCGAGAGCCACCTCCGCCACCAAAGCAACTGACCGGCATGACAATGCCTAGCCAAGTAACGCCAAGCTATAGAGGTGGCCAGCCCGGAGGAATGGACATTAAATTAGATGTTAGTTATATATATGTTTTTTTAAACTTTTTTATTTATGTTTTTTTTTGATTGATCAAAAAAGAGGCTCAAGGCCTCACTATTTTATATAATATATAATAAAAACCCCGAAAAAAATAGGGACAGTTCAAGTTACAAAAACCATCACATATGGTGCAGCCAACCGGAGATATATCTATATATCAACTATATAACTAAAACTATTTGATCTCTTCATCAAAAGAGCTAGTCACCATTACTGTAGCAATATCAACATTCCAAACTTTATCTTCCACCATCAAGGCCGCTAGGGAGTTGGCCAGATTAGAGGCCTCGAATTGCTCAGTTGGAATTTGGAGGCAAAGTAGATGGCGTCAATTTTCTTACCTGCCGCACACTTTCAACAACCTTGTCTTTAGTTAGCTGCCACAACTGATCCAATCTAAGCCCCACATCGAAACCTAACTGCTACATGTCTTCATGAATTGCATAGGCATTATCGACTCTTAATAGGACAGATCCAACCCCAAATCAGCAACCTTGAGAGTGTCCAGACGGGGATTAGATTGCCCTGGATCGTTCATCACCTTGACCACCTCCTTGATAGTAGCAATGTCACCGAGTTTGGTAGATAGGTGAGCTTTGAGCAAATTGGTGGCCATCCACCTCAAGAGTTTGGGGTCTTTTACCCCAGTCAATTAAAACTTGTTGCCAATAATCCATCGCCTCTTTCGTTTGTGAACCCGGGGCCCCCTGTCGATCAAGTGCCCCGCATTTAACAATTGTCCGAGTTTCAAATCATTGTGAGCCCTAAGAAGGAGTAGTGCGCATCCTCAATGCTGTAGTTAACCATTTTATCCTGCATTTCTCTAAGCGTATCGCGAGTGCGGTGGATTTGCCCTTGCTTGCCCTCGTCTTCTTTCCCATGCTTTTGCTACTAGTACCTTTCTCCATAGAATTCGGAAGCCAACCGGATGAGAATGATTCACGAGATCCTGCGACTAAATAATTTTTTTCCACTGATAGTACCCTCCCACACGTGTCCCGTAGTTTTTTTGATTAAGGCGGTAGTGTGGAATAATTAAGCATTGAATGAATTAAGGAGATGTGGGATCCTCTGCACCGACCACAAGTGCCAAAGGCGGGTTAGTTGCCTAGCCGAGTAATGACGAGATATAGAGGTGGCCAGCCCGGTGAATGGACATTAAGTTAGATGCTATTTATATATATGTTTTTGAAAACTTTTTATTTATGTTTTTATTATATATATATATATATATTAAGAATTTAGAAAGTATCATGATTTGATTTTTTAATTATTATTTTCAAATTATTAATAATCTATTTAATACAATAAAAATTTCAAGTTTTTAAAAAATAATTATACTATTTCTTTTTTAATGTTTTAAAATTTAATTATATATATATTTTTATTTTATAATTTTATAATAATTTTATGTGTTGGTCGAATATAATGGCGATTTATTTTTCGAACTGTAGTTAAGTTGTCGAACTTGAACTGATTTTTATCCTAGTCGAACTCGAACTCGAACCTTGTGACATAGACTTAGACCACAAAAGCTTAAAAATAAATAAAACTACCTAATCATTTTGGGTACCTTTGACTCAATTTAAAATATTTGTTAAGAACAATATTAAAATTAAAAGTGTTTGTTGAGAAGTCTGATAAATTGCCTACCCAATCATTATCCAAGCTTGCTTTTTATCAACACTCTACATATCCTCTTTATGGTGTTATAGCATTTCAATCAAAATTTGATTTGGCAGCACTATCTTATAACTGGTATGTTGTAGGTTCTATTTCATGCCCTAATTTCATTACAATGGACATTATGTCCTCATGTTAAATGTTGACCGATTAAGGCTGATCGGTGGAAAAAGTTGTGTTCAATATAATGTATTCAGAATGATTAGATATCAGATTAATTACTCTTCTTACAGCTTATAAATTTCTTGGTTGTGCTTTTACACAGGTGAATTTTTGTGGGATCTTCAAACGTTTGATTTCTAGTTCTTCGGGATCACCTGTCAGGTAATACCCATTCATACCCAATTTATCCATTTTCTTGTTTGCCTTAAAATGTGGCTTGATGAGATTTATTGTGATTTTGCAGAACCGTGTATTATTTAAATTTTTCTATATCCAGGCTTGTCGTGTATTATTTGAATTTTTCTATATCCAGGCTCGTGCTAAGGTAAAATGGTAGGGTTCAAGCTAGAGTTTCAATGATCTACTGGCCTTAGAAGGAATTGATATTCAGGTCCTTTTTGCTTATCATTTTTGAGCTGTTGATCATAAAAATTTGGATCCGAGTCATATGGGGTCTGTGAGCTGTTGATTCCTGTAAATATTCTCTTTGGGAGAGAGCTATGGAGAGCTAAGATTTTAATGACAACAAATAAATGAATCTAAAAAATTAGCTGTTGAATTTATAGGATCCCATCTTTTTCCAACACCAATTAAATGAGTCTATAGCATGGAAGCTAGTCAGATTGTATGTTGCTGTTTTATTCTATGGAAATTTGAACCCAGAAGCCTGACATTACTGCAGTTCTTTTCTGTGGGGTTTTGAATCTTGAATCTTAAATTTTTAAATTAAACATGTGCAAACAATTTCATGAGTGGATTAGATTTCCATTGACCCTATATATGTTTTGAATTGAAACAATTGTCAAGCCTCTTTCTTGCCCCCAGAGAGAAAATCTAGCTTTCAGTCATTATTGATTAGAATTATTTCCAGTTTCAATTTAATGGCAAAAAGAGAAGAACTTGGAGCATTTTTAGTAACAATTCTTTATAAATAAACCAGTGACAAGTAGTGAAGTTTACTGACGCAGAACAACTAAGTGAGTATACGTGGCTGTATATACATCGAGAGCAGGAGTACCATGGATGCTAACAAAGGAAGTGAATAAGAATCCCCAAATCAATGAAGATTCATAGCCGTCTTGAGGGTGGACAAGGTGCCTGCTACAGTCAACTACAATGTTGAATTTGTTTTGAGTTCCTACAAGGCTTTAAGAACATTGTTTCTTTCTGCCTTTCAGAAGTACTTTAGCCTGATTGTTTATTTGTCTCCCGTGTTCATTGGGCACCTTCATGTAGCATGCTTAGTTCTGTGTATATTTACTTTGTTGTCTAGTACAAAATCCGTGTCCATTATGGGAACGTTTATCTGTAAAGTGACATATCACATCAATGAATTTTTACTCGTGTATTTTTTTGAGGAAGCTAACATGCTGAACAGATGTATTGTGCTACATGGCACTTGTTCCTATATTTCTACTGTGGCCTCTACATTTCAGAGAAAGATTATATTTTTAATGAGTTCCAGGCTGACACTAAAAAGTTTGAATACTTTCAGCCATCAAACTTTGGGACCTATTGTGTAGTAATATTCCTTTATACTGCTGTAAAATACAATTAAACTGCAGTGGGGATATATGTTTTCACCCTTACATATTGGGGGATACATGCAGTATGATGGTTCTTGAATAACATGAATAGACCAAGCAGCAGTGGATTCTTCACCATTGCTGTATCTTGCCTACCAGGTAATTAATCTTCATGAACATCGTATCCTCCAGGCTACTTGGGTCATATTGGAAACCCCCTAGGGCTTCTACGCAGGTTAAATATTTTCCTTCTTCAAAGGCCAAAATCTCCGCAATGATTGGTTAGACGACTGGCTGGGCATTATACATTGTCCTTGTGTCTTTTTAATCAGGCAAAATATAGTCATCCAGCTGAGTTGGTTTATGGTTGACAACTGAATCACTGATTTGTTTCTTTCAGTTATCAAATGAGTCAGATCTGTAAACCATTCCATGATGATAGGTTTACTAATAGTAATTTTTTACAGGCATTTCTTGATCTGATTTTCCAACATTGTCACAATTATTTTTCCTGCAGGGGAAGAGGGCAGGAACTTCAGGGCCGATATTACGTGATTCCGATGGTCATCATTGACATTAAAAGTAAAACTGTAGGAATCTCTTTGTCAGAAATGGTGTTTTTCAACATCTTTCCCTTTAATGCACAGGGATCCGCAGCAGGGAGGAGGCAATAGCCATGTTTCCCGTTAATGCTCAGGGATCTGCAGCAGGGAGGAGGCAGTGGCCATCACTTCTTGCTTTTTCCCCGTTTTTACCAACAAAGGCCATGATATCCAAAATGGAGAAAAACCAATACAAGTTGTTGAAGAAAAACAGATAAAAATACTGAAGATTGTAATACCTTCAACTGATGCATAGCTTAGAAGCCTAATCTTGTCCACTGGGAGTGTACAATTTAAGTTATCACAATAATTGCCCAAATAACGAGGCACGGGCTCACAACCACTGTACCAGATTGCTTTCACACTCATTGCGAAAGATGCTTTACCCCTTGGAACAATTGTGAATACCAAAAACTCTCCCACCTACCCACTTATGGCTTGCCAAATATTTTGTAGGAAACTAAAACATTTGGTAGGTAGTACTTTTATTAAAAATTCTGAACATTTTGTTTGCAAGGTCAAAGGTAGAATGGTTAGAAAGAGTGACATTTTATCCAGTTCTGATGTGATTTCATTTTTTACTAAAATCCCTCTTTGAGAAACCATGAAGGTTATTTGGGACATCACTGACCATGAAACGTCAGTCTTGGTAGAGTTATGCTTGTGCTCTATGTTTTTCACCTTTAAAGGAGAAATTTATGAGCAAACTGAGTGTGTGTTCATGGGGTCTCCTTTATCACCTATTGTTGCTAACTTATGTCTGGTGCATTTTGAATCCAGAGTCTTAGAATCATATCCGTTAAAACCAGAATGGTGTGACAGATTTGTTGATGATACTAATGCCAAATGATCACATGGGGATGCTGAACTTGACAAGTTTCTTATTCATTTAAATAGGAGAATGGAAAAATCCACTTCACTATGGAGAAACAAGAAAATAAAAAACCAACATTCTTTGATGTCCTGATCTCTAAAAAACTTGACGGATCTTTAGGGCATGGTTTATGAGGGTATAGATCGTTGCAAAGAAGATATCCAAAAGACATTCAATGATGTGGAAGTAAAATATAATGAGATACAGGATATTTGAGATGGAAAATGGAGATTGATGCATACTCATTTGCATGCAACATGTTATTTGGAGTCGATACTCTGTCACATTGAAAGAGAAAGTGATCGTGAAGTGATGAGTGGGGTTTATGCAGCCATTAAAAAGCTCGTTCCAGATTGAGATGTGACAAAGAAAACCAGAGAGTAACTTAGAGCATATAGGAGAGGGGATGGGTTGTTTGGAACCCAATCAACAGTAGATGATAGGGAAGACATTGATGGAGACGAATGGTGGAGATTCTATGGAGCAAATACATCTAAACTACAATATTTTGCAATTCGAGCCCTGAGTCAAGGAGTAAGTGCATCAACATGTGAGAGGAATTGGAGCAACTTTGATCATGTTCAATCAAAGAAAAAGAATAGGTTGTTATCAGGAAAGTTGGGGGACCTTGTTTATGTTCACAGCAATTTGTGATTGACTATGAAAAAAGTGGCAAAAGATGCATGCACTTCAAAGAAAAAAGCTTCAACATGTCCTAAAAGACTCTTCTAATGAAGATGATCTTGATTTTGTTGGTGATGAACATGAGGGTGAATTTAGTGATGTTGGTAATGATGATGAAATTGAGCCAGTGCTCTAGATGATTTAGAGCTTTTTGATGTAATAAGTAGACCTTAGCCCATACTACATAGGGAAGTTCAAGACTTTGATCCATCACTTTTTGAAAACTTTTTAAATGTTAGTATGCAGTTGCGAGCACAAGTTTTCAAAAAGTTTTTCATTTCAATCACATTATTATGATAGCTACTTAATGAAATGTGATATTATCTTTCTATTTTGAAATGTGAAATTATCTTCCATTTTTATATATTTAATCTAAATGTATATTTCTTATAGTTGAATTTAATCACAAATTTTATTGCTGATTTTTAGCAACAATTTTTTCACGAATTTAATCCTTGGTGAATTCGAATGCGAAACTTAGGTTTTATTAAGCCTTTTGTATGTTCCAACTATTAGCTAATATTATATTAGTTAATTTATTTAATATTTAGTCGATCCTTTTATAATTGTAAGGAATCCGATTTGCTAACATTGTATAGGTATATTATTATATTATTTATGACGTTTCTTTATGGCGTTTTCATGGGAGTAAGTTTCACGCTCATTCTCTCCTTGATGAGTACACATAATGTACTTAGAACGTTGGATATAGACCCTACTAACATGATGAATGCAAAAATTGCATTTTCAAATACCTTACATCATGAAATCCTAGATGATTTCATTGTTACAGTTGTTTTACCTCTTGGGGAAGAGGGTTGACACCCCATAGATTAGATAGGCACCCAAGCCATACTCTACTCCCGTATCAACTAAACAACAACTCTATGCCCTGAGGCAGCATGCAATAGAGTAGTTCTTGATGAATTGAACCCCCCATAGAATAGAGAGAATAGATAGGCACCCAAGTGTATGGATCAATGCATGGCTCCCTATCCTCGGAGAGGAGATAGAGGCGGCCCTCGACCTAACCTCCATATGTAGATATGGATATAGATATAGAGTTGAGTGCAGTATAGAGTTCCCATATCTATAGAATAAGGGCACCCCATATCATAACTATATACAGTAGGCTCACCCCCTATAGATAGATATGGCAGGTAGGGGGACTCCTCTTGATAGCCAGATAGATCTATACTCTAGGATAGGGTAGGGTAGGGGAAGAGGGTCCTGCTTCAGGGTCCATAATATGACCGATTAATTGAATCCATTGGTCATCACTGACATTGAAAACTCTATAAATCTCTTTATCGGAAATGGTGGTTTTTATAATTTTCCCTTTAATGCACATGGATCTGCACCAGGGAGGAGGCAATGGCCATCGCTTCTTGCTTTTTTCCCATTTTTACCAATAGAAGCCATGATATCCAAAATGGAGGGAATAAAAAGATGAGTTGTAAAAGAAAAACAGAAGTAAAATTTTTGAAGATTGTAAGAAGCCAAACCTTGTTGATTGGGACTGTTTAACTTTAGTTATCACTACAATTCCCGAATAATGGGGCACGGGGTTTTACATCCTTTGTACCCGATTGCTTGCATGTCTGAACTGCAATGGGGCCTAAAGTCTAAATCTAATCTTTCTCTGAAAAACTAGCCACATTGAACCTTTGTCTGAACTTTGATAAGGCATGACAAGTGCGTGTGATAGGTGGAAGGTTACAAGAGCAACACCACATAAATAATGAAGAAAATAGTAAAAGACCTAATCACTCAAGGATGGAGTCTTATCACCATTAGTGATATTTGATAAATCTTTTAAGACTAAAGTTTAAAGGTTCTTCAAAACATTAGTGTTTGAACAAATTATCTTACGAAGGGATGTTGCTGCTAGGAGGACCCCTGCATTGATTAGCTAGGCAATCACCCACTTTATTTACCTCTCTGAAGCAGTGCCTGAAGGACATTTTGGTGAAATGCGGGATGAGGATGATGGCCTCCTCAAAGATATAGCTCCAAAATTCAAGATTACAGCCAAAAATATCATTCTTCTTCATAGCTGTGATTATCAACATTGAGTTGTCTTCAGCAACTAAGTCTTTAGGGCCTTTGTCTAGGGCTGTTTCTACCTTTTAACTAGCGTGTCTACTTCAGATATATTATTAGTTGCCTACTTGCTGCCTGTAGTATAAAAATTGCAAAGGCTTATATTACTCTGATTAATTACTGTACCAGTGATGCCTTGTGTTGTGTTTGGAAGCACCATCAAACTTTAGTTTATCTAAATCATTTCTAGCTGTTGCTGTTTCATAAATGTTATGAACTTATAAATATAATGATGTGGATTTTCAATTTAGACTATGAAATTTATTGTATCATCGTATTCTGTTTCAGTTCTCACGAATGTAGTTTTTTCACTTGGTTAGAGGAGTAGTTCTCCAAGAAAACTTGTGGATTTTTCATAGACTTGTCATATCGCTGGCCTTCCTTAAACTTGGCCTTAAATGCACGGTGGCTTGGCCTTATATGTGGGTTTTTTGATTTATAACACGACGATAATCTAATGTACTAATGTGTATTCAAACATGTGGTAGCAGTTACCATAAACATCTTTATATTGTTTTTGGGCAACTTGTTTGGTGTAATTGTAAATTGTGAATTATTTGTCAGTTCTCTCCAATGTAGGGACTCAAACATAAGCCAGGTGAGTACCTGTCCTCATAAGCATACTTGTTATTGTCATTTGGCAGTCTTGTCTTTTGTTTTTGCTGTGTATGTTATATGAAGGAACAATACTATGATAAGGGGTGTTAGAAATATATTTATGTAGTTTTTATATTCCTTGTAAAACATAATTGCAAAGTGAGTTATTTGCTTTTTGCTGAAAATTCCTCTGGATCAACAATTATTTTGTACCCTGAAACAGAGAAGCTTTGATACAATGGTGCTGTGTAGAGGAGGGTTGGCTCTTTCAAGGCTTCGCTCTCGTCTTGTAAGTGGATATTTAATGCATATTGATATTATATATTTTATCTACCTTGTATCAAGCTATTTAGATAGAATATGATTTACATGCCGTTTCAGATGTTTGACTTTTTTTTCTTTAGATATGCCAAACCATAATTCGAATTGCTTTATTCTAGTTCAAAATAATGTTAAAAGAGAGATATGCACCAATTTGTTACCTTGTGGTCTCAGGGTTTATACTCTACAAAGATCTACAAATGCCTTAGGGTTTCTTCTTTAGCTCTATTATTTTGCTAAATATTAAATATTATAATGTTGATTAGTATATCTCTTCACAAATATTTGATTACCATGGTATGTTAGTACTTTATGCTTTCCTGCATTACAAAACTATTCAGGATTTGAGGTTTTATTATGGCTTGAGCTTTGCATCCTTTTTTTTTTTTTATTTCTGTTTTTGTGACCAATGTTACCAAAATCTTGAAACACAATGACTCAGCAAGGATCATAAACAGATTTATCCAAAAAAAAATGAAGGAAAGACAAACATTGGAAAATGAGCGATTTCTATGAGGACAAATTGTAAAATTTCATAGGAATTGCATTATTATGAAACAGAAAATCTTTATCAATCACAAATTCACTGTTAGTTGGAGGCATTGGTAATACTGTAGCTACATTAGTAATTTGTATGGTATTCTCTTAATTTTAAGCAATCCTTAAATATTTTTTGAACACTCCTGAAACTTACCCTTTAAATGTCGAGCAATTTGGCTGCACACTGTCATAAGCTTTGATGATGGGCAAAGAAGCTCACACAATGTGTCGATAAAAAATATCACATGCAAGGTATCCAAAAATTAAAACAAATAAAATTTTTACCCTAGCTTTGTGATTGCACTTGTGTAACAAGAGTGGCATGCTTATGTCTTGACTCCATCTCAAGGGTATTATTATTGCCTTGACCTTTCCTACCTAAACCTTGGCTTGTATAGTCCATATTCCTTAATAACTTTGAACCAATTCATTTGGTTTGCAATAAAATTACGCCAATGGTATTTGACAATTTGTTTTATGGTCAAATTGCCGAAGAATACTATTTGAGTCTTCAGAAGTACTCACCATATTTTCCTATGCCATTTTCTGATCCTCTTATAACACAGAGGCTGTCTCTTCTCTGTTTCTTCACACTCTGCTTGAAGTTTAAGTAATTTTTTGCCCTAACCAATATGGCTGCAGGTTTTCCATAGCCTAACTGCATTTTTATTCTGCTAGCATAAGATTTGAAAAATATGAGTACATAAATCTTCCGATCTTTACTCGAGTTCAACAAGTGTTTTCTGTTTGACAAACTCTTTACTTGATTTATATTCTTCAAACACAGTTGCATTTAGCAGCTTCTGATTTGTTTTTGGTGTTGAATTTTTACATTCTGCACATGTTTTTTTGGTCTGCCTTTCCCGACCAAGTTTTTGTTTGTACTTTGTACAGCTAACAGTTTTGCAGTGTATGGTCCAGAAAAACATGACTTGAATCCTTGAAGCAGAACACAGAAAATGTTGCGTATTGCATGGAAATTTGCTGAAAACTTGCACAGCTATTTGCTGGAAATCTTGCTGATTGTTTTCTCTACTACCACTGATTTGTCATCCAGGTTCTAGTGGGGACAGCCGCCACAAGTCTGTGGAAAATTAAACTGTGATTAAAATAGGAGACTAAAAATTCTACTGCACAAGCTGTGTGTGTATGCAGTGTGTAGCTAGAGTATAACTTTGAGAAACAAAAATAGAAACAGAAGAAAAGCTTCCAGCATCTCCAATATCCTTTTTTTCTCTATTTCATTAACATATCCTCATATTCGTACAATGTGTCATCTCAGCTTCCATTAGCGTTGAATGTGGTGATTGGTATGGTAACCATTGAATAGTTAGATAGATTCCATGGTCACAAGACCTGAATGACAAGAAAAGTGGATGTTGTTTTTTCAAATGAAACTCTTCATATTCTTCAGTTGCTGTTGATATGTTGCCAACGTGTCTTGTGCTTGCTGAAATGTTGTCTGTTGTGGACCATACGATTGTTGATACGGCTCAATGGGTGCTTCAAAAGTGCAGAGTCAAGGACTTAGCCATTTTCACCATACAGATTTACTGGCTTATGGTGTTTGTGCCACTTGAGCATGAGCATCCATTTTCACTTTACAGATTTACTGCTTATAATGTTTCTGTCCCTTGAACATGAACACTCATGAAGTTTTAAGAAATCCCATGTTGAATAATATTCTTATGGACAATACCTTATTGACACAGACGAGTCCAGAAGGATATTATTCATTGTTACTCTGAAGAAATTAAACCGAAATCTAAAATCCCATGTTACTTGGGCAAATTTCCCAATCTTATTGACTGGGTTAAGGAGATACTTATATTTCTGATTTCATATCTTTGTATCATGCAACTTGGATAGCATAGGTTTTAATGTGATCTAAATTAAAGGTTTTGTCACCACCAATACTATTATTTGATTACTGGAAAAACGTCAACAAGGTCATTTATGTAAGTTTGAAAACTATTTTTTTATAAATAGCTATTGACATATTCAATTTGCTCTAATGTATTTTACCAACTTTTAAAACTTATTTGTCTTTTTCCCAAACAAAAGATTGTGATCATTGCATAAATCTGTTACACTTCAGACGCTTATATATTTCAAATACACTATTTAAAGTCCTTGAGAAGTTATGCATTTTTACCTAGGTGCTCAATTCTTCAAGAGTCACTTCGTATGAGGTTCTCCCTAGATAAATTTGGGATTTATTCATATAATGATAAGCATTCCTTGCTAGACTTTTATTTTCGCTTTTTCAGTTTTGGTCACAACTGTTATATGTTGATTTTTAACCTTCCTTTTTCATTATCATTTGGGGATTATTCTTGGATCTTGAGCCTTGACTTAAATTTTATCATCAATTTCTTGAATTTTATGTTCCTTACATATTGAAAATGTTTCTTCTTAGATTCAATAGAGTTCGTCTGATCTGTAATTAGTATGTATATTCTATTGCTTAATTCATCAACGCAAATCTCAATTGTATCTAGCAATGCTTGATTGATTAACTTTACTCTTTTCTTATCCATTTACATAAAGCAGTCCCCAATGTGCTTAGAATTGAATTGTTAAGTGCCGACTAAAAGGAAAGAACTTAATGTGAAAGTAGAGCAAGAAACTATTGTAAAACAACAAGAACAAAGCTGCATAAGATAATGCTTACCCCGGAGAAACCCGATGCGGGAAAACTCCAAAAAGGGATTGTGCCTTCTCATGCACTATATTTGTATGCTGATACAAGTCTACTGCCTTCTCAAGGCCTTCATGATAGCAACGTGCGCAAATACTTGTACAAGCTTTGCAACTTGCTCAATTCCATTTTCCTATCACACTCCCAACTCTTAAGACACTCAACTAGGAAGAAATAACTGCTAGGGATCGATGAAATCGTGTTACAATGAGCCATTAGGGTATATTTATACATGCTTAAGATCCTGAGAAGCTTGAATAGGTTGTTAGAAAGACTCAGAGGAAGAAGAAATACATTTTGAAGCTGTTGCGCTGCCTGTTTGTTGTTTTTGTGCGAAACTGCCACTTTGTTCAAGATGTGACTGCCACTTAACTAACCGGTGGTTACACAACACCCGTGAAGGAACTTGCAGTTACGTAACCACCTCCTGCAAATATTGGTGATTCTGTGACTGCCTTCTGCAAATATCGATGGTTCCGTAACCATGCACAGAACATTGATTTTAACAGGCACCCACTTCAACATGGATTTTAACAGATAACCACTCAAAATGATTTCAAAAGATACCCACTTGAACTGAACCTCACATGTAAGGTTGCTTGATCACCTCAGACATGATTCTGCCCTTGCACGCCCCTGGATTGTCTGATTGTCATCATTCTTGCCCTTCCACACCCCTGGACTGTCTGACTTTCGTCATTCTTGAATGAAACACATCAAATACGGAATGTTATGAAGTCTTCTTGAGAATAGTGGGTTAACTGCTTTTGCTATTCCTGATCATATTTCATGATCATCTTAGAGTAGACGACTTGTAGGTGCTTACCAAGGGCATTGACATTAACTTTTGTTAGCCTTATGCTATCACTTTAAATTTGTCCTTGTTTCTGACAAGTGCATGCAGATATTGGTTTTAGATGTTCAATTTGAAATTGATATGATCAGGAAATTTTATTTCTACAGATTAATGTGAATGAGTAATTTATTTTATATTGCTTAAACAAGAATTCTAATGTAATAATTTGTAACATATAATTGGATAGTGATATGGAGCTAGGATGTTGTTTTTTTTAATGTTATGATAATAATAATTGTGGGTTGTGGTATTTATTTTGCCTTGTACCGTAGGCCCACCAACAATCTACTCCTCAATTTGTACGATGGCTTCAAGTTCAGAGTGCACCGCAGGAGGTAAGATTGTAAGCACTTGAATGTTTGTAAATTAGTAGCTAAGATTAAAATATGAGTCACACATTGCAACAAATTATATGATAATGAAACTGCAGTGAACTTAAATAAACTATGTGATGGTATGGAGTATGGAAGTGGAGGAATTATAATGCTATAATATATATCATGTTTGTACTCTAATATTTTAATACTTTGAAACTTGTTCATATTTTCCTTTTTTTTTGTTAAATAAAAAGTTCTTTCTTTGCAAGATGGCATAATACAAAGAAGATTGGTGAATATACTGAGAAGAGCTCTTTGATAGAGGCCTCCCGAAACAATGAAAATACTTAACACCTATGCAACAACCACCTCAGAAAGAGGCCAGCGCAACTGAAATAACCACCAAAGCCTAAACAGAAACAACCTCAGTAGAGGCTGTAGTTTATTGACTACAAGACATGACAACAAGAGGACATGCAGGCAGTGGTGAGGCTCAGTTATCCTCAGTTTGGACTTTGACGACGCCATGATTTTGTTCCCTTTTTTATTCTGGATTCGTATGACAGACTCAGTGGTGCACATGTTGCTTAATATCTTTCAGGTCCATGCGAAGATTATGGATTTCCCCATTGATATTCTCTAGGTCTCTCGAATTGATCTTAACGTTTCAAGGCTTCCATCGCCTTGTCCATAGCTCTTCTATTTCTAATGGTGTTACTTTGCATCCTTTCAATATCATCATTGATACTTTTGAGGAGTTGCAATTGAATCATAATGAGCTCTCTATCGTCCTGCTTGAAGCTTTGCATATTAGGCCTGATAGTTGCTTGTTCCTAGCATAGTTACCTAAGTATTGAAGACGAGGGGACAAGGTTTCCAAGACAAAAAAATTCCCAACTTCTGGGATGCCTATTAAAATAATATATAAAAATTAATATTTAAATATTTGAACTTAGTTCAATAAAATTTAGGGATTAAGATTGTATTTAACGTATTCTAGGTACTTTCAAGAATAAAATTGAATGTTTTTGGTAAAATTATCAGCTTTTTACTAGTGAAAACATCAAAAAACTTTCAAAAGATAAAAAAATAGGTGGACATTTCCTTCAACTCCTTGAAATGTTTGGAACGTTGCAAAATCTAGGGGACATGCCCCGTGTAGCAATGGTTTCTAGTGGATCCACTACATCCAATTATTCATTCTTTGCAACAAATTGATTCGTATCCTATGCACATTTTTGCTTTTCACTAGCTAGCTCGTTACATATGTCTCTTGTTGAGCCTCTAAATTCTTATTCATTTATTGGCTAAGTCCCACATTGGGCAATCATTCTTATTCTTTATTCTTTGGAGCGTGCACATTTGGTGAAGAAAAATACAAAAATTGTGTGTAGGTTTCAAAATAAACAAGGGAAAATCCATGTGCAATTATAAAGCATGGAGACAAAATTAGACATGCGTGGATATAGTAGAAAAAGGAGACATGCAAATAGTTGGTTTCGTAAGGAAGCTGCATGGATAGGAAAGTTTGGTGCACCGAAGGAATAGTTGGGCTAAGAATAAAAAAGCACTTGCAGTCTTATCGCGTGCATGACAAGGTGGAGTAAACGGTGAGTGTAAAAGTAGTTTGTACAAAAATAGAGAAGCATGCAAAATAGAGCAGTGGTCACCTAATATTGCGTAACTTCCATGCGACAAAGGAAGGTTTCCATGCAACAATTGAATTTAGGATATTGTGACATGTGGCATATCTACTGCCTGAATGTAACAGATAGTTGTTTTTAGACTGAACTCAAGGGCTAAATATAACTCTTGTTCAATTAGTGAAGGGCAAGTCCCCACTAGTATAAAAACCCCTTGAGGGTTCATTGTAAAGAACATAGAGAAGATTAACATACCACGACTACAAAGAGCAAGGATTATTACCTCGAGAGGAGTTCCTACAATGACAGCTAAGGCTGTAATGGATCAAGTTCACTTTTATTCTTGACATTAAATTTGACGTCCATTTGATCGTCACGTGACAGTTCATCCATAATTTTGACTTCCATTGGATTGCCACTTAAATGTCTTTTTTTTTTATTAGAGAAGTCAATCAAAAATAGTAATATCTTGGCCATATAGCAAGGTTTGGGCTATTTTTTCTTGAATAGGTTTTTTTGAGATCGACACAATCGTGCAGCTAAATGATTCCATTTGAGACAAATGAATAAGAAATCAATAGAGAATTTAATGAAGTTATTGATTAATGTGGTATGTGAAAAATCTAAGCTAAGAACCTTGAAATTGATATCTATTGATGTATTTCATAACTACATTTATTATATAAACTTACAAATAGATTTATTAAAATATACTTATTATATTATATTTATTTTTATTTTTATTTTATTGGTATACTTATACTACACTAACATAGCTAGATAGGTGCCTCGAAATTGATATCTCTTGTTGTATTTTCGATAGATGTATCTAATATATCTATACTAGTTGTAATGAAGAGTGCTAAGTTATGAATATAAGAAAGGATTTGCATGGAGTTATTGTGTTTACTTGTTCTTATGGGTAAAGCTTTCTAATTCATGAATGTATGCTTTTAATGTTCTTTTCCTTAGTAATACAATTGATGCATGTGAATTTCTTTTCCATCTTTGCTAAACATGACGGGAGCCCGTATTCTCTTGCGCTTCGGTGAGTATACTAGGATCTTTAGTAGTGTGATAGGCTAATGTGGGTGGTGAATCTTAATTGACATGCCCCACCGTGTGAAGGATTCGGTTTGTGTAGGAAAGGTTATGTGATAAACTAGACGCTCTCAACATCTCTTATCCCATTTTTGGTTTCAACGTCCACCCTTTATTTGCTAAGGGGTAAGTAGTGGGGGTCGAATTATTCAAAGAGATGATTGGGCGACTTGGCCTCTTAGCTGAAACCTTGCCACCCTAATGCCTCGGAGGAGGGAGTTTTTGATGTATATTCGGGTCTCCTTCTCCCTTTCACTAATTTCATCAATACTTCTCTTTCTAGAGCTACTTTCTCCTCCTACCTTAGTATTTTTCATTCTTTTTAATCTCGAAATGAGCTCTTTTTAATCTCGAAATAACTAGATACTCTCGATTTTTGCTCTCAATTGATTGTCACAACTTTCCTAGTATAAATGGCGACTTAATGTATTTTTGAGATTCACAGTCTTGAAATGACATTTTGTACGAGATTACAATTTTCTATTCATGATTTATAATTGTCTATTTGATTTACAAGCCCTACATCGACCACAAATGGCTCACGATACCAACGTTAAAAGATGTGAATAAAGAAATAATGAAGTGTTGGCAAGAAAATTTGTCGATGGGACAAATTGGTGGATTTTTGCCAACGCTGGGACTAGGTCCCTCTGCTTGAATGGGGCAGCTCCATTATTGTGTGCAAACAAAAATAAAACTCGCGTGGAGGCTTAGTGTGCGGGATCCAACAGGGACACTCCACTGCACTTGCGGCAAATGCTTGCAATTTTCTTGTAAGGGAGGAATTTGCTAGGTAGGTGGGAAAATAGGAGTGGGAAATTAGGAGGGGGATTAATATTGCAAGTAGGAAAATTCAGATGCTTGCAAAGATTAATCGAGCATTTCAACACACATAATTAGGAAGAATAACAACCTTGCTAATAACACCAAGACAAGATGGAATTATGAACACAAAGTTTCACTTATTCCCTCATCAATAAAAACATGAAACTCCTTTCTTCTTTATTGACATTCTCACAAAGTTGTACAATGAGAGGAATGGAAGAACATATGAGAAGGAGAATAGAGGAAAATAACTCTCTTTTGCTTATCACAAGTAGTTATCTACTCTTGAACATACAAAATTGACAACCCTTAAGAATGGGAAAGTCATTACAATTTATAGACTTTAGAAAGACTCTTCACCTACCCCCCACATGACTTTTCATTTGTCCTTTACAACATGTGACTCTTCATATTCCTAGGAATAGAATTAAGTCCCCTTTTATTAATTAAGGGTGGCTTATTACAATGTCAACTATAGTCACATTTAAATGAATAAGACACTATTCAAAGCACTATTCAACATCTCATACCGAGAGACAAGAGGCATCGCTAAAACACCGTGACAAATTCTCGGATGGAGAATCAAATACCTTCTTGCCTACCAACACCTGAGAATGAGCTTTCCCCATTTCCACAACCAGTGGGTACACCTGATCCCAATGTTCTTTTTCTTTCTCAATCTCATCCCTTGTCATTCGGACTTTGGTGGCGATCACGCACATATACTTATACTATAAGATCATCTCTGGAAGCAACACTTTCCCTTTCTCCACAATCTTATTCATCTATTTGTCACTAGCTCGTCCTTGCATGGTGAAACCACGTGTCTTTCGAATGGACTCTGGATCGAAGCTACGATGGGAGTAACATTTTCAATTGGAAAAGATGAAGAGGCATTCATGTCAATGAAATTTTGCACGTACGAGGTGAGTGTTCGCACATGGTCTTCTAGCTGATCAATTTTCTCTTTGTATTCCTGATTTCTAACGAGAAGGCGAGTGGAAGACTCTTGGAAGAGATGTCCATCTCCCTTGTGGAGTTCTTTGGACCTAGGGAAATGGTTCTCATCTTGTAGTCGGTCGGGGTCATTTCTTCAATGGGCTTGATTACCTTTGGCCTGACTACTTCCACATCTTGGTTACACAAGTACCACTAAAGAAGCGAAGTTGCTGGAGCGACCTTCTCTTCCTTCCCTTAACCATTGAGCATATAGTTGAGAAATCAGGGATTGTCACCTGTTGAACTATATGGGCCTCCTTTGGGATCATTTCTTGCATTCAAGGGAAAATCTCATTCGTTTGTGCTCGACAACCGACATGACTGTAGTTTCTTTCTCGGAGTGAGGGGAACATCATGTGCAGGAGGGGTTGGTGTGGTAGTGAAAGGTGAGGAGCTCTGGGGTTATCTGCGGACCGAAAGGTGGACTGGATCACTTTCCCTTAGCTCCATTTCTACCACAGGATCATCTGTTGTTCTTACCTTCTTGTGTAACCTTTTGTAGTAGTGGGCTTCTAATTCCACTATCCCGCTCTTTGCACTTTCTCTAGAGTGAACTAAGCATGAAGTCTTCTCCATGACCTTTGAAGTGGAGTGATGAGATGCTTGCCTTCCTTTAAAGAGTGGGGAAATTTCCCAATGCAATGAAGGCAACCTTCTTCTTTCTGAACCATTCTTTTAATCTTTTGATGATGGCCTCAGTCCGCTCACTTATATCTCCCGATTCGTGGATGCTCCATGTCACATGTGGAACAGGTGAAGCCTTTATTGCTTGATATTCAGGATCGTACAAATCTGTCCCATCATCTTGAATGCCTTCCTCATATCAGTCAAACTTGAATCTTTTCATTTGCCCGATGGTCATCCTCATGTGGTCTCGTTCTCCAATTTCAAATCATCTATGCAATTCACCCAATAGTCTTCAATTTGTGGAACATGATATGACTTAGGGAGGTGAAAAGTATTTGGATCACTCTGGTTATTGAAGTCCGCCCTTGGTGTATATGAATACAAGCTTAGAGGGCGAAGGCAACTTCTAGGTGTGCAATGTCATTGACACTTTTGCAAGAGAAGATTCCAAGGGAGATGGGGAAAGAGATGTTCTTCCTCTTCCTTCTTTAGCTTACCATGGACATGGGCAAACTGCCTACACAGCTCGAACAATATGATCTTGTCGTTGAGATACCGTAGTAATCTTCGCGGAAAAAGATCAAAATTGGATACTCGGATGCGGGAGAAGGTGGCAAACTGTATGAAGTAGGACCCATACTTCTTTATCAGAGAAGCCACTTGTAGAGACAACCTTGAGTGAATATTTCCTTCTAGTGATTTGATGACAGACATCATGAACGCATCGTTCACTCTCGTGAAATGCTGGTTGTGCTCCTTCAAGCTTGACTGTGGGTACCTTTCGAATGCAGGAGCCTTCTGAGAAATATTTTGGGCAAGTGTCAACCCTCTAAATGGCCTCGAGCTCGCGAGAGTGTATACCAAGTATGAAGTCATTGAAAAATTCTTGGAGACCGACACTTGAAGCAACCGATGATGCAAGTTGTCGCCGATAATTTTCCCCAAATCAATTGTCTGTTTATCCTTAATGATGGTGAGTATAAAAAGGCCATCCAACATCATGGAAGTCTTTCATGGTTTCCTCTCCCATCACCCGGCTAAGGAGGATGATCACAATTGAGAAGCCTTCATGAAATTCATTTTGAGAAAGGGACTTTGGCATGCGGGAAGACTTTCTTCCTTGCTTGACCACAAACCCAGTCTGCGAGGCCACGGAGGTGGGAATCTGCTTTTAGGCTGTTCACTGCTGCAAAATCCATTGTGATGACGGTCATATTGTTTTAGGTCGGAATTTGCATTGAGTGAGATATTGCCTTTAGAGCGAGCACCGCCAGATCGAGTTATCATATGCTCTTATGGTTTGGGTGTGTGGCTCATAATGATGGGAGCGTGCCAACATCAACTTTGCGCTTTGAATTGACACTTTGGATGACCACCCGCTACATATAACCCGCTCTTGTAAACGTTATTCTCTACCGGTTCCCTGGGTCCACCTAACATCCTTTCGTTGTGTTCTTCCAGTCCATATGAGTACCCACGCTCGAGTATTCAAATGAGAGAGCCAAGACAGGTTCAAGGCCTGCAAACTTGAATTTCATTCTTGACGACAACACCTTTCTGCACTAGAGATGAAGACTTACTATTTTTAGAAAATTTCCCTTTTTTCCTTTTTTTTTTCGCTTGGACCACCTTGTATGATGCCTCGGATGTTTTTGAGAACACCGCCTTGAGGAAATCTACCTTTTTGAGAGTTTGCTAATTATAGTAAGTGCTTGTATAGAGACTTACTATTTTTGGAAAGTGCCCTTCACACCTCGGATTGTGACGAAACCAAACTTCATTGGGATAGGTTTCTTCACTAGATCACGGGCAAAATTTCAGCTCAATCCGATGACTTGAACGGTGGAAAATAAAAAATACGAAACTAGGGCACAAAGTTGAGGTTTTTCGCTTTGAAAAAAATTGGGGCATGCATGTATTTACAACCACTTGTCTTGAAGTCGCCTGAAATGAAGAAGATTGCAAAAATCCCAACTCGATCCGTGCAATTGCTTTGAGAAATGAAATTTCCACTTTCTTGGGTACTGAGTCACTCGGACAAGAACATGAACATGGAGGTTTGAAAAATTCAAATTTTGTAAAAATTCTTCGTTGTAATCATGAAAACATGGAGGAATGGAGGAAGAATAAGAAAAGAGAAAATCTGGAATAATTTTGACAGAGTTTTGAGTGGAATTTGAGCAAATAGAGGAAGAACTTCAAAAACACTCTCCTTGGTTTTTTAGCTTTATGGAGGGGGCACATTTTTCCCCCTTTTCCCCTTGGTAAAGGGACGAAAGGGACACAAAAATGTGCCCTAGCCCTATGAGGACAAGTGGCAGACACACATTTGTGCGGGGGTGAGGGAGAGGAGCTTATTTTTAGCACTCGGGAGGTGAGTTTCGGTCATGTGAGGAATCATGTGGGAGCAAGGTGGGGGTGCATTTTTTCGTCCCCATTTTCCCCTTGGTAAAGGGACAAAAGTGACACAAAAATGTGCCCTAGCCTTATGGTGACAAGTGGCGGACATGCGTTACACGAGGCGGTGCTTTAGACAACTTGCGAAAAGTGCTTATGGAGGCTTCACAAGGTCATGTGGTGGGTCCAGGAGCTCAAAAGGGGAGGGGCACATTTTTTTTTGTTGCCTATGTAATCTTGGAAGGGGGCGAGAGGGACACAAAAGTGCGTCTTAGCCTCATGCTGACACATGGCACTAAAAAAATTGACTAAGGACGGAAGGTGTACCTTGGGAAGGACCTTGAAAATGACGTTGTTGGAGCTCCCAGAAGATTTTTTTAGGCACTTCTTTATATGAATTTGAATGCAAAAGGCATTTTGAGAAGAATGGGATGGGTCTCAAGGTCTGATTCAACCTGCAACCCTCAAAATGGCCTTCTTTCTCGGGATCACAAGTTGTACCTGCCAAGAATGAGTTGTGGAAAGAAATACATGGGTCTTGTGAAAAATTTGAAAATACCACCATGTAGGGCATTGAATTAGCTTTCCATTGATATCTTGTTTGGCATCCAACTCATTCCGGAGCTCCATATCAACCAAGGAGGATCTTCGATTCAAAATCATATACAAAATAACCATGTTGGATCACTTTTCTAGCCCAATCGAATCCAACTTATTCGCAACCACGAAACATGATGCCGAAAGTGGATATGCGCAAATTTGATGGTAAAGATCCCTGAATTGGATAAACCAAATGGAAAACTTCATTGAGCTACATCAAACACCATCAGGACAAAAGGTGACATTGGCATCCCTATATCTTGAACCGCACCAATTTGTTTGGTATCGATGGTTATGTGCTTAGAGGCGGATGAATGGTCTCGGTGTCACTTGGACAGCTTTTACCAAGGAGTTGCAATTGCACTATAGATCCAAAGTGTTTGAGAACTACTTTAGTCAATTAGCGAAGTTATGACAAATAGGATCAGTCAAAGATTATGTGCATCAATTCCGAACCTATCCTTAAGGGCGGAGAAAATACCGAAGAGAATCAATGACCGATTTCTTGGGGTCTCAAGGACCACATCGAGTATGAGGTACGTATGTTTAATCCAAATCAAGCTTTCGATTCTATTATCATGGCACGTCGAGCGAGAGGAAAAGTTATTTGTAGTAGGAGGCCGCCTTTCATTAACACCAGAGACCGTAGTATCTCTTCCCCTTCTTTTTTGGCCAATTAGACTGACTCCTCAACAAATGGAAGAAAAGAGAGCAAAAAGATTATGTTTTCATTGTGATAGCAAATATGGACCGACACAAATTTGCGAGAAGAAGTTGTTCTATATTGACGGAGGTAATGAGGATGATGAGGATGCTGAAATTATAGGAGAGGTGAGGAACCAGTAGAGGATGAAGTAGAGGATCACCAACCTACAATTTTTGCCATGCATTGTCGGTATTGGTAGTCCTCAAACACTCAAGGTTATTGGCTATCTCAAAAAACAAAAGGTGACCGTGTTGATTGACTCGGGAGTACTCATAACTTTATAAATAGTAAGTTAGTTGCCCGCCTCAATTGTTTTATTTACCCAGCTCCAAAAATGCAAGTTATGATTGCGGATGGTGGGACAGTCAAGTGCACCTGAAAGTGCCATAGTATCACGCTTTCTATGCAAAACTACATGTTAAACTCACCTATGTTTGTTATTTCTATGGGAGGGGCAGATATTGTTTTGGGTGTCCAATGGCTCACAACCTTAGGTACTATAGAGATGAATTTCCAAGAATTGTTCATGCGATTTCATTCAGATGGAAGGACAATACAATTGAATGGGATGGTAGCTAAGTCTCCACAAATTATTAGCTCTCATCAGATGCAAAAGGTTCTCAGAAAAGGAGTAGATGGATTTATAGCAAAGTTATTTTCCATAGAAGTACAACATACAGAGTCTTCAATGCCACCCGATCTTCAGAAGATTGTTGATGCTCACTCATCTGTTTTTGATGCAATTCCAAAGGGACTACCACCAGTTAGGGATCATGATCATGCCATTCAGTTGATTCCAGGAGCTAAACACCTAACATCAGACCATACAGATACCCATATTCCCGAAAAAGTCGAGATCGAGAAAATGGTTCAGAAATGTTGAAGGCGGTATCATAAAGCCTAGCCGAGTGCATATTCTTCACCAAAGTGGTCATGGTACGTAAGAAGGATGAAACATGGAGGTCAGTGTCTAGATTACCAAGAACTCAACAAGTACACCATCAAAGATAAGTTTCCTATCACAATAATTGATGATTTAATTGATGAATTGCATGGTGCGCTTTATTTCACAAAATTGGATCTTCGTTAGGGTACCATCAAATTAGAATAAAAGAGGAAGATGTTCATAAAACGGCTTTCAGGACTCATGAGGGCCATTATGAGTTTTTGGTAATGCCTTTTGGTCTTGGAAATGCGCCATCAACCTTTCAAAGCTTGATGAACATTTTTTTAGGCCATTTTAAAGTAAATTTGTATTGGTTTTCTTTGATGACATATTGATTTACTGAAACATGGGAAGAACACTTACAACATGTAAATAAAGTGTTGGAAGTTTTGGAGAAACATACTCTCTATCAAAGCCACCAAATGTTCTTTTGGTGTACAAGAGGTAGAGTACTTGGGTCACATTGTATCCCATGAAGGCGTCAAAGTTGATCCTCGAAGATCAAAGCTATGTGGAATGGCCAAGGCCCAAAATCTCTAAAATCTTCGTGGGTTCCTAGGACTAACAGGTACTACGAAAGAATTGTGGATATGGTAGAATAGTAACCCCACTCACCGCATTGCTAAAGAAGGATGCCTTCCATTGGACAAACGTAGCCACTAAATCCTTTGAGCGGTGAAGGAAGCCATGTGCAACACCCCGATTTGCTACTCCCAACTTCTCAAAACCTTCATTGTTGAATGTGACGCTTCAGGATCGGGATTGGGAGCGGTTCTAATGCGGAAGGAAGACCAATTGCATTTGAGAGTCTCTAATTCAAAGGAAAAGATCTGCCCAAACATGTCATGAGAAAGAAATGATGGCTATTCTTCATGGGGTCAAGCAATGAAGGCCCTATCTCATGGGTAGACACTTGAAGGTAAAAGCTCGAACATGATAGTCCCAAATACTTTTGGAGCAAAGGTTATCATCTCGAGGAACAACAAAAGTGGGTAATAAAAATGTTGGGTTATGATTTTGAAATCATATACAAAAAGCGTAAAGAAAATGTAGTAATTGATGATGCGTTGTCTAGAAGGGATACATCCGCAGATGCCTTACTATGTGGAATGTCCATGTTGACGGCCGATTGGGTGGATGAAGCCAGATTGGAATGAAATCAAGACAGGATACAAAATCTATGACATCTAACAAATTTGAGTGGAAAGGTAATGCCCTATGGTACAAGGACGGAGTTATACTCGAGTAAAGATTTCGAGTTGAAGCATAAGATTCTTGCAGAGCTACATGCCTCGCCTATTGGAAGACACTGGGTTTTTGAAGACATATCATAGAATAAAAAGAGAATTCTTTTGGGAAGGACTCGAGGGGATGTAAAAGTTTGTATCGTAGTGTTTAGTGTGCCAACGAAACAAAGGGGAAACAATTAAGACACCGGGTATGTTCTGCAACCCTTACCAATTCCTAGCCGAGAGATGGGAGGTCTCCATGGATTTCATCAATGGATTGCCTTGTTCGTGAGGGTAAGAAAATTATTTTCGTGATTTTGGATAGGCTCACAAAATATGCCCATTTTTGTGCCCTATCACATCCATTTGCAGCCAGTACAGTTGCAACTATTTTTTTGGAGATAGTTCAAAGGCTACGTGGAACCCCAAAGATAATTGTAAGTGATCGTGATCCTATTTTCACAAGTAATTTTTGGACGGAATTATTTTCATGTTTGGGTACTCGGCTAGCTCACGGTTCATCTTATCATCCTCAAACTGATGGGCAAACGAAAGTGGTCAACAAATGCTTAGAGGGGTATGCACGTTGTTTTGTATCGACAAGCATGACAGATGGATTAAATGGCTACCACGATAGAATGGTGGTATAACACATCTTTTCATACCTCTTCTCAAATGACCCCATTTTTAACATTATATGGTTACCATCCACCTTCTATCACTTCTTCCTTGAGGGTGCAACTAAGGTCGAGAGATGTTGAGGAACACATTCAACATCAACAACGGAGTTTTGGCTAGTTTGAAGGAGAATTTAGCATCAACACAAAACAGATGAAACAACAAGCGATCAACACCGTAGTGAAAGACATTTTGAAATTGGTGACTGGGTTTTTGTACGTCTCCAACCTTACAAACAGATGTCCCTAAAGCAACAAAAAAAGGACAACAAACTTGCTCCTAAATATTATGGCCCTTATCAGGTTCTACAGAAAATTGGCAGTGTTGCTTATAAACTAGAGTTGCCTCCATCTTCACACATACACCCAGTATTCCATGTTTCATGGTCAGAGAAGGTTATTGGACAGAAATTTGAAGCCCAAACAGAGTTACGAGAACTTGACGAGCAAGGAAGAATCATTTTGGAGCTAGAGAAGATTCTGCAAACATGTACTAAAAGGATGAGAACCAGAGACATTAAGGAATATCTGATCAAGTGGAAGAATCTGAGCATAGAAGACGCAACCTAGGAGAATGAAGGTTTTCTGCAGCAACATCCAAGATTATTCAACATTGAGGACAATGTTGGTTTGAAGGGGAAGGGCATGCTACGCCCTTAACCTATTGCCTGTATTAGGATATGAGTAGCCGACTTGTGGCTTACTATATCATTTTATTATATCATTTATACTTTCTCATGCTTAATAGGTCAGCCTTGGTGATGGCCATAGCATATGAATGGTATATATAGGGGATTGTAGGTAGTACTTCATTATCATTTCAGCATTTGTGTCTTATTATATGGTTTAGAGGTTGCCCCCTCGAAGTGGCAAAGCTATTCTAATTGCATATGGAGATCATTATTCTGAAATATTGTTTAATTTGGTGTTCTATTGTTTCTCATAATGTGAAATATACAAGTAATGTCATTACGAAAAACATCTCAAGACGTTGTGTTATTTGATGTTCAATTGTTTCTCATAAGCTGATTGAATACCACGCTTTAATTTGTTATAAGCTCATCACAAGGTTCGAGTTCGACTAGGATAAAAATCACTCAAGTTCGATGAACTTAAATAAAGTTCGAAAAAAAATTTGCCATTATATTCGACCGATACATAAAATAATAATAAAAATATAAGATAAAATTAAAAAAATGTAATTAAATTTTAAAACATTAAAAAAGAAATAGTATAATTATTTTTTAAAAACTTGAAATTTTTATTATATTAGTAATGTGGAATAGATTATTAATAATTTGAAAATAATAATTAAAAAATCAAATCTTAATACTTTCTAAATTCTTAAAAAATAAAAATATATAATAAAAACATACATAAAAAAGTAAAAAAACATATATATAAATAACATCTAACTTAAAACAATTAATATTTTCTATTAGTTCAACATGCAATCGACTTTATATAGTTTTATTTAATAAACATAAAATAAAAACCTAACCTAAAACCTAAAATTGAATATAATAAAAAATATAAGACAAACTTAAAACAAAAAGCGAAGTATGAGAAACATATACTTGACCCTTCCGTGACGGGCTTCACACAGTACAAAGTTACTTGTAGACACACCTAAGCTTTGAGTGCTTCGCGTAGGCTACGGGACGCGCTCATTACCATCACCAACACTCCATGCCGGGGAGGGACATCCAGTGACCTTGACAAAAACCCTAACCGCAACAAACATGGACGAAAATGACTACAAACTTTGGCGAATTTCTGGTAACTATGTAAAAATCGACCAATTTCAAATTTTATCTGAAAAATTCGGTGATCCTTGTGACATAGGTTATACGAATGTCAAACTAGTTTTCATGCTCCCTACATGATTTTTTTCATTTTTGTTTACATTCCATACCACAAAATATTTGAAAACAGGTTTAGTAGGACTTTGGTGCCCAACAGTGAAAGGATACCATTCATGTGCTCTTGACACATATCGAATTATAATCCAATTAGTATAAATTACAATTCAAATATTTTATCACAAGCTTATTAAATATCGAGCTAAGAGAGTAAACCATCTCAGGTGTAATTGCGTAAAGTGAGAAGATCTCTTCATAGATGCTCTCAAGTGTAAACTTGCATTCGTGTAATAATTCAGGGGACAATGACGTCTCTAGAATGAATCTTGTCATGAAGCACAAAATAACGCCCAATGCTAAAGAAGTAATGCCTACTTGACATAAATGAATCTTATGTGATATGATCGACAAGGGCATCAAAAAAATGGGGCCAGTCAGATTCTTGGATGATTTATGGAGCTCATGCTATTTTGTTTGGTGGTTCAAAGGTTTAGACAATCAATTTGGAAAGAAGAATCAGAAAGATCAACTTTGTAGATAAGACAATAGAGACGGAGGCTCAATGAGGATTGACGACCTTTGACAAGATTGTTCTTAAGTTCAGGACTGATATGAAGTTGGGTTTTTAACCCAAAATTAATTGTGAATGTCTGAGACTTTAAAATAAACCTGCATATGGGATTTTAAACATAAGTATTTTATAAAGGTTTGGTGAAAAATCTCAGTCTAAACGTCTTTTTTTGAAATCAATAAAAGTGAAATGAGTGTTTTTATGTTGTTAAGCATGGAACTCATTTTGATTTGTAATGGGTTTATCCATGAGGGTGAATCAATCAAAATTTGGAAGGCCACTTGAAGCCATGCATGAGACTTGAAAGTTTGAAGCTCGGTAAAAGTGTTCAACAAAATGCTTGGGTCTAGTTTTTGAAGGTGATAGTCAATACTTTGAAAATCTGAGTTGTTTGCAAGTTTATTTAGAGTAGTAGCTTTTAGAGAACGTCATAGAGTGATAGTAGCTCATGATCATATGTATGTTGCATAATTTCGGTACAAAATAATCTAAATTGTATACAAAATCGATTTTTGTGTTTTTAAGAGAATTTTGGGTTTTCTTGCAAGTACAAGGTAGTCATTCGGTTGATCCTCTATTCTTGATTGCATCACACCAACACTAAGAAGAAGGTTTGAAAGAAGAATTTTGCATTCGGTTGATTTGAATCATTGTGTGCAAGATGAGAATATACATATTTTATTATACTTTCAATATTGAGTACATGCATATGTGAGGATTTCAAAATGTCTAAAATGATGCTGAGAAAGAGGATAGAAGGCTCTTTGATATTAGAGGATGATGGTGGCTTGACCGGGCCCTATATGTAAACATGGCGTCTTGACTAGACCCTATCTATATATGGGGTAAGTGGTCATTCACATCTACTCAACATTTCTTAGGATCTTACCAATGATTGATCTGCACTCCCCATTTATTTCAACCGTGCAATATAAAGATTTGATTGTAATAAAGATAGTTGAATTTGTAAGGAGGTTCGAGATGTGCAAATAAGAGATTTTGTTTGCGACATAAAAAGAGTTAGCCTACTAGTTTGTGTTGTTGTTTGAGTTCAATTCTTTAGTTGAAATTTTGGTTTCAAATTTTATTATACTTTTAATCATGGTGTGCCTAATGGGACTAATGGAAAGTGGTTGGACAAATTTTGATAATCAAAGATGGCTCATAGACATCTTTTATTGCTTCAAAATAATGATTACATATTTCTTCTTCACGGGACTCAAGTACCTTTTAATCATCTAATTATGGTGTATGAGTTTGGACTGATGGAAAGTGGTTTGGAAATTTTGATAATAAAAATATGGCTCATATACATAATAATTTATTGATTCAAAATTATGATTGCATAAATCTTCTTTACTGGACCCCCAACTACCTTTTAACTATCTAACTGCTTGACCAACTTATTAAGTGAAATGTCTTCTTAACTTCTTATTTAATTTTTGATGGGGTATCTCAAAGACATGCAAGCCCCATTGTTTATTGTTAGCTAATTATGAACTTGAACATTTTGGATCAACATCCTAACAAACCCCCATTTGATCCAAAAGGCATAAAAATCAAGATTAACTGGAGCAAACAGCATTGTGAAGCTGCTTGATGAAGTCATTGCAACTTGCTATTTGTACCCTGGTACTCTGATCAATCTACGTTAACAGGTCTGCTTCTTCCCTCACAATCTGATCTCTTGTGCCTTCTGACTACTGCTATCCTGCAGTCTCTTGACACTAATTGACATGGACATGATGACAAGTGCACCTCACATACCGTTGTCCTCTGGCCCTTGTATCTTTACCTGTAGCTGTTGTATAGAACAACTACACAATGGCCAATCATTATTATCATCACTGCCTCCTCCAAACATGTACATGTGTGTAACTTTTAAGATTTGCTCAACTATACTAACCACTCTCAACAAATAGTTCGCTGCATGCAACTATTAACCGCTATGTTAATAATGTATTGTTACCAATTTATGAATAATTACATGTTTTGGTAACTGCCTTTGTTATGTTAGTGATTGTATTGTTGGATTTAGGTAATATTGTATTGATACTCCTTAGTACGATCAGTTATGATGGTTGTGTTTAACTGAAAACTGTTGGGCCTTCTTGTCATATAAATAGTATGATGCACATCTGGATAAAGGTGTTGTGTACCAAGAACTATCTGTACTGAATAACTTGTATTGAGGCACTACCGATGAAATAAAATCACGATTACTCTCATTTTCTTCTATATCAATCAAACTTAGGTACATGTGATGCGTCTTGGGTATGGAAATGTGTCGTGGAGACACGGAACTTGTTCAAAGACTTCCCAAAATCTTATAGACTTCATTTGAAGTCTCCTCAATGTCTCTTTCCGAAGTCTCTCGAAAAAATTTGGAAGTATCATGCCTCCTAAATGTTTCAAAAGTAACGTGTCTTTGAAATGGAGATGAGTCGGGTTTGGAAAATGTGATGGTTGAAATGAACGGCCTCAATCATTTACCCACAAGAATTCAATTGCCTATAGAGGAGTTGGAGCTTGATAGTGATGAATATTTGGAGAGTATCCTAGCAAAGGATTTGGAGATTAGGAGAGAGTTCTGAAGAAGTTGATCTTGTAGATGATTGAATTATAAACGGAGTTCCCCTCATTTCAGCAACAGTGAGGGGATGGAGTTCCTCCTCTATTATAAACGGAGGCTCCGTTTATTGAAAACCACACACACTCAAAGAGTATGTACAATATTTACACTAAACTATTATGTGGGGGAGAATTTGAAGTGAGTTGTGGGAGGAAAGGGAAAGGAAAGAGGAGAATGAAAGCGGAAAGAATGGGAGGAATGCACATGTGAATAAACAAAATCAGATTTTACCTCAATGTGCAAGAATTTAAAACATTAAAGATTGCAAATTAAATGCTGAAATTTTGCCACACAGTAGGAAACTCAAGAAAGACATATATTCAACATAAGAAAGAATACCATCGCCAAAGAAGTTTCAATAAAAGTTTGAAACATTTCGTTGTATTTCTTGGTGTAGGATGAATACAAAGACTCATACAACTATTCCTCTCCAACAAAATTCCCAAGGGCCTTGTGTCGTTGGAAGAACTGTTCAACATGCATGATAGCTTTATCAAGAGCAAGTTCCTTGTTGAGTTTCAGGTCTTCAAAATAGTTGATTTTGAGAAGGCGAGTATTGCTCTTCCGAAGGAAAGAGAAAGTTTGTTTCTTTACTCAAGAAGTACATGGATGTGCTAACTTGGTCTTACACAAAGCCGAAATCTTTCAAACCACGGTAAATGCAACACAATATCCCCTTGAAGTCGAAAACTTCCCCATATTAACATAAATAAAGGCATTACAATCGAAAACTTGATGGTACCATTTTCGCCAAAGCTCAAAAATGCCGGATTCAAGAGTAATTTTTTTCGATTTATCATTCTACTTGGGTGGCCAATATTGAATCTAGTGTGCAAGAAAAATCGGGAGATCAAATTTGTGTAATCTTTCGTAATTTGAATCAAGCCTCCCTAAAGGACAACTATCCATTGCCCATTATGGATCAAGTAGTCCAAGTGGTCACTGGGTTTGAAATGTTGCCCATGCTTGATGGGTTTTCTGGTTATAATAATATTGAAGCAGCCAAGGAAGATGAACACAAGACTGCATTTACCACCCTGTGAGGGACATTTGCTTATTAGAGGATGCCTTTTGGCCTCATCAACACATGAGTGACCTTTCAAAGAGCTATGGACTTAGCTTTTTATGATTTGAAAATAAAATAATTGTGGTCTATTTGGACGACTTGACGGTTTTCTCAATGAAAAAGGAAGATCACTATGAACACCTCGAGAAAGTGTTGCAAAGATGTCAAGAGCATGTAATCTCCCTCAATTCCAAGAAGTCAATTTTTGGAGTTACTAAATGCAAGCTTCTAGGGCATATTGTGTCGAAAGAAGTAACCAAAATAGATTCGGAAATGGTCAAGGCCATTCAAGATCTGACTAGAACTCTAGAACTCTAGTTATCACACCAAATGAAAGTGGGAGTGGTCTAGTTATCACACCAAATCAAAGTAACTATCGGGCCGAGAGCCTCCTGTCTAGTCTGAACAATACTTCTATATTCTGCCTTAGTCGATGACAATGCAATTGCAGTCTGTTTCTTGCATGCCCATGTAACATGGCCAAAGCCAAGATGAAAGACAAATCCAAAAGTAAATTGGCGGGTATCAACACATCTTGTTTAGAATTGACGGGGACTGAGAGGGGGTAATCAGTCCCGTGAGAGAGAACTTTTTCTTTTCTCTTTCAAACAATAAACATTCATTCATACACATACATTCTCCTTAACTAATATCAACAGACTACAAGATACAAATAGGATTAACATTCAACTCCACAGCTGCAAATTTTCTTTCTTTCATCAACTTGCTGTTACAAGTACTTCATCATCTTCATACAACCACAACCAGCTACAAACCTGAAAAAGTTTTAGGGATTTTGGGCTATGCCCAAGAGGTTTTGCTTTTCAGCAAAGTTTTCTTCAACAAAAGATAAGGGGGTTTTCATCAACATTTTGCAAGACTAAAACATCTCCCTTTTGTACTCCATTCAATTGACTTTTCAACTTCTTGTTATTTGGCTATTAGCCTTTTGACCTCCCTTCACAAGACTACAATTACCTATAACTCATCTCACATTCATTTCAACTCCTTGAGAGGACAGATGACTCTTCACCTTACACTTTGAGACTTCAAGAGACAAACATTCACTCCACCTCGAGCCAAGAATAGATTGAGCAGTTTTGAGTTCACCAAACCAACTTTTCAACTTCTATGTGTAAACCCTCGACTTGTCTTTGTGAGAGCAAAAAAATGTCTCTTCATCTACTTTGATTTGCACCCTTCAAGAGACCAGTATGAGCCTTAGATAAGATAAGATAAATATATTAATGTCCAACGAATGACCACAAAAGTAGGTCAATGGGACTGCAGTCCAAAAATATACAAAGTGCGAGCGGGGACAACTCAAACGAGTTCCCAAAAACAGAAGAAAGAAAAAGAGACGAAGTAGAGAGGAAGCCCGAAGCCAAATACTCCCACAGACGGGGGCAATGGAGCAAGCGAGGGAGAAAGACGGGAGAAGCAAAGAAGGGAATGGGAGAGAGAGCAAACAAGGACCAGTGGTCTACTCAGAATGGTAGCCACACCCCTCCTAACATTTGAGGCCGACGAAAAGAAGCTCCTGATAGACTGGCAACCCCAAGCGGGGGGCGAAAACCTCCTCCCCTGCTGAGATCTGAGACTGAAATGACGACCAGGGGGATGAATGGAGTAGGGCTGCCCTCTGTACGAGTGCGCGTCCAATTCTATTGGTGGTGATCAGGGGAAATGTGAAGGTCCAAGCGGGACAAAGGATCGATGTCTTTGTATCTAGGTCGAGAGGCTCTGTCGTTTAGTTCTTCCACTTGTGGGTAGAACCGGAAAGAAGGCTGTAATTCGTCTCGTGGGGATGACTCTCGGAGGAGGATGAAGAATCTGGTCCCGGAGCAGCAGAGACTCACGGATGTAGAGGGTAAGACACCTTGGTCAATATATCTGAAGAAAACCGAGAGACTCGAATCCCTCTGAAGAGGTAGTGAAATCGTCCTCTGATCTCATAGTATATGGGGCAACGGAAGATGAAATGAGTCTCGGTCTCCACCTCATGAAGGCTACAGAGCCTACAAAGTCTGTCATCCCGATCAATGTGGTGATCAGTCTCACACCGAAGTCTGTGGGAGCCGACCCGAAACTGACCCAGAGGTATACGAAGGGCATGCCCCCAGTGACGAAAGGTGTACTGAGGGCGGATGATGAGTCCATCTCTGATCTCAAGAAAGTGCTCTGCATAAAAGGACATCTTAGGGCGCAAACCCCCAGGAGGGTTCACCCAAGTAGTCTGAATGAAGCTCCTGTAGATATCTTCCCGGATGGACCTGTTCAACACTTGCTTGGTGGGCAAGAGATGACATACTGTTCATACTTATTCTAAGATTTGCAGAGTCTTGATGTCACCCTTGTCATCTCAAACAACCTGCCATTGAGGGCTTGAATTGAACAATACTCAAGACAAAAGAATATACTGTATTTCTCAGTTTAGTGACACTGACACAGTCATTTGGAGCATTCAATCATCGAACCAAAGCTTCTTGAACTCATTCACGATAGGGAGAGCATGTTCAAACTCCATACAACTACCTGAAGACTGCCCTTCGAAGAAGATACCACCAAAGCTCCATTGGCATTGAAAAAACAGAAAAAACACAGTATGACTGTACTGAGCACGAGTTTAGCAAAATTCTGAGATGAAAATCTAATACCATACACCATCTTTTGATCCACAAATTTCAGCAATAGTTTAATAACGGTGATTCAGACCTACTGTTCAAGTTTTGTCGAAATTCATTGGGTGAATCACTCAAAATGATAAAAAACCCTCCATCAAAACCCTAGGACAGGTATATGCACAGTTTTCTACTCAAAAGGACAACCATAAACTTGACAGGATTTGCGTAACCTGGACCATTGTTTGCATGCCAATGTTGAAAAAAAAAGTCTGTAGATGTGAGTTAGAACATTTGATGAAAACCTGGTCACTTCTCCAAACAGGTGGATGTCTTTATGATAGTTGGAATATACCTTGATGCTCTGCAATTTTGAGTGGAGTTTGACTCACAAAACTCAGCAATGAACTTGATTAAGCCCAGTCATCAACTAGGATGGTGAAGAGCTACATTTTACAACTTATTATATCAAAGAAAGTGATTTCACACCCAAGACACCCAACACATGTCCATTTTATTCTATTTGATCCTATATCCATGTTTTCAACCTGATCAAGGCTTTGAAATGAAAGGTAAGTCACTTGGGATAGTGCTTTGAAGTTGCATTGAGTCAAGTTGCATTCAGGACAGTATGAACTAACAAGGATCATATAACCACCCATACCCAAAAGGGCTTGTTGATGCTCAAACACATTGTAAAATGTCCTGTAGATGAATTCTAACTCTTATTTGAGCAAAAACTCCAATAACAACAGTTAGAACTTTTACATACCTGGAGCATTCACACCAAGAACAGTGACACATGCAACAACATGTACCTTCAAGAAGTAAAGCCTTCAAATGCCTTATGAGCATGAGAAACACCATGAATGGACTATGGAGATACTCTAGAAGTGATTAAACAAGACTTGGAGTCCAACTACACCTTTTTGCTCTTATCGATTTGGTGCACAACCCAGGAGAGAGAAAAATGCTCCACCAAAATGCTCATAACTTTTCAACTACACCTCCTTTTGAGAAAATTCTTTTGAATATGATTTTTATGCCAATTTACTCCAAAAAGTCCTATGATTTATTCAAAGGAGTCTCTATATTTTTGTATGACCCTTAAGAAGCCAGGTACCTCAAAATGAGCTTTTTTTATAGGCCTGTTTTGAGAAAACTCACATAACTTGCTCAAATGACCTGAGATTTTTCATGAAGCCCCAAGACACCTTCCATCATCTCCCATGATTTGTTTGAAAGGAATAGCTCTGAAATTGTCTGACCTATCTCATTTGCATGCCAGAACAGCTGGGTGTCTCAAAGATAGTTTTGGCTAGAAGTAGTATTTTGCTCCAAAACTTGTTTCTTGACTTTCTGAGCCATAAAATGAGTTCATTCACTTGTTATACACATGCTCCTAACAATTCACTGCTTCACTTGGCATCACAAAGACCCCTAGATCACCTAGCCAACATGCCTAGATCACCTAGACCACTTGACATCAATAAAAACACAATGGACACATACTTCCAACACATCCACCCCAATCTTTGTATGTGAATCCCACAATATCAGAAGATCCTTGTGGTGTCTACTGAATGCCAAAATTCAAGGTACCCCAAATATAACGCAAAAAAGTGTTTGGCTGCTAGCCAATGATTCTGATGAAGCTCTTGAGAGAATTGAGAGACAAGGTTTACAACAAAAGTAATATTAGGCTGAGTATGTGTTAGATATAAAAGATTGCCTACCAACTGTCTATACAAAGTTGCATCTACCAACTTAGTTTTACAATCAACAATCAACTCAATACTTGACTGATATGGTGGGAGTTGGCTTGCAATTAACCATGTCAAAATGATGAAGCAAATCGGTGGTATACTTCGCTATCAATATTACTCCTTGCGGGAGTGTGATGAACCCGGAGACCAACGTCGTAGTGCGAAGTCCTAAATCTATCGATCAAGCTACCTAAATCATCAACACGAGAGATGCCGAAATCAAAAAGTCCTCACCATTCTTTTGTAGGTAGACATTGTGATTAGATTCACAATGGTAAAAGCTAAAACTCAACAAAAACTATTCATCTTCTTGTACTCAAGCCCGAGGAGCTTGTTTGAGTTCATAGAGAACGACGAAGACCACTTGACATCAATAGACTTGACATCAATGAAAACACAATGGACACATACTTCCAACACATCCACCCCAATCTCGGTATGTGAATCCCACAATATTAGAAGATCCTTGTGGTGTCTACTGAATGCCAAAATTCAAGGTACCCCGAATATAACGCAAAATGTGTTTGGCTGCTTTAGCCAATGATTCTCGATGAAGCTCTTGAGAAAATTGAGAGACAAGGTTTACAACAAAAGTAATATTAGGCCGAGTATGTGTTAGATATAAAAGATTGCCTACCAACTGTCTATACAAAGTTGCATCTACCAACTTAGTTTTACAATCAACAATCAACTCCATACTTGGTGATATGGTGGGAGTTGGCTTGCAATTAACCATGTCAAAATGATGAAGCAAATCGGTGGTATACTTCCGCTATCCAATATTACTCCTTGTAGGAGTGTGATGAACACGGAGACCAACGTCGTAGTGCGGAAGTCCTAAATCTATCAAATCAAGCTCTACCTAAATCATCAACACAGGGGCGCTGAAATCAAAACTCCTCACTATTCTTCGTAGGTAGACATTGTGATTAGATTCACAATGGTAAAAGCTAAAACTCAACAAAAATTATTCATCTTCTCGTACCAAGCCTGAGGAGCTTGTTTGAGTTCATAGAGAACAACGAAGTCTGCAAACAAGTGAAGAATCTTGCATGAAGCTATGAGGTTGCTCCTTATAAATATCCTCATGGAGATCACCATGCAAGAAAAGCACTCTTCACTTGAATTTGATAGATTGGTCACCGCAACGAGGAGAGAACAAAGCGCACAAAACCCATCTTTGCAGCAGGAGCAAAGGTATCGAGTAATCCAACCCTTCGAGTTGTGAGAGCCCCTTAACTACAAGATGAGCCTTATACTTATCTATAAAACCATTAGTCAGTATTTGGTCTTATAGACCCATTTAAAACACAAGTTTTCTTCCGTTAGGAAGTTAGGAAGAGGCACTAACTCCCATGTGTTATTCTTCATGAGTGAAGAATACTCATCTTGCATAGTAGCTTCCCACTCAAGTTTACCCGTCGCCTCAAAAAACAATATTGGATCAGTAGAAATTGCTTGGCTCATAAGAGCAGTACTAGAAGTCTCAGATTGAGTGCGATGAGGATCAAAAGGATCACCAACCAAAGAACCAATTGCTTGTAAAGTAGATTTTGCCCACTTGGGCAAGTTTTGTGCAAGAGGAGGCGAAGTAGGATCATTAGGTGTGTCTTCATCAAAATTAAGACATGTAACTTCCTTATCAAGAGAAGTAGGTGAAGCCAATGATGGGGAAGGCTCAAAAGTTGGCTCCAAAGAATAAGATTCTCATCAACTCTAACATCTTGTTGAAACAAAGACATCATGTGTGACAGGATCAAAGAGGCGGTATGCCTTCACATCCTTGCAATGACCAACAAATATGAGCTCTTGGCTCTTCTTTTCACCGACTTACCAAACCATTGATCACATCCTCACTCTTCGGGCTATTATCGAGGAGGCTCGTCACCGCTCCTCCAAAGTTTTCTGCTTTGTTTGTGGATTTTCGAAAAGCTTTTGATTCGGTACCACGAGAAGCACTCTTCCACAGGCTCAGAGATATAGGTATTTATGAAATTCTTCTTACAGCCATTATGCGCCTATATGAGGAGGTCTTGGGCCATCTTCGCACCTCTGCAGGCTTGTCCGACTTCATCAGGAGCACTATTGGAGTCAAACAGGGTTGCCCCCTCTCTCCTACCCTGTTTGGTATCTACATCGATGAGCTTGAGGATTTTCTCAGGGATCACATTCAGGAGGGGATGGTTGTCTTCTGCACCATGTTCTGATCTACATTCTCCTCTTTGCAGATGACGTAGTTCTCCTTGCTTCCTCTGCGGAGGGACTCCAGAGGCAGCTGGATGCCTTAGCCCTCTTTTGTGATCACAGGCAACTGACAGTGAACCTTGGGAAAACCAAAGTTATGGTTTTCAATTGTCTGAAGACTTCGGACTTCCACTTCTTTCGGGGAGGAGATTGAGATCACCTGTTCTTACACATACTTGGGGATTTTGTTCTCTGGACCACGTTTTAGCCTTTGTCCTGCTCTCCAACCCCGGGTTAATAAGGGGTATGGTTCTTTGGCGATTCTTGAGAGACAGTGCTTCCGCCATCACTTTCAGGACATCCTTTCCAAGATGTCTCTCTCCGACTCCCTGGTTAGGCCCACGGTTCTATACGGTTCGAAATTTGGGGTCCCTCCTTTTGGACTCGGATTGGGCTACTATTGAGCGTGTTCAAATCCTCATGCTCAGGCGTATCATCAGGTGCAAAGAGACCGTTCCTCATAACATTATTCTTGCTGAGTTTGGGGCTCGCCCTTTTAGATTGGAGACTATCTTCAGCCTTGTGTTGATGTTGCACCGCATCCGAGGTTTATCATTCTTCCGTAGACAGGAACAAGTACATCTACCTTGCCTACTGCTCTTCTGAAGCTATTGCCCTCTCAGATCATAGTGGTCGATCTCGTTGTTGGTATGCCTGCGCTTCACGCCTTCTTGGATCCATTGGCATCCAGATGGACCGCCTCCCACCTTTCAGCTACTCCCTAGATGCCCCTGCCCATCTCCTCCCAAACCAACAAGACCTTCACAAAATTATCAGAGATGATATCTACAAACAGTTCATCCAACACACTTGGACCAACCCTCTGGGGTTTTATGTCCGAAGATGTCCTTCTACGCTGCACACTTTCTTGAGATCCGTAACGGGCTCATTATCAGACCCATGTACATCTCTCTGCACTGGTTACAAGCTCTTCGTATCTCTTTAGGTCAGTTCAGAGTGGGCTCACATCGACTCCGTGTTGAGACTGACCACCACTTAGACCGCTTGGAGCGGACTTGCCTGCTTTGCTCTCTCCAGGAGGTTGAAACTGAAGAACACTTCATTTTCAGGTGTCCTGTTTACTACGAGATTAGGGGGAGATTCCATTGCTTGTTTCGTGCACGTCTCTCCTTTACAACTTTCTTCAGATACTATGATCAGAGATGTCTTGCTCTTTTCTTTGCAGAGAGGCCCTCGGAGCTTCGGGACATGCTCCTTCACCCTCCTCCCAGACAGATGGATACTAGACGGATCACCTCATTCTTCTCGGTGCTCTCCCCAGATGAGGGGCACCAAGCAACATCTTGACACGAGTACGGACCCCCAATTCAGATCTGTCAGGACTGGAACTCCACTTCCTACACCAGAGGCTCCCTGCCTCAAGCGTGTTCTGGCTCCCCACATAGACAGAGATCTATCGTGTCTACGTAGAGGCAACGCCCCTCTCTTGGACATCGACTTTCCAGACATTCCACAGTTTTAGTTACTGGACATCGGCGCATTGCCAGTTACTTCCAGCCAGCTTGATTGTTAGGTGATGTTGTTGGGGGTGTTGCTCCTTCCGCTCCCCCCCACACCGTCATCCTCTTCTTTTCTCTAGGTTTCTCGGCACTTGTGGCCCCTTCTGCTTCCTTCTCTTCTTCTCTTTTCTCTCTTTGTGTTTCGGGCGACCCATTTGGGTCCTCTTGTTGGGTCCTTTGGCTTTGTACTCTGCAGTCCCATTGACCTACTTTTGTGGTCATTTGTTGGACATTAATAAAATTATCTTATCTCCAAATATGTGCTTATTGTTAAGAACAAATGAAAACGACTTACTTCCAAAACACGAAATCTATAAACATTAGGTTTCTCACCCGACATGGCTTTTGTAGGAGTCTTGTCTTGCACTGTCTTGTGGGGAATGCTTTGCTTCGGATGTAATTTGCATAGTTTTTGCTTTTTGAAAAACTTTATAGACTTTGTCAGAATTAGACGGTGTAGAGGTCTCAATGGTGGTTGGAGAAGGCTTGTTTGAATTTGCTGGAGGGGGTCCTTACTTTTGCTTTGATTTCCATTTTCCTTCATGGAAATTTGCCACTAGTGCATGACTTGAGCTAGGTAAGGCATCAAGTGCCCGCAATTTGGTTTGTTCATGAGTGAGCCTTTCACAAAATAGATCAAAAGTAAGCATTTTGAAATTCTCATCCAAAGCATTCACTGTGGAGAAGAAAGTGGATGCAAACACGTTGTAAGGGCCTTTCAGTTTTGACAAAATTAATATTATACGTTCTTCACCCTTCTTTTCTTTAGCACCAACGTCATAGTTGTGATCAATGAGACTTGAATTTTAATAGAAATTCTTCAATAGAGGAAAAATCAGAAGGGGAATAGGCATTTAACTCTATATCTAATCTGGAAAAACCTGAATTCATTCACTTTATCAAGATAAGATAATTATATTAATGTCCAATGAATGACCACAAAAGTAAGTCAAGGGGACTGTATAGTACAATGCAAGAGGTGCCAACAGGGAGACCCGAAAGGGTCATCCAAACAATAAAAAGAAGAGAGGAGACAAGAGAACTGAAAGTAGTTAGCAATATGCCTGTGTCCTGTAGCTGAAATCGTGGGAAGATTGGAATTCGGTGTTTGGAAGGATAAACAAGACGAGCCCTCTGTGTTCTCCTGGTCGGATGCGGCCTCTGAGAGAGGGCCCCTAACCGAGTGCGATCACGAATACCTCTGGATTGGGAGGTAACACCCCGGGTCTTGATAGATTTGGTCTGGGAATCGAGACTGGTGTCAAGGTGCCGCTTGGTGCCCCTCACCGAGGGGAGCACTGTAAAAAAGAAGTAATTTGTAGAGTACCAACCTGTCTGGGAGGAGACTGAAGGGTCTCATTCTGGAGCTTGAGAGCCTCCTATAGGTAAAGAGCAAGACACCGCTAATCGCAGTACTTGAAGAAAGATGCAAAAGACGGATGCTCCCGGAATAAACAATGGAATCTCCCTCTGATCTCGTAGTAGATAGGACACCTGAAAATGAAGTGTTCTTTTGTTTTGATCTCCTGGAGAGAACAGAGCTGGAAAATCCTCTCAGAGCGGTCTAGCTGGTGATCCTCCATGCGAAGCCTATGAGAGCCCACTCTAAACTGGCCTAGGGAAATGCGGAGTGCCTTGTAACCACCTGGTGTCGGGAGATATACGCAGGCCGACTGATAAGCCCGTTTGTGATCTCAAGAAAATGTGCAACATAGAAAGCCATCTTAGGACGAAGACCATCCGAGGTTTGTTTCAAGTATCTTTGGATGAACTGCCTGTAAATGTCTTCTTTGATAATTCTATGCAGATCTTGCTTACTCGATAGGAGGTAGGCATGGGCATCTAGGGAGTGTCTGTAAGGTGTGAGACGGTCCATCTAAATCCCAAGAGAGCCGAGAAGATGTGAGACTTCGATATACCAAAGCGGCGAGAGCAATTGTTATGGTCGAAAGAGGAATAGCCTCAAAGGAATGGTAGGTGAGGTAGAGATACCTATCCCTTCTTGGGGAAGAGTTTGAAAGACCCCAAATTCGATGCAAAAGCGAAACCAGGGCAAATAGTCTCCAATTTTAAGGAATGAGCTCCGAACTCAGCTAAGATGATATTATGTGGAAGTGTCTCTTTGCACTTGATGATGCGCTTGAGCATGAGGATCTAGACCCGCTCAACTGTAGCCCAATCAGAGTCAAGCAAGGATGGTCCCCAAACCTAACCATAGAGAATTGTGGGTCGCACAAGAGAATTTGAGAGAGACATCTTCGACAAGATGTCTTGGAAGTGGTGGCGGAAGCACTGTCTCTCCAAGATTGCCAAAGAACCATAACCCTTGTTGATGCGGGGTCAAGGGCAAAGCCAAGAAGGCTTGAAGCGGGCCCAACAAATAAAACTCCCAGATAAGTATAGGAGCTGGTGATCTCAATCTCCTCCCCTCTGTAGAAGAAATGGAAGTCCGAAGTCTTCAACCCATTGAAGATCATGACCTTGGTTTTACCAAGGTTAACTGTCAGTGTCTATGGTCGCAAAAGAGGGCTAAGGCATCCAGCTGTCTCTGCAGTCCCTCCGCGAGAAGAGGCAAGGAGGACTATGTCATCCGCAAAAAGGAGGATGTAGATCAACACCTGGTGAAGAAGACAACCATCCCCTTCCTGAATATGGTCCCTGAGAAAGTCCTCCAACTCATCGATGTAGATACCAAACAAAGTAGGTGAGAGGGGGCAACCCTACTTAACCCCGATGGTACTCCTGATGAAATCAGAAAAACCGGCAGCAGTGTGAAGGCGGCCCAGAACATCCTCGTACAGCGCATAATGGCAGCAAGAAGGGTTTCGAAAATCGATGTCTCTGAGTCTACGGAAAAGAGCTTCCCGTGGCACAGAATCAAAGGCTTTCCGAAAATCAATGAAGCAGCAGAAGACCTTAGAGGATCGGTGACGAGCCTCCTCAATGATGGTCGAAGAGTGAGGATGTGGTCGATGGTCTGGTAAGTAGGCCAAAACCCCGCCTGACCCTTGGCTCTGCAATGATATTGCCCCAGAACTCAGAAAGCCGCATGCAGAGGACCGTGGCATAGAGCTTGGAGAACGTGTGGCCAACCATGATCGTCCTATAGTTGTTCAGGTCGGAAGTGGGACCCGACTTGTGGATGGGGTGAATGATATGATGGGACCAAGACTTCGGAAAACCTGTACAAACCACCTGATTGAAGAGATCCACAAGGTAGCTGTTTAGAGTGTCTAAACCATGCTTGAAGAATTCTGCCTGGAAGCCCTCCTCATCAGCTGCCCTGCTACTATTCATGGCTAAAATGGCTTTCTTCACATTCGTGTAAGTAAAGATATGGCAGGTAGGGGGAGGGGAAACCACCTGGATCTGGGGCTGGCCAGGAATATCATAAAGGGTGGAAGTATGAGTGAACATGGAGTTGGGAAGTAAGTCTTGGGGTAAAGAGGAATGGCGGGGAAGAATGGTACGCCAGAAACGTTTAGGGGAGTGCATAAGGGAAGAATGCTTTTCTTTTTAATTTATTTATCCATAATCCATCTTTATCCCTTTTGGTGCCACCTCTATTTTGGACTGCAGTTTGCTTTATCCTTATTTTGGGTTGCTAAAATTAGAACAAGAGTTTGCTTTTCTTAAAACCATCCACTCATGCACTTCCTAAAAATAGAACTGAACTTCTATTTTTAGCTCTTCTTATTTTTAGCACCTCTATCTAAAATAGCCAAGTGCTATTTTTAGCCACGCTATTTTTAGCCAAGCTAAAAATAACCAATCTTCCAAAAATAGTCAATCTTTCCAAAAATAGCCAAGCACTATTTTTAGCAATCCTTTGCGTGGAAAATATGGTAACAAGATCATTGAATATTTGCTTCTTGTCTAATTTCCCATCCATTTCATTTTGTGAATCTTTCTCTTGCAATTTAAATCCTGGCCTGACATTGTTATCTGAGCCTAGGCTTTTCTCCTCCATTTTCATTTCACTACAAATTCTGTTTAAGCCAATCATATTTCAGTGCAAGATAATTTTAATTCTTTTCCTAGCCATACAGTCTCCATGGTATTTCATAAATTTCTTCTTGGAAGTGTATGACACTGCGATAATATCAGTAAAAGGCATTCAAATTGAGCTTTTTTGAAGATCTGCCACAAATTATTCATTTGCAGACCTGTATATTCTTGGTATGTTGGTTTATGCACACTTTTGCTGTGTCATATCTGGTCAAGGCATTTCATGCTCATGTGGAGACCTGCACCTTCTCTTTGAACTTGCAAGCCACAATAAAGGCATTTCGGTTTGCATTCAGACCTGCCACATTAGAAATCAGTCATATCTGTGCCACACTGAGATCTGACCTGTGTTTTTTCTTAGGCCAGCGTTTCATTTTTCCAACCATTGAAGGAGGTAGATCTGTTGCTCGAGTCTTTATATGACTGCTGTGCAATTGTTATTAAATCCTGCTATGAATTAAGGGGAATGTTTATAGCCAATTGTCAAAAGGCTATAGGAATACCAGTGATTCCTGCCAGTCCTATCTACCTCGTCCATATCCCATCAAACCAGATATTCTGCAAATAAAACCAAATATCTCATCCAAGTGTTTGGAGTGTGGTGTTTCATTTTTTCAAGTTATTCTGACAAAATTAAAGGCAAACACCAACTCTGTTACTGGATGGATTTGTGTTGAGCAATTGGGCGCCTCAAGCTGCACGCTGCCAAAATTTCATCTAAGGCTGCATGATTCCATGGCAGCTGTCAACAAGTGAGTATCATTCAACATGATTGCCAAAGCAACAGGGGTAAAGTGTCTTTAAAAGAAAATAAAGATAAGTCTTTGAAATTATACATAAGTTGCTTTTATATTGTGTTTTGGAGAGACTCGTAGAGCTTTCAATAGTCAAGTCTTAAAATTTTGAGAAAATAGAGTTATAAATTTTCATAAGACAGTTGTACAGTTTCATTTTGTAAGCTCCTTCCTTTCCATGAGGTATGAAGTTCAAAACTTTCCCCCTATCATTTTGTTCAAATTTGTAATTTTGAATTAATTGGAAAAATCAGAAAAATCAGTACCTCTGCCTGTGTATTTCATCACTTCCAAGTCATTAGGTCAAATTTGTCTCCGAAACCTACTTTTTTGGAAACTAGTCTTGGCCATGATTTCAATGAGTACAAATACTTAGGGGTTTGTTAAAATATAGAGCATTATATAGCCTATAATGCAGTTATGTAGTTGTGATTCGGTTGGTAATTGTTCAACCAAATGTAACTACTCCTTTAATAAATTGAATCTGCCTGGGTCATTTGAGCAGTGCAGTTTGCCTTCTCTAAATTCTTTCTTCTCTTTGCATATGCTAACATTGGTATCAAAGCGTTCAAGGTTGCAGTTTGAGGAAGCCTCCAAAAGGCATGAATTGGAAATTCGAGGAAGCCCTAACAGGGCATGAATTTGGTAAAACGTGAAGGTATTGGAAGAAAAATACCAGATGTGAGGAAACAAATGAGGGCATAAAGTTGTGGAGGGCAGTTCGAAGGCAGAGTTGCTAGAGAAAGAAATATGTGGGTTCCTAGGGCAAACATCCAGTGAAAGGAGAAAGTCGTGGCTGCTTAGAAAGCAAAACGTGACCCAGTTTGTGGCTGTGGAAATTGTGGGAAGAAAAAGCATGCGAAATAGTCCTGCTTGTGTGCAAAGCCCAATCGCAAATCCAAAATCCTAAGACGCGTGGGAAGAAAAAAGCAGTCCCAAATACTCCTGGAGAAGTTCGTGACAACACGGTCGTGTGGGCAAAGAAAAACATGGAGTTGTGTGGCCGATCAATAGAAAACGTGAAGTCCAAAATCGTGCCTTGTAAGTCATCTTGGTCACAGGCAAAGTCGTGGCAGGCAGAGTCACGACAAAGGTATAATTGTTTTCTATGCTTCCTTTTGAAAGGTCGGTGAATTAATACACTGAAATAATATTATTTTTCAACAAAGGTATTCATACTATATGCTGGAGTAATTAATATTAATTGTTGGAAAAAGTAATATTGTTTTATTAAGTGTGGGCAAAATTTTATTTTATTATTTCCATTACTTTGGAATAATAAAATGGCAAATATTTCACACTTGACTTTGCCGAAGACAAAAATTAACAGGCACTAATTTCAATGTATGGAGCCATAAGATTTTAATGCTTGCGGAGTTTCGTGATTGTGATAAAATAATCACGGGTAGTGAAAGTCGACCAACAATGAACTTCGCGGATTATGACAAACGTCATAAGGAAGCGTTATTGCTTCTCAAGTTATCGGTGTCGGATGATATGATACCGGAAGTGCGGAATGCTATTGTGGCAAGCACGTTGTGGGCCAGTTTGAGGGATAAATATCAGACGTCAGAAAAGAGTCGGGTTTTATACCTGAAGAATATGCTCTTTTCCGTAAAGTTAGAAGGTGGATCGCAGTTTGAGCACCTACTTCGGATGAAAGACCTCCGAGACCAGTTATCTTCCATCAACAAAAAGGTGGACGACGATGATATGGTGGCTCTGGTTCTGAACAACTTACCTTCTTCGTATGAGTCATTTGTGGAGACACTCCATTTAATGGTCGAATGTCAAACACTCACGTTTGACAAGGTGAGTTCCTACCGTTGTAAAAGGAGTGGAGACAACTTCGGGCATAATCTAATTGTGACCATTCGTGAGAGTGCTCTTGTCATTCACCAAAGGGAAAGTGGAAACATTAGTCCGGTGAGTCTTCCACTCGGTATTAGGTCACATGTTATTACTGTCACAAGGTTGGGCACCTCAAGAAGGATTGTCGGAAGCGGAAGTATGAGATTTCGCAACATAACAAAAAACCATGTGGCAAAGCAAATGCAGAAGAACGAGATTCAGATGACGGGCATGCTCTTTATTGTCTTGGGACATCATGCATGCATGACAAGGTGGTACTAGTTGCGGATCATTGACTGTGGTGCGTCCGCACATTTTTCATGTCGCAAGGACCGGTATGTTTCATTTACTGCAAATATATGTTTTGAATCAATAGTACTAGCTGATGGTAAATCACTTGCAGAGAAGGGATAGTAGATATATGCCTTTGTTTAAAGAAGTGTGTTGTCTCTAATGTGAAACAGAGACGGATAATTGCCCTTGGTCTTGGGGAAGATGGTCAGTATCGGCTTATTGATCCTGATATGATCAACATGATTGCACATGTGGAGGACAAATCCACCATATAGGATGTGCAGGGGGCTGCAATGCCTTGGGAGGAAGCCATTCCTCACAAATCTGTGACTTGGATATAATTAACCTACATGCACCTATTATGGAGGGAGTATCCACTATACCGGATGTACGAGAGACGAACATGGTTGGGGAGGATGGATTTCCTTATTTTGAAGAACAATTTGTTGTGAATGGAGACTCCACTATTCTAGATGCAATGACGGTGCATGGTGAGATGGCATGCCCAACCACTCACTCAGAGGTACTTGCTCGAAGGACAATAGAGCATGAACAATTTGCTCATTGTGTTGTGAACGATCTTTCCCAACAGAGGGGGATAGATGAGCAAATAGATGAGGAGTTGGTTCTCACTCCTACTGCGGAGATGGTTATTTCTCCCACTGCTAAGACGGATGAGATGGAGATGGTTATTTCTCCTACTATTGCGGAGTTGGTTCTAACTCCTACTGCATAGATGGTCACATTTCTTCTTGAAAAGGTTGGATGAGCACTACATGGTGTTGCAAGGACATGATTGAGGTGACTTCGATTGCAGGATAACCGAGTCTCTGTATAGACTCCAACAGGCTACACAAGCCTAGAATAGATTTTTCAATCCATCTCTTCGAGTTTCTGATTTCAGCACTTTGGAGATGGGGCTGACACTCTCAGCCATTGGTGATTCATCATTGGTCAATGAATCACGTAACAAAGAACCAATGGACCACTTGCCATATCCTTTGTTCACGCGACCAGATTTTTGTTTTGCGGTTCTTCTCCATTTGACAACCGCAACACAATCATGGACTGCTGATTTTGAAGTACAACCTATGGCACAGTCTGTAGATGTAATGACTAAACATATGGCCTTTAGGAAATTTGTAAAATTTTGGGACAAACTTGGTATTGTTTCCAGTTTAGTCATTAAGAGGGGGTGTTAAAATATAGAGCATTATATAGCCTATAATGCAGTTATGTAGTTGTGATTCAGTTGGTAACTATTCAACCAAATGTAACTACTCCTATAATAAATTGAATTTGCCTGGGTCATTTGAGCAGTGAAGTTTGCCTTCTCTGAATTCTTTGTTCTCTTTGCATATGCTAACAGGGTCCAATTTATCCACCTAGTATATTTTAATTCCTGAAAATCATGACAGTTTGTTGAAATTGCATTGGAGAGGGGTTTGTCTTGCCTAAAACCAGTCAAAATTTCAAAAGTGTTTAACTTTTACATACGGTGGCCAAAATTGCCTAGTGAACACTGGCTTTTGAATTTGTAGGTACTAAAATGAGTTTTTGACAAATAAGATTGTAAAAACTTGTTTGATCGAAGTTAAAGTGCAAAGACTTGTCCAATCAAGAAATGTGTTGTATTTTGTGAACACTTTCGGTGTTACCTGATTCAGAACTTGTTATTCTGCACACTCCAACGCATTGCATACACTAAGAACACATTGTACTTAGAAGACATTGTTTTTGCAATTTTATGTACGCATAAATTAAGAAGCATATTTGATTTCAGAATGTTGGAGACAATTCAAACCAACGTTTACACAATTTTCTAAGTTGTTCACCCTAGAATAGAGCTTCCATCTTCTTATATCAAGCTTACACATCCTAAAAATAATAAAAATAAATAATTTTAAAAACCTAAAGATGCATACTCAGTTTTCCAAGATGTGGCCTTATGTGTAGCCCCTAAATAGTATTATCACTCAAATGGGTATTTGAATGAAGAAATCTGTAAGTATAATCTAAATAAATGAAAAACTAGAAAGAAAATAATTAATTCACCATGCACATAATGGGAAAATCATCCACTGAAAATAAATTTCTTTGAATATTGCCCACAAAAAAGCGATATGGGTGCTGCTACAATTGGGCTTCCTAATACAGGTTTTTAACTAGTTGTTATACATGAGGAGAGCTGAAAGCATGAATGAAAAGATATTAAAAATTGTAGGTGAATATATGACAGATGGGAAAGGGGGTAGTGTGGAAAGATTGGGTGTATGCATAAATAGAAGGGGCTCCCCAGGACATGGAGTGAGTGGGTGCAAGGACTACATTTCCTTTTGTGATGGGTGGGGGTGCCCAAAAGGCAGCCCAAAATATTGGAAGCCGTGTCGCTCATGAAGGCGGGATATGGACCTGCAAAGTTTCCTTTTCGTCCATGAAACCAGAAAATTTTCCCTGGAATAAGCAAACTATTTGTTCTTGACTGATGTGACCTGCCTATCCTTTTTATTTCATGTTTTTCTGCCAGTTCCTTGAGACCCCAATAGACCTTAAAGCCATTGTTGTACTTCATCAGAACATTTTACCACCGTAAATATTAGGAAAATACATTTATGGCTGCCACAAAAACAGCCCCAATGTGGTGGGTACATTCTTCCAGGTAAGAAGCTTGAGCAAGAACCCAAAATCATATGAGTTGTGAAAAGTAATCCATTCTCATTGCAAAGGATCCCACAAGATGCTGGCAGCTCTACAAAACGTCTTGAATTGATTCCACACTTGTTGTTTCTTTCCAAATCAACATCGGTTTCTCTCAGAATATTAATATTTTGGGTTACATGGGTTCCTTGATTTCTACATCGGTTTCTACGAACTTCATTTCTCATGATACACATAGCTTCAGAAAACCCTGTATTTCCTTTGTGGGTCCCATCAAAATTATAAACTGAAACACTTTTGGGGTTGGGGGATCACAGTTTTCTTTTTACTAATGATTTTTTGTTGTTGCGGCAAGGCCATTGGGACCAGAAAAACACATAGTTAATACTAATGTTGTTTGTGGTCTTTCTGAAAGTGCCTAGAATAGATTGCCCTTACCATTTGATTAAGTGCTTGCAAAGCTATAGAGACATTCTTTTACTATAGATACCGTATGTTTTTTTTTTTAATTGTATGGTTTGATTGGCAATCAGAAGTTTATTCAAATCGATTTTTGAGGTAGAAGGGTGCTTGGAATGACTGAAAAGTTATAAATAATGTTTTCAACTTTGAATTTAACCGAGAAAATACTCTCTTGATATGACCAAACGTTTCTGATTCCCTTTTTGCTTCAAACAAGTTTAGTGATTGGAGTATTTGTACAATATGTTGTTTAAGAACTAATCTTTGTGTTCTCTTTTTATTTTTGCAGGATCTTCATGATCAACTGCAAGAGCTTATCCCAGAACAACAGGTTTGTGTCTGCACCAAGCTAAGTCTATCTGAATGCACCACATATGGTTGTAAGGAAACAGCCACTTGAGATTCTTTATGTGCTAAGTTTTTGACATTTCCTATGACATTTTAATGTGATTTCTTCAATGAAATGGCATGGGTATCATCTTCGGAGGAGAGTTTATGTCTGGAAGGGATGCAAGTGGGTTTGTAGTCGCCATTCAAATATTGAAACACAGTGATTTGTATGTTACTCCTCGTATTTGTAAATTCATAACCCCCTTTCTTATTGACATTTCCTTTTCATGTAGTAGTCAAACCTTTTGTGACTGTTAATAAGTGGTCGAGGCTTATATTTCAACAGTGTTAGCAGATCTGATGCCAGACTCCCATAATATTTATAATGAGACATAACTGAGTATACAACTTTTCAGGAAACATATGTGATGAGATCATTCCTTTTTGATTCAAGTTTTTGGTTTCAGGAAACTCAGCCAAACCACCTATTTTTTGCTTTTCCATTTTCCAAGGAGAACATGAACAAATTGAGAATTCCTTCCACCTAACTACATCTCCCTAGGTTCCCAACCTTGCCCCTTGCTATCTTTAATAATTCTCATAAATTCCCTTAGAACCAATCCCCGCACCATCTCTCAGTCGCATACACAAAACAAACTCTTCCTTCTGTCGATTGGCTTTATGGTAATTGGGACTAAATTTAAGTGTCTGTGGATTGGGAGTTTATAAATGGTTACCATTAAAAACAACGATGTATGCTTTTTAATAGTTGTATTCCAGTGGTTTGTTTTTTCCTTTTGCATTCCAGGAGAGATTGAAGAAATTGCTTGTGCATTTCAGGAGAGATTGAAGAAATTGAAGTCTGAATACGGAAAAGTTTCTGTTGGAGATGTTACTGTGGATATGGTAAAGAACTTTTTGTCTCACATTCTGTTTTTTAATCAATAGCTAGAAACATCCGCGACTTATACTTTGGTTCTGTTATGCACATCCTAGAAGTAAGACATGGGAAGAACACCTCTATTTAATCTAAGTATAAATGTAGACATTTAATCCTTTCTTTTCTTGTGGTAAGGTTATCGGCGGCATGAGAGGGATTAAAGGGATGCTGTGGGAGACCTCGCTCCTTGATCCAGATGAGGTACACCTTTAGAAATAAAACGGTTTTCATGTTTGGAGACTAGCTTCACTGTGTAGAGAGGCTGCGTGATTTCCTCTTGAATTTTGTTTCGCTATGGAGGAGTTCACTGTGAAAAATTGGTTCTCTTGCCTTTATTTTAATTTGGGCCAAAATCTAGTGCAACTTGTCCGGATTTCAATTTTCAGTGATGCTCTTATCTGATATATTGGTGTGTGTTTTTCAGGGCATCCGTTTTAGGGGTATGACAATTCCAGAGTGTCAGAAGGTGCTCCCAACAAAAGTACCTGGTGGAGAACCATTGCCAGAAGGGATGTTGTGGCTCCTTTTAACTGGAAAGGTTCACACCAATCTATCTGTTGAAATTTGCTTTATAAATATTTCGTTTGCAATAGAGTCCGTATTTCTGATTGTGTCATGCATGCAGGTACCAACCATGGGGCAAGTATCTGCATTAGCCAAGGAACTTCAAAGTCGTGCAAAAGTTCCAGGTACATCGTGCGAGTTGTGTACATGCTGAACTATTCTCTAGATCATTGCGCTAATGATTGTCTTTTGTTTTTCGTTTCAGGTCATGTATTTAAAGTCATTGATAGTCTTCCTGTAACAGCCCATCCAATGACACAGTTTACAACTGGCATCATGGCACTTCAGGTATCCAACATGCGTTATGTTTGTAGGCGTTGGAGGTTGGCCTGGGTAACACTTACAATTTATAATAAACAGCAAACAGTTGTTTCTACATGACCCTGCTAGGGCTTTTGTTGTGTTGGAGGAAACTCTTTAGGATACACATATAAAAAAGAAGTTGTAAAATTTCATTTAGCAGGGTACATCGATGGATTGAGATGATCCACATTTATTCATGTGTGGTAGTTGGTCTATATTGACGACCTTAAGTCTTTAATATAGTGATGGTCACTCAGAGTGTGACTTATCTGGCACTGTGATCCTTAATATTTGAGTGTCAGTATTGTAATCTGCCCACGATACAAAAGCTTAAGAGGTTGGTATGCTTCCATCTATCCAGGCATTTGGGTAACCAGCTGGACTGCTTGCTGGTTCCCTAGTAAGGCCATCTGGATACTATATGCCTACTTTTCTTCTCTAACAGATCTGGAACCAACTATCCTCATCTTCTTCATCGTGAATGATAATTGCCCCTTTTGCCTGTCATCTTTGTTTTTCATTTAAGCAAATCAGATGCGCTAGTTCCACTGTACCAGGATATATAACTGTGCTTCCTGCAATGATAAGCTATGTGTTTGTTCATTGTTAGGTGTTCAGGCCTTTCTCTTGTTGTCTTTGTTGCCTATTATATTCCCTTTGTGAAACAAAAGAACAATGGAAATGTCTCAGCGATGTCCGTACTGCGTAACCTGGCATGCCAGAGGGGATCTATGCATTCAGATGTTGTTGGGGGTGATGAACAAGAGGTTACAAGGGAATTTGCATTTGTTACATCCCAAGACCAACTGAGTCCACAATCTGGTACTTAAACTCAGGTGCATCGTGAAATTGCAAATGTCGCAGAGACTAGCATGTAATTTTATTGAAGATAAAATTAGAAGCGAATCTATTTCTTTAGGTGATAGTTGGACTCTCCATTTTAAAGAATGTGGAGATGTTTGTGTTACATTGTACAATATTGCGAGTTATACTTCCAAGAATGCTCGATATTCTTGACGTGAACATAAATCTTCTGTTTGTTGTGAAATTACAAAGTCTCCTACTCTTTTCGTAAAATTTCAAGGCAACAATTGTGAGGCAATAACTCTTCATAATAACAAGGTGATTGCAATTGGTATTGGTGATAAGGTATTGCATAAACATGATCACAAAATTCCAAATGCTCATGCATTAACAGCAATGAAGAATAACAATGTACTTTGTCAAGAGAGGTATTACCACTTAAATTATCAATATTGTTCTGTACTTAGCAAGACTAATTACTCATGACTGATATGGTAGATGAAATTCCAACCATTCAAGAAACATTAAATGTATGTATTGGATGTCAAATGGGAAATCCGAGTCGACACCCATTCGATATTGATAATGCATGGCACAACAAAGGTCTCGGATCGAATACATGCTAATTTGAACCTTCCAACGAACACGCATATTGTTTTGTGAGAAAAGTAGTTCTTGCTGTTGGTTCATGAATTTTCTGAGAGAATGTGGGTCTATTTACAGAAAAAGAAGTCATAATACTTTTCTCATTTTATATAGCATGGAATGCCTTGGTGGAGAAACGAACAAGTAAACAAATCAAGGTTCTCAAGTTTGGTAATGGAGGCGAGTTTGTCTCAAGACAATTTCAAGAATTCTTCAAGGAAGGTATACATAAACAATATACCTGTCAGTACGCTTCACAACAAAATGGTGTCATGGGAAGGAGGAATATAATTGTTGTGGAGATGGCAGGTGATGGTGCCCAACTAGAATGTACCATATCAGTACTGGGCATAAGTTGTGATTACGACAATCTACATACTTAACTGGTGACCTTGTAAAGTATTGTTTGGTGTCACTCCCGAGGAAGATGGGCAGGAAGCAAACCGCTTGTGGCTTTTATGTTTTCGATCGTGTTGCTTTTGCATCAATTCTTGATGTAAAGAGAAGTAAATTAGATGCAAAAAGCAAAACATATTTTTATTGGCTATAGTGAGAAGTAAAAGGTTACTAGATGTCTCTACAAACAAAATTGTTGTTAATAGAGATGTGTTTGCAGCTGAGAAAATATTTTTCTGGTTTGTAGACGAGAAATTTTTTTCTTCTCAGATTTTCAACCTACATATAATATTGTATGGGTAAATGCTTATGATATTTCTAGATAAAAACAAGGCTTAGAGTTGAGAACATTCGAGGAGTCAAGTCGCATGAGGGAATTTGACGAAGAATAGAGTGATACGTAGTCTTCATAGTCAAATTAGGGGAACTAACAACGGAAATCAACATGGTGTTAGCAGTGTTTTAAAAACCGGCCGGTTTCGGTTCGACCGGTTCATTAATTTATTTTGGAAACCATTTGAAAAACCAAACTAGTGACACATTCAGACGGAACCACCAAACCAGCTTGGTTCCGTATTGGATTGGTAGGGCGGTAGTATTTGCCTTGAAACATTTTTTTCCCAATTTTAGCTTTTAAGTTACTTTTAAATTACTTTTTTCCAACCCTAACCCTAAAATGATGTTATATAGACCTTGTTTGGAACAAAAATGGTTAAATGATCTCATCTTCGTCCCAATGCAACCTCCGGCTAAGGCACAACCAATTACTAACTAGAAGGCCTCGATACAGATCCCATTGTCTTGGATGATATTCATCCAACCTCGTAATGGATAGAGGATAGTTATCTCGAAAGAGTTTGATCCGTGATGACTTGGGTTGGATGGATTTGGATGATGAACCACTAGTAGCACCGGGCATGGTAGGAACTAGCCATGCTACTATAGTTACTGGCAGATGTCCTTGAGGAGTCCGATGTGTCCGAGCACAAGGAACATGATGACATTGATGACAATAAGGATCCCATTTGTAGCAAGTGGTGCCGAGTCTAATGATTGATATCAAACATGTAATAACTTGTAGCATATTATTTTTTGGACTCTATAGGTCTTTAGAGCCTCATTGTTTATGTATTTTGTTTCGGATATGTAGTGCACTTGGTGCCATTTTGCTATATTTACCTTTACATGATATATACATGAACAAAGTTTGCATATTTTATCTCTAATTGTTTGCTATGTCACAAGGTTCGGCGAATTTTATCGAAAAAGTTTGAATTTTGCCGAACTTTATTCTCATCAAACTTGAACTCGAATTTTATCCATTACTTTTACACGGGAAGTTTTTGACTCGATTTTGAATTATTTTACAAATATATATATGTATGTATTACTTTCAGTAGGACAGATTGGAGATACACACACACACACACACACACACACACACACACACATATATATATATGTATGTATTACTTTCAGTAGGTATATATATATGTGTGTGTGTGTGTGTGTGTGTGTGTGTGTATCTCCAATCTATATACCTACTGAAGTTTTTGACTCGATTTTGAATTATTTTACAAATATATATATGTATGTATTACTTTCAGTAGGACAGATTGGAGATACACACACACACACACACATATATATATATATATATATATATATATGTATGTATTACTTTCAGTAGGTATATATATATATATATATGTGTGTGTGTGTGTGTGTATCTCCAATCTGTCCTTACATATTTATGGATTTTTTCAAAAAAAAAAAAGATAGAAAAATTTGTTCGAACTTAAAGATATTTTTTTCTCGAACTTTATCCCTTGGCAAACTTGAACCAAACTTTATCCTCATCGAACATGAATGCGAACTCAAACCTTGTGACTTAGATTGTTTGTAATCGTGGTTTAGAATCTTCAAAATATAATGTTTTCGTTAAAATTGTAATAATTTATGTATTTTTAAGTAAACCGGTTCAAAAATTTTAAACCAGCATGGTTCTGGTCCAACCCTTGGTCGGATCCATTTTTAAAACATTGGGTGTTAGGCTTTCGATATTTCTGGAATAAGCTTTAGTGTTGAAATAAAACAAGTCTTAGAGTTGAGAACATCAAAGGAGTCAAGTTCTAGGGGATCTCATGAAGAATCAAATAAGGGGAACATAGACCGAAGTGGTATTATGCCATAGCGAAGGATCAAGAGGATGAATTGCCATAGTTAGTTGAAGTGTGATATGCATGATCAGGGAAACCAATGGTGTAAGCCAATGAGCAGGTAAATTTTTCTCTTACTTTCGCTGTTTGACATGTATTTGAACTTGGCTCATTTGAAGAGACCAAAGAAAAGCCTGAAAAGGATGTTGCCATGAAGGTGGAAATCAAGGCCTTGATTTTAAAAAAATGAGTTGGGTGTTGTTTGCATTACCCTAGGGAAGAAGAATGGGTTTATAAAGTAAAAAATAAATCAAATGGGTCTTTGGACAAGTACAAAGCTCAACTTGTTGCTAAAGGATATGGACAATAGGAAAGGGTAGACTATGAAGAAACCTATGTCCCCATTACAAAGATGGTAACCTTTCGGCTGGTTATCTCCATTTTTGCTCAGTTTGGATGGAAGATGTATCACATGAATGTATCTCCATTCTTGACCAAACACTTGGTGTATGAGGTCTACATGCTTCAATTGCAAGGATTCCAGTTCCTGGGAAAGAGCATTTGGTTTGCAGTTTGGTTAATTTCTTGTATGGACTTAAGTAGGCTCTTCGATTCTAGTATTTAAACATTGATAAATATCTTAGAGATTCAGGGTTCAAAGGATGAAGTAATTATGAACCTAATCTCTATCATCAAAATCAATGGTGCTGACATAGTGATCGTAGATTTCTATGTCAACAATACTGCAATTATTGGATGGGGGACTGATATAATTCAATAGATCTACACCTCCTGCATTATTGTCTAGGTACAGAATATTAGCAATCTGATCTTGTTTTTTTGTATCACAAATTATGTATGCCAAAGCTCTTTTGGAAGAACTTAGGATGACTGAACGGAATCCAACATCTACACCTATGGAAGTTGGGATAAAACTCTCAACTTACACTAATTCACCACCGGTCAATGAATCGATGTATCATCAATTGGTAGGTAGTTTGATTTATCTTACTACCACTTGATCGGAATTATGTTTTGCACTGAGTTGTCTTTTGCGATTCATGTCTAAGCCATAAGAAGAACATTGGCAAGCTGCAAAAATGAGTCCTTCGATATGTTAAAGGAACTCTCGGCTTTGGCATTCTATATTAGAGTTCTGCATACTTTGTGCTATATGGATATATTGATTCTGATTGGGCTGGATTAGTTGATACTAGGAAGTATACAACAGAGTATGTATTCCCTCCTGGTTTATGACTAACTTTTTGGTAGATCAAGTTACAAGATACAGTTGCCTTATCCTCTACTGAGGAAAAATATAAGGCAGCTGCCAGTACAGGTTTTGAGGCAATGTGGTTCCAAGGATATTGGTTGATCTTCAACTTGACTAATATTTACCTTTACATGATATATACATGAACAAAGTTTGATGACATTATGACATTGATGACAATAAGGATCCCATTTGTAGCAAAGGTGCCGAGTCTAATGATTGATATCAAACATGTAATAACTTGTAGCATATTATTTTTTGGACTCTATAGGTCTTTAGAGCCTCATTGTTTATGTATTGTGTTTCGGATATGTAGTGCACTTGGTGCCATTTTGCTATATTTACCCTTACATGATATATACATGAACAAAGTTTGCATATTTTATCTCTAATTGTTTGCTATGTCACAAGGTTCGGAATTTTATTGAAAAAGTTTGAATTTTGCCGAACTTTATTCTCGTCGAACATGAACTCGAACTTTATCCATTACTTTTACATGGGAAGTTTTGACGCGATTTTGCATTATTTTACAAATATATATATGTATGTATTACTTTCAGTAGGACAGATTGGAGATACACACACACACACACACACACACACACACACACACACATATATATATATGTATGTATTACTTTCAGTAGGTATATATATATGTGTGTGTGTGTGTGTGTGTGTGTGTGTGTGTATCTCCAATCTATATACCTACTGAAGTTTTTGACTCGATTTTGAATTATTTTACAAATATATATATGTATGTATTACTTTCAGTAGGACAGATTGGAGATACACACACACACACACACATATATATATATATATATATATATATGTATGTATTACTTTCAGTAGGTATATATATATATATATATATGTGTGTGTGTGTGTGTGTATCTCCAATCTGTCCTTACATATTTATGCATTTTTTTCAAAAAAAAAAGATAGAAAAATTTGTTCGAACTTAAAGATATTTTTTTCCTCGAACTTTATCCCTTGGCAAACTTGAACCAAACTTTATCCTCATCGAACATGAATGCGAACTCAAACCTTGTGACTTAGATTGTTTGTAATCGTGGTTTAGAATCTTCAAAATATAATGTTTTCGTTAAAATTGTAATAATTTATGTATTTTTAAGTAAACCGGTTCAAAAATTTTAAACCAGCATGGTTCTGGTCCAACCCTTGGTCGGATCCATTTTTTAAAACATTGGGTGTTAGGCTTTCGATATTTCTGGAATAAGCTTTAGTGTTGAAATAAAACAAGTCTTAGAGTTGAGAACATCAAAGGAGTCAAGTTCTAGGGGATCTCATGAAGAATCAAATAAGGGGAACATAGACCGAAGTGGTATTATGCCATAGCGAAGGATCAAGAGGATGAATTGCCATAGTTAGTTGAAGTGTGATATGCATGATCAGGGAAACCAATGGTGTAAGCCAATGAGCAGGTAAATTTTTCTCTTACTTTCGCTGTTTGACATGTATTTGAACTTGGCTCATTTGAAGAGACCAAAGAAAAGCCTGAAAAGGATGTTGCCATGAAGGTGGAAATCAAGGCCTTGATTTTAAAAAAATGAGTTGGGTGTTGTTTGCATTACCCCTAGGGAAGAAGAATGGGTTTATAAAGTAAAAAATAAATCAAATGGGTCTTTGGACAAGTACAAAGCTCAACTTGTTGCTAAAGGATATGGACAATAGGAAAGGGTAGACTATGAAGAAACCTATGTCCCCATTACAAAGATGGTAACCTTTCGGCTGGTTATCTCCATTTTCGCTCAGTTTGGATGGAAGATGTATCACATGAATGTATCTCCATTCTTGACCAAACACTTGGTGTATGAGGTCTACATGCTTCAATTGCAAGGATTCCAGGTTCCTGGGAAAGAGCATTTGGTTTGCAGTTTGGTTAATTTCTTGTATGGACTTAAGCAGGCTCTTCGATTCTAGTATTTAAACATTGATAAATATCTTAGAGATTCAGGGTTCAAAGGATGAAGTAATTATGAACCTAATCTATACATCAAAATCAATGGTGCTGACATAGTGATCGTAGTTTTCTATGTCAACAATACTGCAATTATTGGATGGGGGACTGATATAATTCAATAGATCTACACCTCCTGCATTATTGTCTAGGTACAGAATATTAGCAATCTGATCTTGTTTTTTTGTATCACAAATTATGTATGCCAAAGCTCTTTTGGAAGAACTTAGGATGACTGAACGGAATCCAACATCTGCACCTATGGAAGTTGGGATAAAACTCCCAACTTACACTAATTCAACAGTGGTCAATGAATCGATGTATCATCAATTGGTAGGTAGTTTGATTTATCTTACTACCACTTGATCGGAATTATGTTTTGCACCTAGTTGTCTTTCACGATTCATGTCTAAGCCATAAGAAGAATATTGGCAAGCTGTAAAATGAGTCCTTTGATATGTCAAAGGAACTCTCAGCTTTGACATTCTATATTAGAGTTCTGCATACTTTGTGCTATACGGATATATTGATTCTGATTGGGCTGGATTAGTTGATACTAGGAAGTATACAACAGAGTATGTATTCCCTCCTGGTTTATGACTAACTTTTTGGTAGATCAAGTTACAAGATACAGTTGCCTTATCCTCTACTGAGGAAAAATATAAGGCAGCTGCCAGTACAGGTTTTGAGGCAATGTGGTTCCAAGGATATTGGTTGATCTTCAACTTGACTAATATATCCATGGCAGAGATAAATTTGTCAAATTTAGGGATGAACTTGGGATTATATCTGGTTTAGTCATTAAAGGGGATATTAGATAAATTAGCATTTAGTTAGGAAAACAAATAGTTGTTATGTTTGCTTAAATCAGGTAGTTTAGTTCATCTATTCAAAGCATGTAATTGTTTGTGCATTTGTTACATGGGTGTGGAGTTTTGTTATGGGCTGCAAGCTGATAAATAAAAGCCATCATGCAATGTAAAACATGGCTTGTTCAGTAAAGCTTATATATGCTTTATCCCACCATGTCGGTTTCAGATATGTATCTGGGCTGAGGAAACAACCGTGGAAATGTATTCAGGCTTCTGGATTCATTTTAATAAATGGCCAGCATTGATAATAATGTAACTTCCTAACCTTATTTCGACCCACACTAACTCCATCTCAAGAAAGCAAGACAAATAATGTAACTTCTATTTGGGGAAAATTGCACACCTATGTAATCAGAAAATGCTTGGGTAGTAGATACATTATATTTTCGATGTTTGATTATGGACTTCCTTGGTTTATGCATGCTTCTAGTAGTTTGTAATCCCAACGATATTTCCATTGATCGCTTCTAGTGTGAAACTTAACCCGTGCTAACCTGCCCCCTAACTTTTATCTTTGATTGAGTGTAGCATCAGGGAGTGGGAGTGGCATTGTTAGATGGGAGGACCTTGACGTAGAGCTTCATCTGATGATGTTATGTACTACTAGCTGGTTAGGAGTCCTTTCTTGAAATGAAATGAATCTTGGAAATGGTTATGAGGTTATGATAGTTAATATTGTAAAAAAATTCATTAGGATATTGTAAACTGTTCAACGCAATTGTGCCCAATTAGTTTAATCTATATTCATTTACCATCATGTGAAGCTAATCTTTATTTCCTTCAGCCTCGTCATTTGTTTCTTTTATCACCTTTTGACTCTTACATCTAAGGAAAAACATTCAAATTCAAAACTTTGGTTTGAATAGAGTTCTCATACAAAGCTCTCAACTTCTTTCAATCATAGAGCATTTCTGTGTAGCAAATAAGCCATAAATAATGTACAGAGTAACAATCATTAAAGCTTCCTTATTAGGGTCATCATAGGTTTCTTTTTGTATGATGCCAGTTTATTTGTTATATGCTGGTGCGATCTTGGTTTAGCAAATTACAAAGTTTGGACCATTAAAGAAATATATAGAATGAAATGGTCTCGATGACTCCGTTCATGATGCAGATCTTTGCAAGGCTTAAAAGTGGACCATACAGCCTCTATATAGCTACGAATGCAATAAGCTATAAACTGTGACTATTTTTTGTGTCAACACCATATACTTTGTATTTCGCTCCCGATATGATTCCACAGGCTATTCTTTCACACATATTGAGGAATAATCTTTTACTTTTATGCTTTTTGTCTTTCATATCCCTGCAATGTGTTCATTTCACAACTGCTGGGAGCTCCTCCCTGGAGGATATTATGTCAGTTTATACAGAGACTGCTCAGATTTTTTTGGGGCTCTCATAATGCCAATTTATACTGCAGCGGACACTACATCCTAGAAATAATCACTTCGCAAATCATAATAGTCTTCCTTTGCACTTATTTTGGATGCTGGAGTAATTAGTATTAATTGCTGGAAAAAGAAATATTGTTTTCTTGTGGACAATTTTATTTATTATTTTTCACTACTTTGGATTAATAAAATGGCAAATATTTCACACTTGACTTTGCCGGAAACACAAAAATTAACAGGCACTAATTTTAATGTATGGAGCCATAAGATTTTAACGCTTGTGGAGTTTTGTGATTGTGATAAAATAATCACGGGTAGTGAAAGTCGACCAACGACGAACTTCGAGGATTATGACATAAGGAAGCGTTATTACTTCTCAAGTTATCGGTGTCAGATGATATGATACCGGAAGTGCGGAATGCTATTGTGGCAAGTAGGTTGTGGGCCAGTCTGAGGGATAAATATCAGACGTTAGAAAAGAGTCGGGTTTTATACTTGAAGAATATGCTCTTTTCTCGGAAAGTTAGAAGGTGGATCATTGTCGAGCACCTACTTTGGATGAAAGGCCTCCGAGACCAGCTTATCTTCCATCAACAAAAAGGTGGACGACGATGATATGGTGGCTTTAGTTTTGAACAAGTTACATTCTTCGTATGAGTCCTTTGTGGAGGCACTCCATTTAATGGATGAAAGTCAAACACTCACGTTTGACAAGGTGAGTTCTAACTTGTTGTGAAAGGAGCTGAAACAACTTTAGGTAGAATCTAATTGTGACCATTCGTGAGAGTGCTCTTGTCACTCACCAAAGGGAAAGTGGAAACGTCGATCCTGGTGAGTCATTTACTCGGTATCAGGTCACATGCTATTACTGTCACAAGGTTGGGCACCTCAAGAAGAATTGTCGGAAGCGGAAGTATGATCTTTCACAACATAGCAAAAGTCATGTGATGAGGAACATGTGGAAGCAATTACAGAAGAACAGGATTCGGATGATGGGCATGCTCTTTATTGTCTTACGACATCATGCATGCATGACAATGGTACTAGTTGCAGGATCATTGACTTTGGTACGTCCACATTTTTCATGTCACAAGTTTCGGTATGTTTCATTTACTGCAAATATATGTTTTGAATCGGTAGTACTAGCTGATGGTAAATCACTTGAGTGGAAGGGATATGAGATATATGCATTGTATTGATTAGTTCTCATAAACCCGTTGGTAGGAATGTTAGATATGTACCTTCTTTACAAAAGAATCTTCTATCTATTCGATAATTAACTGAAAATCCCAATATTTCTGTGGATTTTTGTGGGAAGAAGTGTGTTGTCTCTGATGTGAAATAGAGATGGATAATTGTCCTTGGTATTGGGGAAGGTGGTCAATATCGACTTGTTGATCCTGCTACGATCAACATGAATGCACACGTGGACAACTCCACCATACACGATGTGTAGGAGGCAAGCAGTGCCTTGGGAGAAAGCCATTCCTCACAGATCTGTTGACTTGGATACAGTCAACCTACATGCACTTATTGTGGAGGGAGTATCCACTATACCAGATGTACGGGAGGCGGACATGCCTTGGGAGGATGGATTTCCTCATTCTGAAGAACAATTTGTTGTGGATGGAGACTCCACTATTCTAGATGCATTGACGGTGCATGGTGAGATGGCATGCCAAGCCACTCACTCAGAGGTACTTGCTTGAAGGACAATAGAGCATGAACAATTTGCTCATTGTGTTGTGAAAGATCTTTCCCAATAGAGGGGGATAGATGAGCAAATAAATGAGTTGGTTCTCACTCCTACTACTGTGGAGATGGTTATTTCTCCCACTGCTGAGACGGAGATGGTTATTTCTCCTACTATTGTGGAGTTGGTTCTAACTCCTATTGCACAAATGGTCACATTTCTCTTATTGAGAAAGTTGGATGAGCACTACATGGTGTTGCAAGGACATGGTCGAGGTGAATTCGATTGCAAAGATAATTGAGTCTTTGAATAGACTCCAACAGATACACTAACCTCGGAACAAATTTTTCAATCCATCTCTCCAAGGTTATGATTTCAACACTGGAGATGGGATTGGCACTTTCAGCGATTGATGATTCATCATTGATCAATGAATCGCTAAACAAAGAACCAATGGACCACTTGCCATATTCTTTGTTCATGCGACAATATTTTTGTTTTGCGGTTCTTCCGCATTCGACAACCGCAACACAATCATGGACAATTGATTTCAAGTACAACCTATTGCACAACTGGAAGTCTAATGACTAAACATATGGGTTTTAGGACATTTGTAAAATTTCTGGACAAACGTGGTATTGTTTCCGTTTAGTAATTAAGAGGTTAAAATATAGAACATTATATAGCCTATAATGCAGTTATGTATTTGTGATTCGGTTGTAAATCGTTCAACCAAATGTAACTACTCCTATTATAAATTAAATCTGCTTGGATCATTCGATGCAGTGCAGTTTGCCTTCTCTGAATTCTTTCTTTTCTTTGTATATTCTAACACTCATGGGGTCTTAGGGCAACACCCCCAATGCCAAATGTAATTTGAGACTTTGATTGCCTTTGAAGTGGCCAAGAAAACACCTTTGATTTAAAAGTATAGCACCCTCACATTACTTCAAAAATATCCACATGACAACTACACCCTTCTTACAAAAACTAATGCAAAACCACCTCAAGAAATATGCCCAAAATTATAAAAACCTGATGATTATTAAAAGAATCCTCTCTAAAATCCGAAACCCCAAAAACCTAGGGACCTTATGACGGGTATAGGAACGGGAACCCGATATGCTGGTACATCAATTTTATTGGGGGCTTGTGTACGACTTTGGGTACAACCATACAAAATAAAATAAAATAAAATATTGAAAGTATATATTTTTTTTTTTTGCTAAATAAGCAAATTAACTACATAATATGCATAGAGTAAACAAAGCAAGCTATATAACTACAAAACATAATGATAATTCAATGCCAAATGTCATGATATTCATTGGTCGAATTTAGAATAAGTACATTGGCTTAGATGTGAAACAGGTAGATGGAAAAGGCCTAAAGAAAAATGGGAAGAGAGACTCTGTGTCTTTTGTTCGGATGGGGCAGTGGAATCAGAAAAACACTTTATTATAAAATGCAATGCTTATAATGACATTCGTTCAAGATATGCAATCAATTTCACGACATTGTCATTACAGGTTATGTTCGATTAGGAGTTGATAGTTAAAATGGGGACTTCATCATCAAGATTAACAAAAGAAGATCAGAATTCATGAAATTAAAAGAAACTAGTTTAACTGTCTCATAGGTTATTTTTAGTCTCATAGACGTTAAAAAGTTTTCATTTTCATTGCATTTCATTTCAATGTATATACAAAAATCAAGACATCAATATATTCATTATTTTGTGGTAGACGATGATGTTGGCGGTTCTTCTACAGTCTGAGCATTGATAAAGATATGTAACCATGCCAATTTCTTGTCTTGGCCTTTATTTTTGGCCGTCTCTTTTAACTTGGGGGTCTTTCCTTTGCATGATTATTTATATATTTACTTGTTTTCGATGGCTAGGCTTTACCTTCTCTTGTTGACCTTTCTCTATTAACACTTTTTATGTCTCCTTTTCAACTTCTCGGAATCTTTTCTATCTTAATACTTTTCTGCTATTATTGAGTGTATTTTTGAGACACATAATTGTTATTTTCAGGTTTGAAAAGTCATCGTTGATTTTATTTTGAGGGGGCATCTTGGGTATGGGGAATAGAACTTGGGTATTGTTTTCCATACTCGAGACGACCTCCCAGCATACCAGGGCATGTACCAGGGCATGTACTTGTCCCTGGTACGTATTATATATGTACCCATGTCCTCAAAGGGCGTACCGGGTAATCCAAAAAAAACGTGAAAGCAGAAGATTAAAGAAGTGGAAGAGATTTAAAGAAAGAGAAGACCTCAAGGGTTTTGAAAACACCAATTTTTCTTTTTGAATCACAAAAATGGTGGTGAATGCAGTAGCAAGCCTTTCATACCATGTGGGAGGAATGGAAAATCTGGATGCCTCAATGTTGCATAACTCTTCGTCAACTTTGAAGATTACACTCTTTCATTAACCACACACAAGTCTGCAAAATAAATCTGGCAGAATAACACTTCTCACTTCTATAATTTTTCTAAAACAAAATTTTTACATAACTATCATGATTTTTATATTATGAGTTCTCATGAATTTCCCAGTATGAAATGGGTGAGGAGAGGCCTTTAAATAGGAAAGCAAAGAGGTGAAGGTCAAATTGTGACCACTGTATGCCACTAGTTAGGTGGAAGATCCAACTGTTGAAAGTGGGGCATGTGAAGACAAAAGCTAGCATCTTCACCAACTATTAGCCATTAGTTGACCTTAAGCAACATCGACGTGTCATATTACATGTATGGGTAATTTTCCTGTTTGTAATATAGGAAAATATAATGTGAGTTAGCCTAGGAAATCTACCTAAGTAAACTTAAGTAATAATGTGTAATTAGAAGATTACACCAGCACTGATTGGTGCGAAACTTCCTTTGTTTGTGCCTACCAATTTTCTGCTCATTAGTTCAAAATAATAAAATTTAGTCGTCAAAGTCAAGACCCAAGGTGGTCATTGAGTTCAATTCTAAAGAATCGTAGATTTCTGTCAGGAAATGAATTAGTTATTGTGAACATTGGATGATAATATATTTGTGAGTGTACAAATATATAATAATACTTTATATGTGTGTTGTAAATGAGTTGTTAGTAACAACTCATAGTTATTTGAGATATTGTGTGAGTTGTGAGAATAACTCATGTAGTTAATGCGTAGGAGAGAATAAAGGCTTAGTGAGAGATATGAGGGATAAGAGGGAAATATGAGGAAGACTAAAGATAAGACTTGACTCCTAGAATATGGGATCAAACATTTGTATAAGAAGCTATCTCTAGCTTAATACTATGTCTTGTATGAATTAAGAAATTATGAGTTTTATTGAGTGTATATTTGTCTCAATGTTTATTGGTTTTAGTTGAACTTATATTCTGATCCTCCAATTATTAACAAGTTCTAACCCAACTGGCTTTTGAAGTTCGTGGGTGAGGTTACACTGTAACCTATAGAAGTTGCAAACAGTACAAAGGAAAGAACTTAGATGTTAATACGAATGACATGCGTTAGTAACCCAGCTCTTGATTTTCTGCTTATTATATACCAGTTGGAACCATGGTTATGATCTACAGTGATAACTATATGTCTCATGATAAAACGTATGTTAGGTTTTTTGCTTATCTCAACTTTTTCAATGCTTCTATGCTAGGACTAGTTATTAGTCCTAATTTACTACAAATATATATATTTTGGGAATTAGTGGTATCATATGTTTATCAAACCACGATGATAAAATATTTGTCTAGGATGAATATATGATCTCTTGCCGTGCATGGTCAGTAAAAACTTTGGTATAGTTTGTTTTGTTGTCCCTTATTTTTGCTTGTATTAGTGAATCCAAAGTTTGCCCACTTCTTAATAAGAATACACTGTTCGTTAATGACACTGCCATCATTGATTAACGATACCTAGATTGCTCATGATATAACTACTATGTCGGTGTGCACTTCTTTAATATTTACCTGAGAATGCTAGAACAGATTGGCTCATAATAATTACAACACTGTTGGAATCGGATAGAGATGCTTTATTTTCTATTCTATAAGTTGGTCAAAAGGGATTGTGGATGTTGCCTCTTCTGTGATGTCCTTGTAGCTATATTTTATATGGGAGAACTGGGGCTAGTCAACGACTTACTAATACTACACGGGCATTAGAGCTGCCTTTGCAAAGCTGCGAAGGGTAGATATATTTCATTGTGAAAACAGAATAGCATCTCTAGGGGAATTTTGAGTCCAGGAGACATCATTAGATTTAGTGATAGAACTCTGTCACATGCCATTGGGGTGACTTTATCACAATCTCAGCTACAGGTTATGCCAGAACAGAGAGCATTGGCTACTATGTGAAATGGGATATAGTTTTGATTGTACCTAGGGTAATTGTTTACTGACTAGTAACGACATGTTTATGTGATGGTTATTATTTTTGAGCTGAAAATATGCTAACATTTCCTAAATATCTAGAATTTAATCTAGAAGTTTTATCTCCTGTGATGGTTTCATCATACAGCAACATAGTGTCTTGGTTTCATCTATACCTAAGCTTGGTCAAGCTGAATTAGTTATGTACTTTTTATGTCTATAGGGCAGAAACATTAAATTTCATTTTTTAATGTTTGAAAATTAGTGGAAACAGTGAAATTTTTTATCTTAATGTTTGGAAATTGCCATACAGGTTCAAAGTGAGTTCCAAAAGGCTTATGAAAAAGGAATTTCAAAGACAAAGTGAGTGATTAGATGGTGTCTCAAGTAGTTTCACTACATTTGATATCAAATTTTAAAATCAGACAGCATAATATGTCCTCCTTACAGGTATTGGGAACCGACATATGAGGACTCCTTAATCTCATTGCACAAGTGCCTATTGTCGCCTCTTTTATTTACAGAAGGTGATAATCACAACTAGTGAGAATCGGTGTGTTAGTTAATTGTCTAGGGAAGCGTATTAATTAAATGACTCCTTATTTTTAGACTATGTGCATTCGATGGTTAGATTTTTGATGTAGGGTATTGAGTTTGGATTCAAGTACCATCTAATATAGGTAACTGCTTAAACTTTGTTGTGAGTGTTTTGTAATTTTATTGTTGGTAATTTGGTAGTCTTATTCTTTGGCATTGTTGATTGTTCAGGATTTTCAAGGACGGAAACTTTATTCCTCCGGAAGGGTCCCTTGATTATGGTGCAAATTTTGCTCATATGCTTGGGTATAATGATGAAAAAATGCATGAACTGATGCGATTATATGTTACTATTCATAGGTTTGTGAACTACACAAATAATTCAATCTTTTGTTTGGCTGTTCAATTACATTTTAGGTTCATAAATTTAATATCAACAAGATAATATTCTATTCTTGCATTGCATGCCAAATCATATTTTCGTCAAGCTTTTTCTTTTGGTAGTCTTGGTTGGTTAAATGAAAATATGGACATTATTTTGACTTACAGTGATCATGAAGGAGGGAACGTGAGTGCTCATGCAGTTCGTCTGGTAAGTACATTCTTCTATTTCAAAGAAATTGAGAGCATCTCTCTGTATTCATGTGGATGAAGAATATCATGAAATGTTGGTTTTAGTTCCAGGAGGTGTATGGAAAGTTGCGTTTTGTCAACTATATTGTACTTAAATTGATAAATGTGCATGAAGAGAGTATTTTTCCTTTTATTGCTGGTCAATTGATATTTATTATTTACATTCTTTCATTTTTTTTTCAAAATTATGTAAAAGTTAATGCCTTGAAGTGGAGGAAAGACAGTGGTTGGTTTGTTATAAAATTGAATTATAGCCTGCACATCTGGTTGACTGATAGGCTCCCATGAATGTTTTCAAGTTTTAGATTCTTTTGTGCAACATTTTTTTAATGCTAAGGTTGCCAAGTTCTCGTTAATCTTGATCCATATGCATATGCAGATCAAAGCAGGGAATTCTAAATTCCTAGCCAAAGCAGCTTTTTAAAGGCTAATATATGATTGCAATCTTGTGGTGTCTGTTGTCTGACAACAGACACTATTGAATAAGGGGCATGATTCTCAACTTCATTTTTCTATGGAATGCTCTTGAGCAAGGATAGGTAATGGAAATCATAGAAATATTTGTGAGCTGTATTATTGGGTTTAATGTTTTACACACATTGAAGAACTTTAATTGTTTAGTTGGTTTGAAGCCATAATACAATCTAACTAAAATTAGTGGACGTGCTAGAAAATTGATCATGGAGGCTCAAAGGGCAAGGTTGAACTATCTTTATCAAATACCACAATATCTATCACTTGCATTCGATGACAGTGTATAATGTTAGGAATTATCATTTATGAGGCATATATTTCTTAGTGCGTACACGTAGAATAATGTTGTTTTAGTGGTTGAAACAGCCCGCATAACTTTAGTTTGAGTAGTTTTGTGGAGGTTTAATAGGATTCCTTAGTTTAAGGACCTTTTCCTATAAATTTGCATGATTGTCCTAAATGAATGTAATAGAAGATTGTTATTATGTTTGATTTTCAACTGGGTTTATTTGATAAAACTCTGACCAAAATTACATTTGGCATCAAAGCACCATTCTTTCCTGTGTATAATTTTATGTTACACCAAGTTTCTGGGACAGGGGACGGGGGGACATGTTTCTAGGACAGATTTTTTTGGAGGCCTTTTTAGGGGATGGCAAGGGACTGGTATTAAAAAATAAGGGAACATTGAAAAAAATATAGGAAATTTCAACTATTCATATGATAACATTGATACACACTCTTTTTCACCAAAACATTTTACTCTTATGTTTTGTAGTCACACACACCTTTCACAACATTGAGTCAAAAACAGTCTTTTTGGAAAACATATTACTCTATGCTCTGTTCGTACACCCTGTGCTGCACAACACAACATTGAACTGATACCACAATGTTTTTCACCAAAACATATTACTCTACGTTATGTATTCATACACATAGTTCAAAGAATTGGGTAAATACCCCGTGTTTTTCATGAAAGCATATTACTCAATGCTCTGTTTATACACCCTCTGCTGCACAACAAACCATTCAACATAATACCACAATTTGTTTATCACCAAAACATATTACTCTATGTTCTCTATTCATAGACATGTTGCTGCATGAGCAATACAAAACTATTAAATGAATTGACTATAGAAATTTGCTCCCTTGTTTCTTCTCACTGTTCTCTTTTCTTCTCTCTGCTGTTTTCTTTCTTTGTCTTCTCCTTCACAAGATGGGAAATGACAAAAATGAGCTTCTTTTTTTGTTTTAGTTGTAAGAGAGGTTGTTTTAGGTTTAGGTTAGTTAGGAATGAGTGTGGGGGTCCTTGTGGGCCCCCACATTCCTTTTTAAATTAACTTTGTGTTTTTATAAAAAAAAAAACTTTACCTTTGCTGGGATGTAGGGGACGCATTTCCCCCGATACGGTCGGGGGACTTGTCAAGTCAACTGGATGTACTGGGGACGTCTGGGTGTCCCCTGCCGTCCCCTTTTCAATTCTGACGTCTCGAGGATGTTCCTGAATTTTTTTAATGGGTTGGGGATGGGTAGGGGACATTTCCTACCCATCCTCAAGTTTCCGAAACGTCCCCGGTATGGGGACGAGCCTAAGAATGCAAGGGGCGTGTCCCTGTGGAACATAGGTATAATGCAAGAATAAAGGATTTTTGAGGGGCAGTCTTACTGCTATTCGCCCCTGTGAATGGAGTTTTGATGAGTTTGAGACTACTACAGATCTAATCAATCCTTGTCAGTTTGTTTTTGGCCACCCGTGATATTCTGTGCCCTCATCTTGACAGTCAAATTTGTCAGGCCATCCCTCCACCACACGTGGATCTGGTTATGCCATAAGTGTGTGTATTTCCTGTGTGTGCAGATCTTTAGCATATCATCTGGAGTCATTATTTAAAATCAATGCATCTGTTCTCCTCGCTATTTATATTCCTTGTGTAGATTTGCACTTATTTCTAGTGTGCAGCAGCTTCATATTTGAAAAGGTGTTTTGTGGAATTTTTTGGTCATTGATTCTTTTTAAATCCTCATTTTTGTAATCCGCGCTTACTCCATGCCTGAATTTCTCAGCTCTTCATTGCCTAACCATTATGAATCAGCTATTTCAACCAAAGATACACAAAATCCACATCAAACTGGCACTTTGATTTTCTACCTGGTCACTTTTCCATATGCTGCATACATTAGCACATCATCTGCATTTTAATAGTATGCATTTTGTGGGGTTGACATGTTGTATTTTCTGCCCGCGGCCATTTTCAGTCTCAACATGTTATTTGCATGACGACACCAAACTCCCCGGGCACCAAACCCTCTTAAACCCCCATGTGGCAGTTGTTTTACCACATAGCTCACCAACACGCCTAGGATCCTGCAATATCATCCAACTCAACTTGCTATTAATCAACGCTATCCACCCATGCATTCAAGTTCGCATATCTGTGCATATGGAATGGCATACAAATAAAGGTTTGTCGTGCCGCACATCACTTGGAAAAGTGCCTATTTGTGAAGAATGCAGTCAAAGTTTTAATTTCACCAAGAAATTCTATACAGCTCTTATTCACATCCATCAAATCCATTCACAAAGTAACGTGTCAAAAACATTGTTTAGGTGGTTAGACTTCAATAGTTTCAGGTTACATTTAGAGGTTTCTTTAGCGTGTTGTGTTAACATTTCTTTTGAGTTTATTAGGTATTATTGAATCATTAGCGAGATTATGTTTAAATGTGTCAATAGATTTTGATAGAAAATCTATTGAATTGTCATGTAAATGTTTAGCATCGGTAAATGTGTCATTACTTTTCCATGTACAATCTAAGTCAAAAGTGTAAAAAGTCCGAATTTTTTTGTGAGTTTATTTTTAAACACAGCTTTTGTCATTGCAATCAATTGAGTCGATAAGTCGGTACCAATAGGGTTTTCTCCCTAGATATTACTCAACCGTGTCATTTTAGGTCAAGTATTTAGAAATCAACATGTCATCCTATTTAGTGATTATCATAATATCCTATCATTGTCAAAAGAGTTGGTCTTCATTATCGCCAAGTCTTTCATTGTAAGTTGATCTAGTCAAACGAAGAGTCATTGTAAAGAGTTGAAAAACAAAAAAATGTTTGCCTCATGGAAGCATTTTCGGTGTAACCCGACATCCTAAATTAATTTTTTTCACATTATAGGGGGAGACAAAAATAAAATACAATGCAAAAACTGATGAGCATCAACGTCCAATTTGTTGAGTGAGCAACATGATAATGGAGGAAGGAGGCACAAGAGGTTGGAGGACAATCAATGTCCTCTCGTCAATCACCAACGACTGGGCCACGTGAAGCTGTGGTGGCATTTTTTTGGTGTGTTTTTCTTTCCGCTGTGGTGTATTGCAATTTTTTGGAGTTCCTGTTTTTCATTTGGATTCAATAAATGAAAATTTCACATTGTGGGGGAATAGAATATCAAAATTCTATTTCCGTTCTGCATCAAATCGGCTATATTCAAGGGTAACTTTTAGTTTCAATGGCGCTTTCCTATGTTGCTCAAGATTGAGTGGTAACATTGGCTACAATTGAGAACATTTTGTTCTTATGTGATGAAATGTGAAAACTTTTCTAGTGTGAGCTATTCCTATGTAAACTCTTGATGTTAAAATGTTGTAGAGAGCAAAAACACTAGTGATGCAAATCATGGATCTTGAAAAGGTTCGTGGAAATCCAGAAAACCACATGAGGTGAACAGTTGATGGGTTCTATTCATGTCCAGGTTTGTGGTAAACCTATGGAAAACCATGGAAGGAGATGCCTTTCTTTTGTATCAAGATCATGAGCCACAAGAATGGACGTGCCACTAGAGTCGAGCATACTGCAGTTGAAAGTGTGAACATTTTTCTACCATGTTCGCACTAAGGGGGAATGTTAGGAATTATCGTTTATGAGACATATTTGTTAGTGCATACATATAGAATAATATTGTTTTAGTGGTTGAAACAATCACTAACTTAACTTTAGTTTGAGTGGTTCGTGGAGGTTTAATAGGATTCCTTAGTTTAATGAGATCCTCTCCCTATACATTTGCATGATTGTCCCAAACGAATGCTATAAAGGAGTGTTATTGTGTTTGAGTTTTAACGAGAGTTTATTTGGTAAAACTTTGACCAAAACTATATATAAAGCTGATTAATCTTTTGAGATTTCTACACTTTGACATAGTGCTAGTTTTATCTGGAAAACTGTGTAAGAGTTTAGAGAAGTCCGAAGACGATTCGTAAGAGATCTAAAAGAAGTGTATTTGAATGCAGTATTAGTGTTGGGAATTCCGTTTTTGCACAACGTGTTTTAGTTGAATCCATAGAGTTTTATTAGAGGTTGTTCTAAAACTTGCAAAATAATAATAGAATTTTAGAGTATGATCTCTACCCTTGCTCATAAAGGTAAAATGTGTAATAATGTCGAAGGTTTCACCTTGTGAGATGAGCATTCTAGCTTATGATCCTTCAAGATAATGTGTTGTTGAATGTTAGGATATTACCTTTGCTTACATATATTCGGTGTTACAGGGGGACGTGCACCCCCTTTTCCTTCCGTCCCGCACGTCCCCGAGGACTTGGGGACGGGGACAGGACGTCTCCTTGACGTCACGATTTCCAAAAAAAGGGGGACTTCCCCAAAAGTAGGGACACACCTAGGGCGTCCCGGGGTAGCATGCAAAAGGACGCGCGACATTCCCAGGACAAAAGTAGGGACACACCTAGGGCGTCCCTGGGGGTAGCATGCAAAGGGGGGGATGCCGTGACGTCCCCTGACGTCCCGGGAATGTCGCGGCGTCCCTTCCCATTTACCGCGATAAAACATTAAAACAAAAGATATAAACTTGTTTTTAATACTTTTTTATATTTTATTACATGCCCTAACCCTAAAAGCATAAAAAACTTATAAAAAGAACATCTCACACTCATTGTAATCACACAAAGCAAAGACTCAAGAGCAAGAGTAAAAAGAAAGAGAAGGAAAGAGCAAGGTGCATGATGCAAAGAGCAAAAGCAAGGAGCAAGGAGTAAGAGCAAGAGCAGAGCAAGAGCAAGAGGTATGTACATACAACCATTCTTTACTTTTTTTTTTAAATTTCCAAATGCAAAGTTGAAAGTGAAGGCATTGCTTGTATTTTTTTAATTTGCAAGTGTATTCAATGTTTTTTTGTTATTTTCTATTTGGATTAGCAAGGGAGGGAATGAGATAAAGGGAGGGCATTGCATTACTTGTTTTTAATTTCTAAATGTATTCATTGCTATTTTTTTGTAAGTGTATTCAATGTTCATTATTATTTTTTTCCTATTTGGATTAGCAAGTGAGGGAATGAGATAAATCATAAAGGGAGGGCATTGTATTGCTTGTTTTTTTAATTTTTAAATGTATTCATTGTTGTTTTTTTTTTTTTTTTAAGTGTATTCATTGTTTTATTGTATTGTATAGTTATATTGTTTTATTTTTTAATTATTGTAGCTGCAAAATGAGTTCAGATAGTGATTATGAAGCTGAATGTGAGGTTGAAATGGGTGTGCAAGGAGAAGATCAAAAACACCTAATGTAATGAAATTACTTGTATATTTCAGATTATGAGAAATAATAGAACACCAAATAAAACAATATTTCAGAATAATGATCTCAATATGCAATTAGAATAGCTTTGCCACTTCGAGGGGGCAACCTCTAAACCATATAATAAGACACAAATGCTGAAATGATAATGAAGTACTACCTACAATCCCCTATATATACTATTCATATGCTATGGCCATCACCAAGGCTGACCTATTAAGCATGAGAAAGTATAAATGATATAATAAAATGATATGGTAAGCCACAAGTTGGCTACTCATATCCTTCCCCTTCAAACCAACATTGTCCTCAACTTTGAATAATCTTGGATGTCATTTGCAGAAAACCTTCATTCTCCCGGGTGGGTTGCGTCTTCTATGCTCGATTCTTCCACTTGATCAGATATTCCTTAATGTCTCTGGTTCTCAACCTCTTAGTACGTGTTTGTAGAATCTTCTCTGGCTCCAAAATGATTCTTCCTTCCTCGTCAAGTTCTGGTAACTCTGTTTGGGCTTCAAATTTCTGTCCAATAACCTTCTTCAGGCATGAAACATGGAATACTGGGTGTATGTGTGAAGATGGAGGCAACTCTAGTTTATAAGCAACACTGCCAATTTTTTGTAGAACCTGATAAGGGCCATAATATTTAGGAGCAAGTTTGTTGTCCTTTTTCTGTTGCTTTAGGGACATCTGTTTGTAAGGTTGGAGACGTACAAAAACCCAGTCACCAATTTCAAAATGTCTTTCACTACGGTGTTGATCTGCTTGTTGTTTCATCCTGTTTTGTGCCTTGATGCTAAATTCTCCTTCAAACTAGCCAAAACTGTTGTTGATGTTGAATGTGTTCCTCAACATCTCTCGACCTTAGTTGCACCCTCGAGGAGGAAGTGATAGAAGGTGGATGGTAACCATATAATGTTAAAAATGGGGTCATTTGAGAAGAGGTATGAAAAGATGTGTTATACCACCATTCTATCGGTGGTAGCCATTTAATCCATCTGTCATGCTTGTCGATACAAAACAACGTGCATACCCCTCTAAGCATTTGTTGACCACTTCCGTTTGCCCATCAGTTTGAGGATGATAAGACGAACTGTGAGCTAGCTCAGTACCCAAACATGAAAATAATTCCGTCAAAAAATTACTTGTGAAAATAGGATCACGATCACTTACAATTATCTTTGGGGTTCCACGTAGCCTTTGAACTCTCCAAAAAAATAGTTGCGACTGTACTGGCTGCAAATGGATGTGATAGGGCACAAAAAATGGGCATATTTTGTGAGCCTATCCAAAATCACGAAAATAATTTTCTTACCCTCTCGAACAAGGCAATCCATTGATGAAATCCATGGAGACCTCCCATCTCTGGCTAGGAATTGGTAAGGGTTGCAATGCACTGGTGTCTTAATTGTTTCCCCTTTGTTCTGTTGGCACACTAAACACTTTGATACAAACTTTTGTACATCCCCCTTGAGTCCTTCCCAAAAGAATTCTCTTTTTATTCTATGATATGTCTTCAAAAACCCAGAGTGTCTTCCAATAGGCGAGGCATGTAGCTCTGCAAGAATCTTATGCTTTAACTCGAAATCTTTACTCGAGTATAACCTGTCCTTGTACCATAGGGCATTACCTTTCCACTCAAATTTGTTAGATGTCATAGATCCTTGCTTGATATTTTGTATTAGAGATTGTGTATCCCTGTCTTGATTTCATTCCAATCTTGCTTCATCCACCCAATCGGCCGTCAACATGGACATTCCACATAGTAAGGCATCTGCGGATGTATCCCTTCTGGATAACGCATCAACTACTACATTTTCTTTACCCTTTTTGTATGTGATTTCAAAATCATAACCCAACATTTTTATTACCCACTTTTGTTGTTCCTCAGATGATAACCTTTGCTCCAAAAAGTATTTGGGACTATCATGTTCGCTTTTACCTTGAAGTGTCTACCCATGAGATAGGGCCTTCATTGCTTGACCCCATGAAGAATAGCCATCATTTCTTTCTCATAGACAAGTTTGAGCAGATCTTTTCCTTTGAATTAGAGACTCTCAAATGCAATTGGTCTTCCTTCCTGCATTAGAACTGCTCCCAATCCTGATCCTGAAGCGTCACATTCAACAATGAAGGTTTTTGAGAAGTTGGGAGTAGCCAAAATTGGGGTGTTGCACATGGCTTCCTTCAGCTGCTCAAAGGATTTAGTGGCTACGTTTGTCCAATGGAAGGCATCCTTCTTTAGCAATGCAGTGAGTGGGGTTACTATTCTACCATATCCACAATTCTTCTGTAGTACCCTGTTAGTCCTAGGAACCCACGAAGATTTTAGAGATTTTTGGGCCTTGGCCATTCCACATAGCTTTGATCTTCTGAGGATCAACTTTGACGCCTTCATGGGATACAATGTGACCCAAGTACTCTACCTCTTGTACACCAAAAGAACATTTGGCTGGCTTTGCATAGAGAGTATGTTTCTCCAAAACTTCCAACACTTTATTTACATGTTGTAAGTGTTCTTCCCATGTCTTACTGTAAATCAATATGTCATCAAAGAAAACCAATACAAATTTACTTTAAAATGGCCTAAAAAAATGTTCATCAAGCTTTGAAAGGTTGATGGCGCATTTCCAAGACCAAAAGGCATTACCAAAAACTCATAATGGCCCTCATGAGTCCCGAAAGCCGTTTTATGAACATCTTCCTCTTTTATTCTAATTTGATGGTACCCGAACGAAGATCCAATTTTGTGAAATAAATCGCACCATGCGATTCATCAATTAAATCATCAATTATTGTGATAGGAAACTTATCTTTGATGGTGTACTTGTTGAGTTCTTGGTAATCTAGACACAGCCTCCATGTTTCATCCTTCTTACGTACCATGACCACTGGTGAAGAATATGCACTCTGGCTAGGCTTTATGATACCTGCCTTCAACATTTCCTGAACCATTTTCTCGATCTGACTTTTCTAGGAATATGGGTATCTGTATGGTCTGATGTTAGGTGTTTAGCTCCCTGGAATCAATTGAATGGCATGATCATGATCCCTAACTAGTGGTAGTCCCTTTGGAATTGAGTCAAAAATAGATGAGTGAGCATCAACAATCTTCTGAAGATCGGGTGGCATTGAAGACTCTGTATGTTGTACTTCTATGGAAAATAACTTTGCTATAAATCCATCTACTCCTTTTAAAGAACCTTCGCATCGATGAGAGTTAATAATCTGTGGAGACTTAGCTACCATCCCATTCAATTGTATTGTCCTTCCATCTGAATGAAATCGCATGAACAATTCTTGGAAATTCATCTCTATAGTACCTAAGGTTGTGAGCCATTGGACACCCAAAACAATATCGCCCCTCTCATAGAAATAGCAAACATAGGTGAGTCTAACATGTAGTTTTGCATAGAAAGCGTGATACTATGGCACTTTCCTGTGCACTTGACTGTCCCACCATCCGCAATCATAACTTGCATTTTTTGAGCTGGGTAAATAAAACAATTGAGGCGGGCAGCTAACTTACTATTTATAAAGTTATTAGTACTCCCTGAGTCAATCAACACGGTCACCTTTTGTTTTTTAGATAGCCAATAACCTTGAGTGTTTGAGGACTACCAATACCGACAATGCATGGCAAAAAATTGTAGGTTGGTGATCCTCTACTTCATCCTCTACTGGTTCCTCAGCTTCTCCTATAATTTCAGCATGCTCATCATCCTCATTACCTCCGTCAATATAGAACAACTTCTTCTCAGCAAATTTGTGTCCCGGTCCATATTTGCTATCACAATGAAAACATAATCTTTTTGCTCTCTTTTCTTCCATTTGTTGAGGAGTCGGTCTAATTGGCCAAAAAAGAAGGGGAAGAGATACTACGGTCTTTGGTGTTAATGAAAGGTGGCCTCCTACTACAAATAACTTTTTCCTCTGCTTTCGACGTGCCATGATAATAGAATCGAAAGCTTGAGTGGATTAAACATATGTACCTCATACTCGATGTGGTCCTTGAGACCCCTAAGAAATCGGTCATTCGATTCTCTTCGGTATTTTCTCCGCCCTTAAGGATAGGTTCTGGAATTGATGCACATAATCTTTGACTGATCCTATTTGTCATAACTTTGCTAATTGACTAAAGTAGTTCTCTGAAACACTGGAACTATAGTGCAATTGCAACTCCTTGGTAAAAACTGTCCAAGTGACACCGAGACCATTCTTTTGCCTCTAAGCACATAACCATCGATACCAAACAAATTGGTCTGGTTCAAGATATAGGGATGCCAATGTCACCTTTTGTCCTGATGGTGTTTGATGTAGCTCAAAGAAGTTCTCCATTTGATTTATCCAATTCAGGGGATCTTTACCATCAAATTTGCGCATATCCACTTTCGGCATCATGTTTCGTGGTTGCGAATAAGTTGGATTCTGATTGGGCTAGAAAAGTGATCCAACATGGTTATTTTGTCCATGATTTTGAACTGAGATCCTCTTTTTTTGTTGATATGGGCGGATTTGGGCCATCTGTTTACCCTTTACATTTTGCATGATATCATCCAACCAATGATTGATTTGGGCTATGTCTCCTTTAGAGGCCATCTCGATTGGACATTTTGCACTCATACTCAAGTTGGATCACCTAATGATCAACTGAGGTAAACCCTAGTGCCGAGGAATCTGTATTTACCCCTTTCTGTCTCCATCTCTTCAATCACTATCCGATCTTTATCTAGGGTTTTACCCGAGTAAACGGATTCTTTTTTTGCTCTTGTGGAAGGCCCCGCCATGATATCAAACCTTAGGGTTTAGGGTTTCGATAGAAATTCGGCTGAACAGGAAAAAATACAGAGAAGATACTAATAGTATTTTTTTTAGAGCTTTCCGAAATTGTAAAGAACTTGAAAAAATTCCACAATTTGCGCCCTAGGGAGCTATTTTATGAAAAACCCTAAATTTGTAATAACTTGTGCAAAATACATCAAAAGTCTGAAATTTTCAAGGAACCTTACTTGAAATGTTTTGCAACTCTGGTCAAAATATCTTCCACCAATTTGCTCTGGTTTGAAATATATTGCGAAAACAAAAAATTAGGGTTTTTGCCCTAATTTTGGCCCAAATCGCAACTCTGATACCACTTGTAATGAAATTACTAGTATAATTCAGATTATGAGCAGCAATAGAACACCAAATAACACAATATTTCAGAATAATTATCTCAATATGCAATTATAATAGCTTCGCCACTTCGAGGGGGCAACCTCCAAACTATATAATAAGACTCAAATGCTCAAATTATAATGAACTACTACCTACAATCCCCTATATATACTATTGATATGCTATGGCCATCACCAAGGCCGACCTATTAAGCATGATAAAGTATAAATGATATGGTAAGCCACAAGTCGGCTACTCATATCCTAATACAAGCAATAGGTTAAGGGCGTAGCACCTAATGCTAGCAGTTGACAGGGGAGTTTGGGCAAGTTTAGTTGCCCCTCCACAATGTTGAAAAAGTATGTGAGGGGACCTTTTGATAAGAAAAAACTTTTGAAACAATTCAAATCAAGTTATTCAGGGTCCTAGATCAAACATTTCAAGGGCACTAAAACATGGAAACACAACATATGCTTATTATCTTGGTCGGGAAGTATACTAGGTTGAATGCGCATTTATCATGCACATCCCAAGGAAAGGTGTAGGCATGTGTGGACAACTATGACTTGAAGAGAGGTCATAAATGGTGAGGTCAGATAATGGAGATATGGTAGAAAAATTTCCGTAAGTTCGTGTCCGTCATTTTAGTGGCACCCTTCTAGCTCTTTGAGAACTAATCTCGGTAGTGGTTTCTCAAATATTGCAAAGTGCATATTATGAGGTGACCAAGTGGATTAATTTGGTAGTGGTAGGGAGAAGAGGAAGGTTGTGGCCTCCATCTAGTTGTTGACATGTATGATACAAAGGCTTGAGAGAGGTTGATGATGCCATTAGGAAATTCTTTTTGCTAATGGCATTCCATTTCATGCTGCTCGCTCTCCTTATTACAAGGAGGCTATGGTTAAGGTAGCCAAAGCAAGTGTAAGTTATATGCCTCCATGAGACATGAAGTTGAGAACCGCACTCTTGGATAAAAACTATTCTCGAGGTTAATTTATTGATGGAGGAAATGAGGTGCACATGGGTCTCTCACGGTTGCAGCATCATCATGGATGGGTGGACAAATATTAGACACCACCCACTCATAAATATCATTGTTTCATGTAGAGAGGGTCCTTACTTTTTGAGGGTTGATTGTTCAGAAAGAAGAAGGATGTAGAGTTCCAATTCACCATTTTGCGAGATGCCATTGAGAAGGTTGGCCCCGCCAACGATGTGCAGGTTATCACAGATGCAACTTATGTGTGCAGGGCATCAGGTAAGCTTGTTGAGGCTCATTACGACATATATTTTGGACCCCATGTTGTATGCATGTCATGAACAATGCACTAAAAGACATTGGAAAAATTGATTGAGTCAAAAATGTAGTGGCTGATCTAGAGATGTGCGATGTTCATCTGTAACCACCATACGTCATTGAGACTCTTCCGTAGCTTTTCGAGGAAGGAATTCTCATAAGCTGGACACACATTTTGCATCATACTTATTTTCTTTGGATAGGATAGCCGAGTTGCGAGAATCATCACATGTATGGTCATGACATCGAGTGGTCTAGGTGGGATGGGTTCAAGACAAAGCAGGGGAAGAAGGTGAAAGCAATTGTGGTGAAAGAAACATTGTGGATAGATGTGAGATATATCACATCCATAATATCTTCGGTTTTTAGTGTGATAAAATATGAGGATTACGAGAGCCTTGACCTTGGTGAGATATATGAAGGTATTGATAGTATGGATGGCCGGATGAAGGCTGCTTATTTGGGCAAGGACCCCACCTTGGAGTTCTACCATCACCATATTCAACCTATCATTGAGCGGAGATGGGAGAAGTTGAACACTCCTTTACACATGGCTGCATATGCACAAAATCCGAAGTGGTATATTGACAGCCCGACAAAGTAGTCCTAGTAGATGATGAGGATGCTATAGGAAGGGTTTCTTAAAAGCCCTTAAAAAATTATAATGCAAAGGATGGTTCACGAGTTAGAACTGATTGGCTCAAGTTTGCTTATTTGGAAGGCTACAAAAAATTAGAAAAGATAGACAGGACCACATTGGCACAAAAGAGTCCAAATTTAGTGGTGATTGTATGGACCTACGGGATTGCTACATACACTTACCATTCATCTTCTTCTATGTTGCCAGGATATGGATATGAGTATCGGTTTAGATACGGATACGATACGCGGATACGTCAATTTTAAAAAACCCTTGGATACGGTACTTCTTGGATATGTCCGTACATATATATTACAAAAATAAAAATAAAAATAAAATATAAATATATATATATATATATATATATATATATATATATATATAAATTTTTATGTACATCTACTCATTTTACTCATTTTTTAGTCCATAAAAAACTGAAATAGTAATACAAAACTTGAATCAATGTTCAAAGCATTCAATATACAGTTACTTAAGACTTTGCATTTTTATTGATCATGTGGCTGCCATACATATGATATACGAATATCATGTCAACATGAATACGAACAAAACTTGAAATTTGAAAAATATACTAGGATCCATGTTCAAATTTTCAAAACATACAATATACTTAAGATTTTACATTTCATATTTACTGCAGGATACATATTTACTTAAAAATGAAATAAAACTTAAAAAATGAAATAAAACTTAAAAAGACATATTTACTGCAGGATACGTGCCTGATACGTACGGGATACGTCAGGATATATCACGGATACGTCTGTACATATCCGTGACGTATCTTGATGTATCCCGTATGTATCAGGCACGTATCCATATCGTATCCATATCCGATACGTATCAAAGGGGATACGAGGGGGTCTTGGGCATATCCATGCTTCCTAGGTCTTCTTTTGTAGGTTTCTAGTTCCTCTGTTCCGAGAGGAATTAGTCAACATATGGGTGGATCCACTTTCTTAAGAGGAACAAACTTACCTTTAAGAGAGCAGAGAAATCTGTTGTTGTATATAGTGCCTTGCATCTCGTGGATCGCAAGACACCTATGTACAAGGAGACCCCAACATTGTGGTGGGATGTGGATCTTGAGGATTCAAGGCAGATTGATGAAGATCAGGAGCAACGAGGATTGGCTGATATCTCCTTTGTAGATGTAGATGATGCTTTGATACAGATACTTCTAGTGAAGAGGAGCGGTTCACAAGTGTTCCTTCAGAGGGCTCTGATAGTGATTATTGAGTTGTCACTTGTCATTTTGGTTATGTAATGTCATATAATGATATATGTACTTTTGAGTTATATGACTACGAGTTTATGACATAATATTTCATAGCATATGTAGGTGTACTCTTCTCATGTTGATTATTGAAGAGTAAGACTTGTTTTTAATTTTCAACTTTAGTCTTTCATTGTCATGTTGAAGTTTTGAACATTGAATATATATATATATATATAGCATTTTGGGCCTTGGCTTATGTGATGAATAATTGGATTAATCATTAATGGTTTCAATCTTCAAACTTTCAATTTTAAGTCTTAGTTTATTGAATTATTCATGTTATATTTGTAAAATTAATAAATTATATATTTTTTTATTAGCCGTCCCCTTGCCGTCCCGAAATTTTAAAAAAATTGTCGTCTCGAAGTCTTAGGTATCTATGCATATATTGAAGATTGTAGAGTATCATCCACGAAATAACATAGTTGATTCATATTAAATTTATTTGTGCAAGAAATGATAAATTTGGTTTTAGTAGTGTAAAAATATTTTAGTAATTCTATTAAAAGGTAATGCTAGTGTAGGAATAAGCATCTTTTGCATGTATGGTCCCATGTATTGAAGCACATCCATTAAGGTAGTAATAAAAGCACCAATAGGAGCATGAGAATGACATAACATTGTTTGACACTTATGACACAAGCTCCGCTAATTTTATTGAAAAAGTTCAAGTTCTTCGCACTTTACCCTCAAATTTCTTTGTACTTTACCCTTGAATATGAACTTGAACTTTATCCATTTTTTTACATGGGAAGTTTTTGACATGATTTTACATTACTTTATAAATGTTTGTATATATACATATAGCGGTTGAATTTAGGGGATAGAAAGTTCTCTCCACTTTGTTTGTCACACATATTTATGCATTTTTTGAAATAATTAAAATGATAAAAAAATCTTGTTTTCAAACTTAAAGATGCTTTCTTCCGAAGTTTATCCATCAGCGAAATTGAACCGAATTTATCCTCCTCAAACATGAACTCAAACTCTAAACTTACGACTTAGTTTGGTGTTATACATTTCATACAAAGTTAATCAAACAAAGATTTGCAATTATAAAGCACAACATAAGAGTTTCAGGAGGAGTGTTCAGCCAAAGCATATGAGCTTGTTTTGTTTTTTAAATGCAGCCAAAAGAATCAACCAGCACTGAGGAGCGCCTCGGTTTGTTTTGGTAGCCATCTAAAGAAAAAGAGGTGCTCAACACTTGTAGGGACGTCCACAGCATAAAGGCATCAAAGCATGAGGCACAACCCATAAATGTGAAGTGCCAAGTCCATACTTTGGTGCACAAGGAGAGAAGATATTGTATTTTGCAGCCTGTAGAGAGAATAAGAAGCGCCTAAGGAGGGGTGTGTATGGACAACTAGGAATCACAAGTAGAAGGCATAGCAATAGTTTTGTATTTAGGAAGAAATCAACACCAAATATAAAACAAAGGCCCATTCTCGAAGTGTAGGGAAAAAACATAGGGCACAAACTTTTCAAAATTATTTTTTATAAAGTTTTAAATTAATTAGTCATTTAAAACATTATATTTAAATTTATTTTCTTCGCTGTTAAGCTTGGAATGAAACTAATATCATATTTCTTAAAGTGTGTGCACCCTGAGGCTAGAAATTTGCCCCAAGGTCCATAATAGGTATTTACAAACAATAGTTGAAATTGTTTTGCTTTTAGTAAGTATATTCGATTTTTAATTGTTTTTAGCTATTTGTACACTATAATCGTGATGGAAACAAGTGCGCCCAATTTGTTTTCTCGATTCTCAACTTTGCGGCGATAATTATCTAACATGGAAAACAATGGTGAACTTGCCTTGAATTTGAGGATATTTGGCTTGTGGTTGGTGGGTCATTCCTTAGACATGTGAATGATGTTGACCAATAACGCAAGTTTGACAAAGCCAAACAAAAGGCAAAGTTGATCATAATGTTTGGACTGTTGCATAAGGTCTAACCTTATATTCGTGACTCAACCATTGCCAAAGATGCATGGGACAAGCTCAACACAATATACGAGGCAAAGAATCAAAATGAGATTTTGCACCTCCAAAGTTAGCTACATTGCCCCCAAATGAAGACGGTAGAAAAATTGAAATTGAAGTGTTTCTCCATCGGGTTGTTGAATTGTGGGTTTGGCTACAAGCGTTAGGCAACAAGTTGATCGATGACACTCTCATACCCATAGTTCGCATATTCGTATTCGCGAATATTCGACAACTTAAAAAATGCTCAAATTTCTTTAAAAACATAAATCATATGCAAACGAGTCTATATAACATTGGAGCAGTGTTTTCTATTAGATTTGAATACAAATACAATACAAAATCGCATCATCATGCGAATACAACAGCTGGTTGATAAGTGCTCTGAATTTATGATGATTGTCATTGAAAAGTATCATCATAAATTTCATAACCATGCAGGTTACAATATACAATAATTTACATTTTCCTCTTCCCCATTCTATAAGAAACCTTTAGTATCTTAAAGTACACTGAAAACCTAGAGCTTCTTTGAGTACTTTGATGACTCTCGAAAATTGAAAAAAAAAATCGCGAGGAACATGAGCTACAAAAAATGTTAGTGTCCTGTCAAAACACAAACAACATGATATTCGTGGTGATCATAGAAACCCTAACAACATGATGTTTTATTATCGACCAATGTATGAGTTCTGGTTGAGACAAAAAGTCAAGAAAGATTGCTAACAACACTACATAGATCCTATCGTTTGGGCATAAGATATATTAGTGTGTCTACCAATTTTTTGTAGGGTGACTCCTTGATTGATGATGAATCATCATTGGCTGATAACTTCAGCCCGATACCAATAGTTCTGAATCTAGAATCTTGGTGATGTTGATTAATGTGAAAATACCAAGCTTGTGGAGCCTACTTAAGTTCGTATAGGGACCTAATCAATTTGCAAACTAGATCCCACAATTGAGCATTTGAAAGCTTTCAAGCTGCACCAATTAAAATTTCTTGTTTGAATCTTTGGAGCGAAGCAACTTAAATGCGACCATCTTCACAGTATGTACAGTAGGAGCGTAGAACTTATACTTTATTCCATTCTTTTGTGAAAAGCCTTTCACAACAAGACAAGCCTGTACTTGTCCAAAGTACCATCGACTCTGCTTATAGTAACCCATTTGTATCCATTGGGTAATTCCACACTCACTTGGCGATGGAATGTCATGTTCTGCCCACTAATGTATGACTTTTTCAGAATATCGCTAAGATACAGGTACAGTAAAAATATTTGATACAAGAATAGATTAATATGCTCTATTGGATTAACAACCTTGTTTTAGGTCCTTAGAGACAATGTCTCTTTTTGAGTGGTAATTCCTGCCATCTCACCATGTGCCTCCCATGCATTCGGGATAGTGGAGTTATTGGGGTGGAGAACACTCACACATCTAGGAGCACTTTTGCATTCCTTCACCACAATTAACTATGGAATTGTACACCCATCAAAATAAATCTGAGCAATATTTGTATATAACTATCTCAAATGTGATGATTAACATGATAGTTACCTTGAAAGAAATAGCCAATGTGAGTTTGTTACACAGCTATAAGTGGTTGAGGAAATGACTAATCATGCACTAGAGAATAAACTCTTACATGGAAAATAATAAGAAGCAATAAATATCTTTCAACTAAATAACAAATTGAGCCAACTCAAGCTTAACCCTATTCTCTTGCAAACCTTGAAAAACGAAGCTAGATAGTTGAAGACAACTTCTTGACTAGTGTGAACACACCAACATGAGTCTTCGTCCACAATTAGCCGTGCATTTGACTGAGGCATTTTAATCTTCTGTACATCTTGTATAGTGGATGTTCCCTCCACAATTAGTGCATGTAAGCTGATTGAAGCAAATGTCAAGAAGCCTATGCGTGCTACCTTTCCCAATGCCTAGGGCAACTGCCTTGCCCTATTCTGCATTAGACACAATAAACTATTTCCTAGAGAAATTTATAACAATGTTGGCATTTGTTTGTTAACTAACAAATAAACAAGAGATTTTAATTCATGTTGGAACATACATAACTTTCCTTACTATGCGTCTTTGAGCATAGTAAGGGATTATTCAACACAATGAATGTATCTCCTATCACCTCTACTGCAAGTGACTGCCTATTAAATAATAAAAGTGAATGAAAAGTGTTTGTATTTGCAATGAGTTTTACATACCAGTGTCAACAACCTGAAAAATGTATGGATGTTTCAAATTAACGAACCAACAACTAGGGGCATCTTCATTTGAGCATGATGCCCTAATGGCAAAATCTTCCATAGAATCTTGTCAATTGCTGCCATATTTACTTCACCTCTCAAGTTTTTATCGTGAGAAAGATCATATTGTTGCTTTATGTGATTTTTTTTAACATGCCCAATGTTAGCAGTGGCACCTGGCATAGGGCATGCTAAGAAGAAGTTATAGATGTTTAAATAAAATTTATAGAACGAAACATATAAACCATGGAAGATTTTAAACAATATGCAACTAGAAGGGAATAAAACACAGAAATTAGAGGCAATGATAAACTAGATTTCTTCATTAAACTGAGAGTAGATTCACAATTATTCAAACCAAAAGGCCATGAGCAAACAAATATTACAATACAGATCAGCTCGTTCCTTTTCCTTCTCCTTTCATTCCTTACTTATCCACAGTGAAAACTATTTGTATTCCATGTTGCTCTTCATTTCCCTCATGTCTCTTCGCATTTCCCATATGCGAGAAATAAATAAACAATAATTTTACCCGTTAACACCCAACCTTATGACAATAATGACATTTCACCTGGAATTTGGAAGTAGATTCTTCAAGATTACGTTTCCACTTCCCCTTTGACTGAGCAACAAATTTACTCAGTCTTTGTCCAAAACTAGGCTTACTAGTTTCTGTTTGCCTTTGTTCCTTTTGCAACAAGTAGGAACTAACCTAATCAAAAGTTAGGATCTGGCTTTCCGCCATCAAGTGCAAAGCCTCAACAAATGTTTCACAGGGCGACAAACTATTCAGAACAAGCAGAACTAGTTCGTCATCATTCACCGTTTTTCTATGGTGGCAAGTGTGTCTTAAAGATATTTTATCTGAAGTTCTGATAGGGACCGTCCCCCACCCTTATGCATATTGGTTGAAAATAACAAATTCTTCATGCATCTTTGTTGAAAACAACAAACTCTTCAGGTATAAGAAACGACTCTTCTTCGATGTTTGATGCTTGTTTTGGAAACTAATATAGAGATCATCCGCCATAGTGGCATTTCAGACCTCAGGGATTAAATCATCTGACATAGATAATTTTAGCAACAAATTGACCTCTTTATGACACTTGTCATAGTCAGAAAAATTCGTAGATGGTTCCAACTCCTTTTTGAGAATACTTTGATTGCAATCACAATATTTTGTAATTGATAAACTTTTATGACTCTAGCCAATATAATTTTGGCACTTCAGCAAAACCAAAATTTGAATATTGACCATATACAATATTTGGGCCTCTATATCAATGCAAAAATCTGAATACTGATGATAACTCAAAAATACATCAATATTAACGAGCTCACAATGTCAAGAATGACTCTATTCACCCATAAGGAAAATAGGGTTTTACATCATCTACTCAAAGAGTAAAATATTAATAAAACTTGAATAATGAATTTTTTTCTAGAAAATGCCTGTAAAAGTTTGTCTATATATTTCTTGACTTAAAATTGTCACTCCTTCACCCTGGTTTTGGTCTGATCATCAAAGTGATGTCATCACGAAAACATTCTCCATCAGAAAACAATCTTCAGCTCTTCGTTTACCCATTGTCCCTCTAGTCTGCATTTCTCCTTTCCCCACCTTTGGTTTACATTTTTGTGCACAATCCTGACTTTATTTGTCTTGAAAACCTCCCTTAAATACACACAAACATTTTTCTTCATTTTTGTTTTCCCCCAATGCCCTCACTACTCACGTGATTTGAAATTTCGATCTCCTTGGTAGGCACCTTGTGATATTTTTTTTTCTGGAAATCATGATTTATTTGTGGTGAAAATTGTGAGGTGTTTTTATTATCAAGCTTGATTATTAACTAACTAATATTGGAATATTATATTACTATGTTAATAAGCAAGCTTGAATAGTTTGTTAGTAAGCCTAATTATTAACAAACTAATATAATATTCTTATACTTTTTCCTCCTGCATTTCTCACGTCCCTTCTGGACTGGGCTACACCTTCATGTTCTTCAAAACACTTCCATTCACCTTCAAGTGTTTCGTAAATCAATCTAGTGGTGGCTACATTGCTCATGTTCATCTTTTTCGTTCTGATAACTCATGAAAAATATGATCTCAAAGTGTCGAGGAAAACATATTTCCCTTCCCATGCTCTATGTAACTTAGCATTCACTTCCACGAAAAACAAATTTGATTGTATTTTCTTTAATCTTCGAAAATTGTGGCATAAAAAACTTACGATTTTGTGCTTCTTCCTTACAACATTATACGTGTTGTTTAAATCACAACTTCTATCTACTCCCAAGTCTTTAAAGTCACGACCTCTCGCATTGCCGTTCTTCTCTTGATGTGCTTTAATCATGAACACGTGATCTTTACAACCTTCACTTTAAAGTTCATACCTTGCTAGGGCTTCCTTGAACTCTAGACGACCTCTCGTATTTTCTACAAATTGGTACTCTCACTAAGAGTTTCTCGAACTTTGCACCTTGTTGTTTGTACCCTTCTCTTGGGACTTCCTTGAATAGTGGCTTTGATACCAATGTTAGTAAACCGAGAGAGATATTGGAAAGACATACAATACCCAACACACTAACATCTTGTGTGTTCGTCTTTTATCAAGCATAAAAGAAGTTACATTTAGGTGAGATAGTTATACATTGATAACTAAAGTACAATAACTATTTTTTTAATTAATTAATGTTTACATAATAACTTTAATATTATGTCTATGTTACAAAAACTAGTGAGGGGCTCTCTCATCAAAATTTTGTGTGGTACGCGAGTCGAGGGCTACATGACATGACTAGATGAAAAGATTTGATCACCAATCTAACTCCTACAACCTATCACGACCAAGCGTGTCTAGATGATTATTCACCATGCCATGTTGAAGGAATGGGGAATGTTTACTTGTCACTTGGTAATCATTCATGTAAAATCACAAAAGTCTCCGTCTAGCTTAGCTATACAGGCGTGGTCTAACACAGGGAGAACATAACAAGCACGGTTCGAGGGGGTCTACTAGTATCATTGAGGAGCTTCTACATAGATCGGAAGTCATAGAATCCTTCAACAGGGCTCTCCGTACGAAGGTCTTCGAACTCACTTCGCGGATGGAGAAGGTGGAAGCAGATAATATCTCTCTACGGAGATCACTAGCAGATTCCACATCACACTCCTCTCCCAACATTGTCAACGACCAATTGCAAGCTGAGATTTTGGACCTTAAAAATAAACAGGAAGAGTTCAAAACCCAACATGAAAACCTCAAACAACAGACGGACTCTTGGGCTCAAGTGGTGAAGGGAAAGGGCACTGTTCCTCCTCCTCGCAGCAGTAGAAGTGGTAAATGCAAAGTTAATAGAGGAACGTGCTAGGCGGGCTAGAGAACTCAACCTCAAGGTGAGAGGGCTGCCCACACCTCCCCTTCTTTAGACCCGTTGACCATTGGGTCTCACTTTCTCACCGAAAAATTGGAGCTCCCAGATGTGCAGCTTGACAGGGCATGGCTTGGGCTGGACTCAACGCTTTTCCTTCGTTTTAAATCAGCGGAAGACAGGCTTAGAGCACTCAGAGCCAAGCGTAAGCTATTCTCCCTTCCCAATAAGGTCTTCCTTGATGAAGACCTCACCAGAGCCCAAGTTGTCGAACTCGAGCAATCTTGTGAAGTGGTGATGGCGGTAGGAAGCGAGGTAAGTGGATGGTGATTCACAATCTCAAGCTTGTTATCGGGGACTCTTTCCCCACAGGTGGGTTCCCGGGTGCAGGCCCAAATGATGGTCTCACATGGAGAGACGAAAATAGGGGCTTTCCCATCACATACCGGAATAGTACCGGGTTATTTCGATCTTGTCCAGACGTACTATACGACGCCCGGGTCTTGCAGGACCTTTTTGTCACTACTGAACTCATGAGAGCCTGGTTCGTTCGTCCTCTTCCGAGAGATTTGGGGATATCACCGGCATTCTTTTGTAGAGGCGGAGACAAGAAGCTTTGGTGGTGTAAAAGGTTCAGGCGGGGTTGCTTGCTTGGTCAGAGACATCTTCCAAAAGAACATTTCAATGGTCACTACAAATGAGTTTGCCCGTTTCCTTCGGGTCAGGATCGACAAACTTCACCCCACCTTAGAGACCTCTATATTGTGGTTTGCTACCTTCTCCCAGCTTCCTCCCCTTACGCCATTCATAATGGCCCTGACGGGATCCTTTCTTCGACCTCTACATAGTTATTTCACAGTTTTCAACTATTGGAGAGGTCCTCATTTTTGGGGACTTTAATGTGCGAACCCAAAATTTCCAGGTTCCTCTTCATGACAGGACTAGTGATGTGCTTTGTGATGTCGAGATGGATACGACTCCATTGGTCTTCGAGAGAGCCAAAGGACTCTGTGGGGACCCTTGACGTCCTACGGCTAACATCTCTTACCTATGGGAGAGTCCCATGAGTTGTTGATTCTGAATGGCTTTTCGTGCTTTCTCGACTCCGGGTTCATCATTTGTATGCCTCACGATGGGAGGGCTAGCGTTGTTGACTACATCTTAACCACCCTTAACCTGGTTCCTCTCATACACCACTTGTTCGTCTTCCCCATCCCTCTTGCTGATCATGCTACTGTTGATGCGTAATCACAACACCCCTGAATGTCTGCAACTCGATGGGTTGAAACTATCAGTGTGATTACATAACATTGAGCTTTTCCCAAAGTGTGGGACCTTGTGATTGGGAAAACTCTCTCGGATGAAGGCCGGTTCCTATTCCTTTGTTCAAGTGCATGCATTCATATTGCAGAGGATCTACTCTGAAACCTACTCTAACTTGCCAAGGAGACAGGGTTAAGAAGATGCATAAAAATAAATCCTAAAACTAACAAGGTGATGCACCAAAGGAATGTTGAACACCTGCTTTGCCATTAAACACAAACCATAAAACATGTAATACAACCACTAACACAGATAACCAAAATGCAATGAGAGATCAGATGGAGACGATGAATACAGAGAGGGTTGAAAATCATCCACAAACATGCATTATTTGCTCCAAAAGTTGATACAAAGACACTCTGATGGCCAAGAGGCATAAACTTGCATTACAGTTTAAATGGGGAGGTTTGAACTCCACAAATTCACCTGCAAAAGAGAAGAAGGGAGGGGCAAGGCCAAAATGTCCAACCTTTAGAAAAATGCCCCTCCTTACAATTTATAGGAAGAATGAGAGAAGGAGATGAGAAGAATTCGAAATCCTACTCAAACCACCCTAGGATGCATTGAATTCACCTGCAAAATGATGGGGTCTACTGCCAAAACCCATTCCTTCATGTACCATTCCTTGTTGGGCAAGAAAGGAAGCCCATACCTCATTATGGCGGTAGGTGAGAAACCTGGGAGACCCTAAAAATGGTGGTCTGTATTTCTTCATTTTGACTAACTTAGTCTCACTTATTTAAAGATATCTAGTCGTAGTTGGGTAGAGGACCCTGTGAGATTTCTAAAAAGTCCTCCCTTGTGTAAATCTAAGCTCTAGTCGAAAGTTATGGCCATCTGAAGGTTGAAGTGCATTTTGCAAAAATGGCGGGCTGGGAGTTCTGAAACTCCGAAAGTTCGAAATGCATGCAACCTCCGAAATCTTGAAATTTGGAATTTCGGAGAAAAACACTGTTCATCCGCCAAAATACTCTAAGAGTTCCAAAAGTTTGAAACCCGAAAACCCGAAAGTCCGAAATTTCAGAATTCAGAATTTCAGACATTTCATGCGATTTTTCCATTTTTGCTTGAGAATTTCCGAAACCCAAAGCCCGAAAGTCTGAAATTTCGGACTTTCGGACTTCGGAAATTGGACTTTTTGGCTCCATTTTCCAACTTCGCGCCTGAGATTTTCCAAAACCCGAAAACCCGAAAGTCCGAAATTTCAGACTTTTGGACTTCGAAATTCAGATTTTTGGCTCCATTTTCCAACTTCGCGCCCGAGATATTCTTGGACGTTTCCTTAGCCATTCCTGCTGCGATTGCAATACCATCACCGAGCTCTCTTTGCCGCAACTTGATCTTCAAAATGATTGTGATCTCGCATGATTGAAACAACCCCTCATTTCTTCGGCGTAAGGTCATGTTTGTCCATTTTGCCTCGAGGGGCAAAAAATTGGACAACTACCCTTTCCTTCTCTCTGCAGTTGATCCCCCGTGTCTTGGCCCGGTTCCATTGCCCTCCACGGACTATGCTTTGAAGTTTGGAGAGGGTGATGTTGAAACCTTTTCCTCCCACCTTTGCCAACTTCTCCCCCCACGAGCGTTAGTTCACCTTGTTCCTTGCAAACACGAAGTATGACCTCCTCTCCTCCATTATCCATGAGGCTGCCCTGAATTCTTACCCCCATATCACCCTCACCCATCATAGCAAAAAAACGTGTCCCATGAACCAATGGTATGATGAGGACTGTAAAGCCCTTCACCGAGAACTTCGTTTCGCTTCTATTTATGCTCTCCCATTCTTTCCCTCTCTCAAGTCCACTTATCGCCACCTCCGCCGCCACCACAAGAAACACATTTTCATATCTCGACAGAGACAGGAACTCCGTGAATCCTTGTACATTCTCCCAAGAACTTTTGGCGTACCATTCTCCCTCGACGTTCCCCTCTTTCGCATGACTTAGATCCCAACTCCATGTAAGCTCATACCTCTACTCTTTACGATGTCTCTGGCTAGCCCTAGATCAGAGTAGTTTCCTCACTTCTGCTTGCCACATTTTTACCTACACGAATGTTAAAAATGCCATCTCAGCCATGAATATCCGCAAAGTAGGGGATGAGGAGGGCTTATAGGCAGAACTTTTCAAGCAGGGTCTTGGCATCTTGAACAACTATTTAGTCAATCTCTACAACCAAGTGGTTTGTTTAGGATTTCCGAGGTCCTGGTCCCACCACATTATTTACCCCATCCACAAATCAGGTCCTACCTCTAATCCCAACAACTACAGAACGATCATGGTGGGTCACACATTCACCAAACTTTATGCTACCGTACTCCACATGTGACTATCAAAGTTTCTGGACTAAAATCACTTTAGAGCTAGGGGACAGGTGGGGTTTCGACCAACCTACCAGACCTTTGATCACATCCTCACTCTTCGGGCCATCATCGAGGAAGCACGTGACTGCTCTTTTAAAGTTTTTGTTGCTTTGTCGACTTTCAGAAATCTTTAGACTCTGTTCCACGGGAACCTCTCTTCCCGAGGCTCTGAGAGATTGGCGTTTCTGAGACTCTTCTAGCTGCCATCATGTGCCTATATGAGGAGGTTTTGGGTCGTCTTCATACTCTTTACCGGGTTCTCGGACTTTCATCGGTAGTACCATTGGGGTCAAACAGGGGTTGCCCTTTGTCTCCTACATTGTTCAATATCTATATGGATGAACTAGAGGAATTTCTCAGGGATCACATCCAGGAGGGGACGAATGTCTTCTCCACCAAGTTTTGATCTATATTCTTCTCTTTGACGATGTGGTCCTTCTTGCCTCCTCAACAAAAGGTTTACAAAGACAGTTGGATGCTTTAGCCCTCTTTTTTTTTCGACCATAGGCGATTAGCAATTAGCTTGAGTAAGACCAAAATTATGATTTTCATGTCCCGGAGGCTTCGAGTTTCATCTCCTCTGAGGGGGAAGAGCTTGAGATCACCGGCGCTTACTTACTCCAGGGAGTACTCTTCTCTGGCTGGGATCTTACTCGCTTTCTTTGTATTGGAGCAGTCCCATTGACCTACTTTTGTCTTCATTTGGTGGACATTTAATATATTTATCTTAGCTTATCATATCTTATATGTTCTAGGACTAACAAAGAATCTTTTGTCTATAACCCAAATGCTCTATCACGATCTCAAGATTGAATTTGGTCGACAAGCTGCTGCGTGTTATTAGAGACAAATCAAGAAGCTCAAAACTGTTCTACGAGCTTATGGTGTAGGCAAAATGTGTGCTCTAGTTGTTTAACTAGAAAACAACATAGAGCCCCATTTGGTATGAATAATTTTTTGGGAAGCTTTACCTTTAGATCTAGTGCATATCGATTTGTGTAGACCCGCAAATCTAAGTGCCAAACAATTCAAGTACTTTTTGCTATTTTTTTTTTTATGATTACTCACGAAAGATGTGGGTATATTGTACGAAGGGTAATGCTTACTTTCCAATTGGTAATCATTCATGTAAAATAACAAGTCTTATATGTTCCAAGACTAACAAAGAATATTTTGTTTGTAACCCAATTGCTCGATCATAACCGTAAGGTTGTATATGATTGACAATATGTATCTCATGTAGATACAAATCAAGAAGCACAAAAATTGTTTGCATGAGCTTATGGTGTAGGCAAAATGTTCCAACTTGATATTGTCCATGAAGAAAATCAAGACTTACTTGTAAAGGATACGAACTTTGCAAATCTATGGCATAGGAGATATGGGCACCTTAGTATTTGGTATTTAGTAATTTACTTGCACTGAACAAGGACAATATGGTTAGACGACTTCCCTTATTAAAACAGACCATGGATCTCATCATCTAGTTGTTTAGTTGGAAAACAACCGAGAGCCCCATTTGGTACAAATAATTCTTAGGAAAGTTGACCTTTAGATCCACCGCATACCAATTTGTGTGGACCCACGAATCTAAGCGCCATCTAATTCAAGTACTTTTAGCTATTTGTTTGATGATTACTCACAAAAGATGTGGGCATATTGTCTGAAGACCAAGGATCAAGCCTTGCAACACTTCAAAGAATTCAAACCCTATGTAGAACAACAATCTAGTCTTTACATTCATGTCCTTCACTTAGATCGAGGGAGGGAATTCACTAGCAATGAGTTCTCTACATTGTTTAGGAGCATGACATTTCTTGTGACAGCTTGATTGCTGTACACACCATAACAAAACGGTACACACATTTCAAAGGGTGTCGTGTGCCTTTCTCATTTCTCTTTAGCAATACATACCCTTTTCCAGGGATGCCTCGAATTTCAAACATTAATGGCTCTGGCTCTGATACCAATGTTAGAAGTTACAAACACAAAAAAATGAAGATAAATGAGAAAAGCACATGACACCCTTTGAGATGTGTGTTGCTTGTATTTACTACTATGGAAATGGTGCGAGAACAAGATTCAAGACTCAAAATCGGATTAGTGAAGAGTTGAAGGTCTATCGACTCATGGATCCAAACACCAAGAAGCTATTCATCATCAAAGTTGTAGTATTTGATGTGAAGGGCGTGACAAATTCTCTTTCTCTAACAAACCCAATTTTCACATTCGTTGTAATTACAACACAATGAGACCACATGGAATTATATGAGATTGTTTTTCCTTGAATGGTATTGTTAACTTGATCCATGCCTTGAAATTGTTTCACCTACCTACTTTGCAAGTCACCTACTTGTGCCAATCACTCTAATTGATGGCCACATAAATATTTTTAAATATGCAATTGACGCACATTGTTGATTAGAAATTTGTTTGTATTACGACTCAAAAATGAAATACATATAAATATTGGTTGTTTGGTAAGCCACATAATGATCGCCTAAACTAAGTAATGAGCTTTAGATGGTCGTGCTACTCTTAGGGGTATAGAATATATGAAGATGGAAAGTTACTTTTGGGGATTTTCCTTGGGAAAAGTGTCAAGTGAACTTATAAAAAGGCGTTGGGAGGTCAACTTCTACTTCGAGGACGAAAATCCTCCATTACAATCAGATTTGGGGACAAAACTCTCCCATCTTCAATGGTGACTCCATTTAGGAGTTACATTTGTGCATCTAGTTAGAGATTTACAGATTTCAGCTAGGGCATCATCAGATTTATAAATTTTAGCTAGGGCATCATAAGATTTATAGATCTCACCCGGCATCACATTTAGGGTAGTATTTCAGGTTTGATGTCACCCATAGTTGGCTGCCATCACTTCTTTTAGTTTGTAGGGCCATCATTTGGTCTATTTCCATCTATCTAGAATGCCATTGATTAGAAACTTGATGTATACATCCAGTCCTTGCCAGTTTGTAAATCATGAGGATAGTGCAAGAATCCATGTTAGAGATGTTACAAGCTATGTAAGAATATCGAAGGATCTAAAGTCATGGATAAAAATAAAGATGGAAAGGTCAAAATCTGAGCCTCAAAAATCTACAAAGGAGCAAAAGGAATTCAACATGCAAGTCAAAAGTAAGGAGATCTTATCTGAAAAGGAACTAGGGAATGTGGTTGAAAAGAAACTAACCACATTACAGACAAGCGCAAAGGATGTAATGAGGACCTAGAAAAGGTGTGATGAATGGCTAAGAGGAGGTAAGGAAGATAAGTTGACAACCAATCAAATAAAACACCCGAAAAAATTAAGGGAAATAATTCTCCAATTGTAAGGTGGAGCATGAAGGAAAATCAGATTTGCAAGAATTTGGAGAAGATTTTTTGGTTAATGGCAAATTTTCGAGTCTTTAATGTAGTAGAGCTTTTGGATCATTCTTATGACAGCTTAGGATATGAAGGAATGTTTCGAATCAAGAAGTTTATGAGGTGGAGTTCCACGAAGACCTTGTTGAGGGCCATGCACATGAGAAAAGGGCTTTACTAGATACTAATGTTGTTTTTCAGCTTGTTGGAATTTTTAGAATTGCGACTAATGGTAAGCAATTTGATTATCTTCATGATTATAGCAAGAAGTATGAAAGTGTTGATTTTAGTGGAAGTTTGTGGCAAGACTCCTGTCATCATGGGAAGTACCAAGAGATTGGTGAAAAGATGAACATCTTTTGGTAAGCAACATACTCTTTATGTTGATATTCAAATGCTTTTAAAACGACATAGTATGGTGTTTAATAATATGTTTATTACGATCACTATTAGATAGAGGTTTCCAACATGCCATAGAGTTGAAAATTGGTTGTAAGCATGCCATTATTACTCCTCATTTCTCAAAGACTGATTTGAGATCAAGCCACCATTAGATCTTTGTTAATGAGGGAGATGTGCACAAGATAATTTGCAGATGCCTTATTGGACACATTGAATTCTTGGTCATGCGATTCAATTTAACGAATTATCGGGTATTTAGTGGTCAGCTGAGACAATTTGTTTTGATATTTTTAAATCATATTCTCAGGTGTAGTAAAACATGGAAGGATCATATGAGACATCTAGATTTGATCCTTGGGATTCTAGAGAAACAAGGTCTATTTGTAAAAGAATTTAAGTATGAGTTTCATGTCACAAATGTTTTATTCTTGGGCCATGTCATTATTGCTCAAGGTAGGCAGGTGGATCAAAAGAGGATTCAAATTTGTCTAGTTAGGGCATTCCCTACGACACTAACTGTATTGAGGAGATTCTCTAGTTTATGTAGCCATGATAGAAGGTTTGTTAAGGGATCTTCACATATAACAACACCCTTAACCAACATGACAAAGAAAGGAGCTTTTGCATGGATGGATAGAATACCAGAAGTTTTTGATAAGCTTAAGAAGGTAATCATCACATGTCTTGTATTTTCCATTTCAGATTTCTCACAACCATTTGTGGTAGAATGTGGTGTTTCAGGAGAAGGTATTGAGACCATATTAATCCAAAAGGGGACTCCATTAAGATGGAGAGCATGAAGTTGAAAGATTCAAGAAATAGTTTCTCTATTTATGACAAGGAGATTCTTTCCATCAAGCATGTTTTGGTAAAATTCAAACATCACTTGGTTTATGGTAGATGTGTGGTTGAGACAAATTGCAATGGCTTGAATTCCTTCTTGGATCAACATGATTTGAATGATGAACCACAAAGGTGGGAAGGGAAAATCCAAGGTTATGATGTTGATATAAAAGGGAAAAAGCATGTAGTTGTTGATGTCATTTCTAGAATGGCTGTTCTTTGTTCTATTTCTGTCATTTGTGGTGATTGGAAGATTTCAATCGTGGTAGATTATGCCAAGAATACATTTTCTGCTAACATTTTAGATGGAAATGTGAAGGATGAAAAATATGTGCAGCCAATGGTCTCATTTTGAACAAGGATAGAATTGTTTCAGTACTTTAAACCGAGATAAAACAAGAGATTTTGAAAGCTTTGCATGATATACCAATTGTGGGACACTAGATCCTACAATATTTGTAGATATATAAGAAAGATTCTCATGGTGGAGCTTTGAGGAGGATCTCAAACACATAAGAGAGTACATCACCTACCAATAGAATGAAGTAGAGCATGTCTTCCCAGCAAGTTGGTTGCAGCCATTACTTATTCCCCATCAAGATTGGATAAATATGTTCATGGACTTCATCACAAGCCTTCCCAAGGTACATTGAGAGACTACATTCATGTTGATGCACATGCTTGTGGCCATCACAGGGAACAATTCCATGTTAATTCATAGTCAAACAACTTTGTGAGACACAATTTATTTAGAACATGGAATTGCAAGTGCCCAAGGATGAATTGGGATCTAGGCATTATATAGATGGGCATTTGGGGAAGGGCGGATTGTCATGACCCCTTTTTCCAAATAATGTAAAAATAATAAAATTAATATTTTTAAGTTGCCAAGTAAGTCACTTTTTATTAAAAGGTGACAACTTAATATTACCTTATGATTATAAATAAAAAAATAAAGGTGACTTTCAAAATTAAGCAAGTCAATATCAAATCGAAGATAGAAAGTTACTTTTGGGGCTTTTCCTTGGGAGTGTCAAGTGAACTCATAAATAGGCGTTGGGGGTCATTTTGTTAGAATATGCGAAGAGAGAAAAAATAAAGAAAGATTAGAATGTACAAAAAACGAATGAAGAGAAAGTTGAATGCACACATTATCATTGTGTATCCTTCATTTCGTTATGTGAAAGATGGTTAAAAATTGGTTGAAGTAGTTTCAATCGTTTATTAGTCAATATTTAACGACACTAATAAATAAACCTTATATTCTAATACTCCCTCTTAAGGCTTACACTATAGAACATACTGACAGAAGATTAAAATAACAAGAACACACATTTTTCATAAGCTTTCCCCTTTGAAAACAATGCTTTGACCAGGTAGAACTCCATCAAGTTGCCTCCCTAACCCTCATAAAGGTGTAGTTCTTGAGTTGAATTCCCGAGTTCCGGATTCCACCTCCTTGAACTCCCGAATTATAGAATCTCCCGAATTGTTGGACAACCATCCATACTTGAGCTACTCCCACAATGCTCCATCAAGTTGTCTCATGACCCTCATAAGGGTAAATTCTCGAGATTCACAGACTCCTAAACTATTTGGACAACCATCCATGCCGAGTTTTACCTACACTAGATCCCTTATTGTCTTCAAAGTGTGAGGCTTCTTTTAAAATACATATTCTCTATCAATGAGTTCTTCATCACTTTCAGCATCTGGTGGTTTTTTAGCAATGGCAATAACCGTCATTTGATTTGTTTTTCTCATTACAAAGAATTTTTTTAGATTTCGCGATTTGTAATTTTCCCTTGCTGCGATGGCAGAAATGGTTCAGATTTGCTATCTACAATTTTTCCTTGGTGTTTAATGGTTTTTCTGTCTTTTTAAAACATCTTGGGTGATTTTCGCGACTGTATTTATTTGCAGATTTATGCCCTTTTGTGGTTCACGATTGTACCTTTAGCAGAGATAAATCATGCCTTGTGCCCTAGTTTGTAGGTAAAATAGCTTATGCGACCTCATTTTCAGTGGCTTTGCTTCTGCGACCTTGTTCCATCCCTCATGAGTGTGTATTAATGGCAGAAATGGAGTGCCCTTCGAAACTTGTGTCTGAAATTCATGATTTTTAGACAAGCTTTCATGCCCTTAAATGGAGTGCCCTTGCTATTTTCGTGATTGAAACTTGTCTTAAAATACCGTTTGTGATTGCAAAACCACTGTTCATGATAGGTAAATACTGAAAACACTGTTTGAAACTGGGTTTCTATCCATTACGACCCTTGCAATTGAGTTCCAGTCTTGCGACCTTGCAAACTCTTACCTAAAAATCATGTTTCGTGACTTTATTTGTGCCCTTTGAAGAAGCCCTAGATGATGACTATATTTTTGCCAAAACTTGAAACTCTTGTCAAGTGCCATGGATACACTCGAAAATACTCTGAATTCATCGTACTACTCCTCAATTTTCTGCACTCGATACCAATGTTAGAATATGCAGAGAGAGAGAGAGAGAATAAAGAAATATTAGAATGTACAAAGAACAAATGAAGAGAAACCAGAATGCACACATTATCATTGTGTGTCTGTCATTTTATTATGTGAAAGATGGTTACAAAGTGGTTGAAGTAGTTTCAACCATTTATTAGTTAATATTTAACTAAGACTAATAAATAAGCCTTATATTCTAATACATTTGGAACCCTCTTTTGGCCATTATCTATTTTACATTGAGAGAGAGTTGAGCTGTTGCTTCAACTTCTGCTTTTGAGGACGAAAACCCTCCATTGCAATCAAATTTGGGGATGAAAACCCTCCAATCTTCAAAGTGATGACTCTATCCAGGAGTTGCATTTGTGCATCCAGCCAAAGATCTACATATTTCAGCTAGGGCATCATCAGATTTACAACTTTCAGCTATGCCATTATCATATTTACAAACTTCAGCTAGGCCATCATCAAATTTACAAATCTCATCGAGGGCATCACATTTAGGGAGTGTTTCAGGGATAACATCACCCATTGTTGGCTTCTGTCACGTCTTTCAGCTATCTGCAGGCTGCAAGGCCGTCATTTAGTCTATTTCCATCGATTTGGGATGCCATAGGTCAAAAAATTGATGTATGCATCCAACTGGTATTTTTCTGATTTTCAGTGTTGAAAAATAAATTAAAAAAATCTGATTTTAGTGTTTATGTTACGATTGTCATTATATGCAACAAATTTGGATTTTTCCTAGGGTTTAGAAATTATTTCCATCATTTTCCAGCATTTGTAATTTTTGCCATAAGGGTTTTGCAATAAAAATAAGTTTTTATTAATCCTGCCCTAGGGTTTTTGGTGAATCCAGAATTATTTAAAAATGTCTGTTTAGGGACATTACAATTTAGTAGTGGGAGCTCCTAATTTGACGAATGGGTAACCTTTAATTACTATTGTATGGGTTTCACCAACTTTTTAGGGACCTTAGGTGCAATATGTCTTGGATAAATTTGTACTTAAAAACTAAAAATAATCAAAACTAACCATAATATCAATATTATGTGTCCAATAAACAAAAAACAAAACACCACTAAGAATTGATGATTCAAAATATCAAATGACATGTCATGTTAGAATATGTGGTGATAGAAACAATAAAGAAATAATAGAATGTACATAGAACAAATGAAGAGAAACCGGAATGCACATCTTGTTCATTGTGCGTCTGTCATTTTATTATATAAGAGATGGTTACAAAATGGTTGAAGTGGTTACAATCGTTTATTAGTCAACACTTAACTAATATGAACTTAACGCTAATTTATAAGCCTTATATTTTAATACCCCCTCTTAAGGCTTACGCTAAATGATAGAAGATTAAAATAATAAAACCAAACAAGACCATGCATTCTTTGGAAGCTTTTCCCTTTCTGAAAATAATGCTTTGAGTAGGTAGAACTCCATTTAGTTGCCTCCTTGACCCTCGTAAAGGTGTAGTTCCTGAGTTGAATTCTCGAGTTCCCAAATTCCTCCTCCCAGAACTTCCGAATCACAAAATTTCTTGAATTGTTGGAGAACCATCCATATTGAGCTACTTCCATAGTGCTCCTTCAAGTTGTCTCATAAGCCTCATAAGGGTAAATTCCCGAGATCCACAGACTCCCAGACTTTCTTAGCAGCCATCCATGCCTAGTTTTATCTACGATAGATCCCTTATTGTCCTAAAAGTTTGGGGCTTTTTAAAAAGAACTTATTATCTATTAGTGAGTTCTTCATTACTTTCAACATTTGGTGGATCTTCATCAATGGCTATATTAAATTCTCGTTATCCATGTTTACACAATATAATTTCTGATCCGCAAATTAATGCAGCAAAAATGAAAGTGATATTCTGACATCAGGTAAAGTAATAATCTTAACAATTTTGTATTCTGATTTTGTCTTGGAATTTAATGCAAATAATTTTTATTGTCTAAATTTGTACAACCGAAAATGTGAAGATATATACCCTCAACTGCAGACATGGCCACTTTGAACTTCGTGTTTTAAATGGCATTTAATGATTAGAAACTTCTGTGCCCTAGCTGGTGTTTGTATTTTTGACCCTTGTGATTGGTAAATGTCGACAGTATTTTTGCAACTGCAGTGCCCTAGTTGGTGCTGGTATTTTTGCCCTTTTGACCCTTGTGATTGGTAAATGGCGACTATATTTTCACAACTGCAGTGCCCTTGTTGATGCCTGTATTTTTACCCTTTTGAACCTCTTCGAAATTAGTGTGTGCCCCTCAAAATTCACCAGATTTGCCACTGTACATATGATTTTACTGCTTGAAATTTGTGTATTTCCTGTCGCAACTGTCATTTTGTTCTATATTTTGCCCTTCGAAAATTGTGTCTGCTGTATTTTGCTCAAATTGCGACTGTATTTTATGCATTTTTGAAGCTTTGAAATGATGACAGTAATAACGGCGACAATTTGTGCCCTAAACATGACTGGTTGTGCTTATTCTTCCTTTATTTCACGACTGGGTTTATCTTGTTTCAAAGTGTTTCCAGCCTTCGTAATGGTGGAAACGGGATTCAGATTTGTAAAGCAACTAAGTTTCCAGCCCTTGTGATCCCTTGCAGACATTTTCTCAGCCCTCACAATCACCGTGTATTCTCTTCTATGAACCTGAAACTTCGTGAAGCTTAAAATTTTGTCACGTGCCCTAGATGCATTTGAAAATATATTGAATGCTTCTTTCTACTCTTTCTCCTCACCTTGCAGATCCCTTCAAGCATCAAGGGCTTTGATACTAATGTTAGGATATGTGAAGAGAGAGTAAAGAAAGATTAGAATGTACAAAGAACAAATGAAGAGAAACTAGAATGCACACCTTGTTCATTTTGTCTGTTATTTTATTATGTGAGAGATGGTTACAGAATGGTTACAACTGTTTATTAGGTAACACTTAACTAATATTAACTTAATGCTAATTTATAAGCTTTGTATTCTTATATGTCACATAAGTTTATAGCATTTGTTCAAAATAGTAAAACAATTTAATGCAGAAAGTCATTGATTATTAATGCTATTTTATAAGCTCTATATTCTAATATGTCACATAAGCTTATATCATTTGTTCAAAATAGTAAAACAATTTAATGCAGAAAGTCTAACAATCAATGGTCATCGTCAAACTCAAGAACTACGTGAACAAATCATAAAATTTCTCATCACCGAGAGCATCCAAATCAGCAATTGGTTCACTAGAATTGGATGCAGTAGGATTGTTGGCAATGACATTCATACTAGTTCTTTTTTGTGGCTCCTACATAGAAAGTCTCTTTCCCCTTTTCATCAATTGATGAAAGATAGGAAATTGAAACATCCAAGTTGAGCTGCTCTGGCTCTTCATATCAATTCATTGCAAGCCCTTGCTAGTCAGGTTGATTGTGTGATGGGAGGCACAAGTTGAAATGCACAAAGATCAATTCCTCCAGCTTCTTTGCTGCCAATTGGCTTCACTTAATTGAGTGGATAGAGAAGCATATATTCCAATTCTTTTTAGTTGAGGACAAGCTTGCAACCTGTAAAAGAAAAGTTAATACGAAAATTTAATTTGGAATTTAATTAAAATAAAACTTTAATTGATGATTCAAATTCTGAATTATAAAAATAAAATAGGAAGTTAGAGAGTGAAAAAGCATAGGTGGTAAATTTTTGATGGCAGCAGGCTGCGAATATTTGGCATATTGGCCATGGGGCTGCCACAATTTTTTACGCTCCTTATAATCATTCCAAAGAGCTCTAGGCTCTCCCATTTGGTCTTCTGAGGCTTTGGACATCCCAAACTCACCGCAGACTTTGTCTTTTGTTTCTATATTAGGGAAGATTCTTTTGAATGCCTTCCTGAAATTTTCACTAGCTTTACTATCTTTATATAGTGGAACCCTTCTTGGCAAAGAAAGTGAGTATTTAGGATTGATTGAAGGCACGAGCAAGGGATATGTGGCAAAGTGGTCATTTTGTGCCACTTTATTCTGACATCATTTGCCACCTTGTTCTAAATGTTTTCTAATGGATCTTGCTCTTTCCTTACTATAATGTCTTTTATTTTTTTTGAGCATTGAGTTGAGTCACTATAAATTTCAAACAAGCATGGTTGGTACATATCTGCAAATCAGATCATATTAATGATGGGCTCTATAAAACTAAGCAGGTAATTCCTGTCAGCCCACCACTTATCATTTATGATCAGCACTTTCATTATTTGGGCTCTCTCTGAGTTCGACTGCTTCCACCCACTCCAAAGGTTGCTGATTGCCATGTTGCTCTATGCTTCTTTCACTTTTACAAGTCGTAATATTAAAAAAAAGAATTAAAATGAAATTTAATTTTAAATAATAAGAATATGAAATATTAAAAATAGTAAAGAAATTGCACATTGTCTACTTGATTTTTAAATCCCGGTAATGTAGGGGTAAGTCCTATGTTACCCGGAAACTCCAACCAGGGCAGCGTACCCACGTATTGACATACTGGGTACTGGTACTGGTCCTAGTACTTGCCTGAAACGTTTCCGAAACTCCAAAAGAGTCCCGGGTACGGCTCTGCTGTACCCCAGACATTTCTGTACCATTTTAGGCTGTACCGGGGTGTTTTCTGTACTGTTTCAGCAGTGCTGCTGTTTTTTAAACGCCAAAAATAAAAATATAAAAACTAGTTACTTCTGTTTCAGCAGTACTTCAGGAGAATCTAGATGATATATTCTAGAATCTATGTTGCCAGGATACGGATACGAGTATCCGTTTGGATACGATACGATACGCGGATACGTCAATTTTAAAAAACCCTTGGATACGATACGTCTTGGATACGTCCGTACATATATATAAAATATATATATATATATATATATATGTACATCTACTCATTTTACTCATTTTTTAGTCCATAAAAAACTGAAATAGTAATACAAAACTTGAATCAATGTTCAAAACATTCAATATACTTAAGACTTTGCATTTTTATTGATCATGTGGCTGCCATACATATGATATACGAATATCATGTTAAAACTTAACATGAATACGAACAAAACTTGAAATTTGAAAAATATACTAGTAACTAGATCCATGTTCAAATTTTCAAAACAAACAATATACTTAAGATTTTACATTTATGATTTCATTGTTCATGTGGCTGCCATACATATGATATAGGAATACAAACAAATCTAGAATATATCATCTAGATTTTCCTCAAAATCAAGTTCACGTGTGCCACTTGCGCTAGCTCCACTCTCATTAACTCCACTCTCCGCTCCTTGCGAACTCCCTAGAGCGTCATCTTCGCCATCAAATAATGAAAGTTGGGCAAGCGTGGCTACGGAGGCATCCAAGTCTGTGGTCTCTGGAATAAGATCCCAAAGTTTGTGAGGCCCTTTAGCATACTCCTCAGACTTGTGTGACAAGAGGCGCAAATTGGAGTGCACATATACCAAATCCTCAGCTTTTTTAGATGCCAACTTGTTTCTTTTAGCTGAGTGAATAAAGCTATAAGTACTCCAATTCCGCTCTGCGGAAGAATTACTAGCCACCTATTACAACAAAGAAAATTGAAATTCAAAGACAAGTCAGTATCCTAAGTTCTAACCTAATAAAATTTAAAATATTTGAAATGATTCTAAATTTTAAAATTTATAAATGTTATACCTGTGAAAGAACTTTTATAGCAACAGGACGTAAGTACTTGGCATCATGGCCATGTACACGCCACCATGTGGTTGGAGTCAAGCTACTCTTGTCAAAAAGAGCCTCAATCGATCCCATGACGCCTTCTGAACCAGTAAACATGCCCATTTCACTTCTGACCACACTGGCTATAGATGGATCAGGAAAAATTCTTCTGAATGCTGCCCTGGTTCCATTTCCAACTTCGGAGTCAGAAAATGGTGCTTGCCTGTTTGGTAGCCCAAGTACATCAGCGCTATAGTACTTTGGGGTCAGTGCATAAGCAAGGAGATGTAATGGGGTGGTCATTTTATTCCACCTCTTCATGACCACAGTCTTGACCTCACCGTAGAAGGTCTCTTCTGGATCTAGACCTTTCTTTTGTATTATATCTTTGATACGCTCAAGCATGGAATCTATGCCATCATATATCTCTCCCAAGCATGCTTCATCAGTATCTACATATCGGATCATGGAGAGAATGGGTTCTGTAAAACTCAACAAGTACTCAACCTTGGCCCACCAATCCTCATCAAGGACCCATGATTTTACCCTTGTAGCTTTCTCTGTATTTGACTGCCTCCACACTGACCAAACACTGCTGATCACCATACTAGTTAAAGCCTCTCTCACCTTCACAAGCCGTCTCAAAACAAGCGTGTGAGACGCAAATCTAGTTTCTGCAACCTTCAGCAACTCTAACCTTGAGAATTTCCTAAACATGGCTTGTGACATATGATGGTTTGTGATAAACATTTGAATGTCATTTGCCTCAGAATAAATTTGCTCAATCCATGGGATTTTCCCAATCTTTTGGAGCATCAAGTTAAGGGAGTGGACAGCACAAGGGGTCCAAAAAATGTGCTCATATCTACCCTCTATGATCATTCCTGCTGCTTTACAATTTTTAGCATTGTCCGTGATGACTTGGACAACATTATGGGGGCCCACCGACTCAATTGCCTCTATTAAAATGTTAGCAATAAATTGTGCATCCTTGACTTGCCCTTCACAGTCAATGGCTTTAAGGAACATTGCCCCTTTAGGGCATACTGCAACAACATTTATGAGGGGTCTATTTCTAGCATCTTTCCATCCATCTGAAATGATGGAAACCCCTGTTTCCTTCCATGAGTCTCTGATTGGCTGCAAAGTCTTGTGAATGTGTTCCACTTCCTTTCCCAAGAGTGTGGTTCGAACTTTTTCGTAACCTGGGGATTTGTACCCTTGTGGAGCTTCATTGATACCCTTCACCATTTGATGCCAATATGGAGATCTCAATACATTAAAGGGCAGCCCACATGCATAAATGCATCGAGCAACAACCTCATCAGCAACCTCCCTCTTTTCAATATTAAATGCTTTCTCCAATGCTCCTTTTGGCCTTTTTCGTGAGCTCTCTAGACTCTCTTCATCAAATGGTTCACTTTGAGTTTGAATGAAAGGATGAGAAGTAGGTCTAGGTGTGGGTGGTAGTGATGAAGGCCTTCTTTGCATGGGAAGGAATTGTTCTAGTTCTATTTCTTTCAACTTGTTTATCACCTCCTCTTGCTCTCTTGGTACTCTGCCATTTTTTCATTTGATATTTTTGGGCACCTCTTTATCCCCACACCTCCAACACCGACCAAATGGATTTTCACTCGACTATATGAGGATCTCGTCTTGAGTTTGACAACCATGACATATCCATACCCGACACCCACCACCAAAGAATGTTGTCTACCACTTTGTCACATGTCTCCAAAGAGGGGAATTAGGATCATGTCTCACAGAACTCGATGTGTTTTCAGCTCGGCCTCGCACTCCACCCGAAGCGAGACTTGATGCCATCCTAATCTGTTTTTGATCACCAAGATCACCATAAAGGCGCGAGGTGAGAGCATACACAAAGTTAGGATGTTTAAAAAAATTAAAAACATTTTGCCTTAACATAAATAAATTAGTTATGCCATCCTAATCTGTTTTTGATCACCAAGATCACCATAACGGCGCGAGGTGAGAGCATACACAGAGTTAGGATGTTTAAAAAATTAAAAACATTTTGCCTTAACATAAATAAATTAGTTATGCGGATGCCATCCTAATCTGTTTTTGATCACCAAGATCACCATAAAGGCGCGAGGTGAGAGCATACACAGGTTTAGGATGTTTAAAAAATTAAAATACAATTTGCCTTAACATAAATAAATTACTAATTAGTTATGTCATCCTAATCTGTTTTTGATCACCAAGATCGCCATAAAGGCGCGAGGTGAGAGCATACACAGATTTAGGAAGCTATAAAAAATAAAAAATACATTAACATTGAACAATGCATTTAAAATAAAAAAATGATTTTTTACCAATTAATAAATTAAATACCCCTAAACTATGCCATCCTAATCTGTTTTTGATCACCAAGATCGCCATAAAGGCGCGAGGTGAGAGCATACACAGATTTAGGATGTGTTTAAATTATAAAATTTAAAAAAAATGCAACATAATAAATAAATAAATAACCGTAAAAAAATAAAACGAAAGGATGAATTAAATAAAATTAAAATACGGTATACCTGTAGAGTGTAGTGTAGAATCGTAGATCCTAGTTGCCTCTAAAATTTTAAAACAAGCTCTTCCTCTCAAGTCTCAACAATGGCTTCTTCTCCTTCAAAGTTCTCCTCCTTGCAATGATGGACTCCAAACAATAGAAGCAATCGCTGCCCCTCCTTCAAATCTTTGCCTCCTCTAAGCTCTTTGCAAAACCTCCTTCCAATCTTTGCCTCCACTAAGCTCTTCACAACTCTTCTTTGGCTCTTTGCTCATTCACTTGCAAAAAGACAATGAAATTGTTTGTGTGATTTCAAATGAGAGGGATGGGTGCTTTTTATAACTTTTTGTGGGGTAGAGGGTGTATTATTTTATTCATTTAGTGTTTAGGGTTCGGTTTTAGGGAGTAGAAAAGTCAAATATTTAAAAAAAAATGAAATAGAACTTTTAAAAAACGTTTTTGAGGGCGGATACGGCCCGGATCCGCGCCGGGTACTCCAGGATACGCGGCGGATACGCGCAGAAGTATCCGCCGCGTATCCTGGAGTACCCGGCGCGGATCCGGGCCGTATCCGGATCGTATCCAAGGCGGATCCGTATCTGAGACGTATCAGACAGGATCCGCGAGGGGTTTTCGAGTATCCATGCATCATAGTCTAGAATCTATATTATAATTATGTGCACATAAAAATTAATTATGTTGAATGTTTTGAACATTCATGCATACAAAGTGTTTTATCTTTTATGGAGAAAAATGATTATTGTGCGTGTGTGTGTGCGTGCGTGCACGTGCATGTGCGTACGTGTGTGTGCGTGTGCGACGTGCGTGCGCGTGCATGTGTGTGTGTGTCTCTATATATATATATTGTATGGACGTTTTCATGCCATTTCGAACCCAAAGGTTTTTTGAAGATTGGCGTTTCTGCGTGTTGAATCCGTAACTTAACCCATACCGGTGTCCGTTTCCTCGGCAACCTAGGGTAAGTCCAATGACCAAGGCGTGTCTTGTACGTATCAGAATTGAGGCCATCACCTAGAATAAGGTACCAGTATGCTTAGATATTGGTTAATGGGTAAGCTCAAAGAAGTCCTAAGACATTATAAAACCTATCTGGTTCGAGGCAATCTCCTAGCACATAAGCTAAAATACTTGAATGCACTACTGGATGAGTCTAAGTATTGAGGTTGCAGCTTGTCTAAGAAACTAGCTTGAGGGCCATCCAAAAAGGTTCAAAGCCATATACAAAATATCCCAGTCCTTTATAGCACGCAAATATTCATTTGACAATTTGTTATTGATAATGACAAAATATACTGAGATACAGTTGGTACCATTTTTAAAAGGTGGATTGCTTTTTGCAAAAATAGAGGGTTTATTATTGTGTATGAAGTGTAAAGTCTGTAGTGCGTTTGTATTATTGAAGTCATCGTGTTTCAAATCTTATTCGTATCTATTTATTATTGACATTCTTCTCAATGGTTTGGTTACAGGTTGGGAGTCCACTGGCAGATCCATATCTTGCATTTGCAGCTGGTATGAATGGCTTAGCCGGGCCTCTCCATGGTTTAGCAAATCAGGTACAAAAATATATTATTATTGAAAGAAATATTATTACAATTAAATCATGTTTGATATACTTAAGTGCCGAGGGTTAGAAATATATTCTATATTTAGCCATTTAGGTAAGAGAGTTTCTGGAAAAACTGTGCGTGGAGTTTTTAGACCACACCTCATGATCCATTGTCAGGCCGAAAAAAACCACTGATTGTGATCCAAAACACTGATAAAAAAATCCACAGTTTTTCCGTAAACTCTCTTACTTTAGAATATGGACCGTGAAAACATTAGATATCTTATATTCTCTATTTCTCGAGTTCAGAAGGAAAATAATGAAATGTTTATTGCAAGATTCATTTTATAGTTTTTGACGGTTCATAGTTATTTGGTCTTTCCTGTGTAAAATGAAGTTGATATCATTATTTGTAAAAACTTAGGAATTAACGACCTGTTTAGACCAGTTGGGGAAGTGGGAAGCAAACACAGTCGGCACTTTCAGGGCGTCTGGCAGACCACTTGCTAGTACACTGAGGGTGAGTAAAATTGCTATAGCTCACTTGCACAAATTTCTTCTAGGCGAGGTGATTCCGAAGGGAATGGGGCACACCTTTTGTCTGCTGCTCAAGGATAATGGGAAGAGACGATACTACTTGATGTGTGGGAAGAGTCAGGCCTTTGAACCTGCACCATTTTGAGGGTCATGTGCCAGGTGATTATATCTCTTTATCACTGCAGCCAGCTGGCTCAACTACTGTTGACTGTGACCTAGCAGGCAGCTTAAAATATTAAAAAAACAACTCCATTTTACGCAAAGCGACTGGAGAATGTTGAGAACCAACCCAGTGCATGTGGATGTGGCAGTCCTGCTTCATGATTGACACCTCTTTCCACTGCGGTGGAACCTACAAATGTCATTTGTCAGACCCTAAGTTACCGAAACGTTTTGGATACGGGAGCGGGAGCGGGGTATCCGATACGCGGAAACGGCAAATTTTTTTTTGACCCCGGATACGGCGTAGGATACGGCAGTACAAAAACTATATAAAAATTAAAAAATATATAAATTTCAGCCTTCTAAATAGGAATTTAATTATTAACCACATATTATGCATATGAAAGACAAGATAAAAGACAAGTTATAAGCTAAGCAATAGCTCCTCACACTCCTCAAACCCTAGACAAGCACAATGCAATTTTGGAGAGCCACAATGTGAGTTTGTTTGCTTTATGTTTTGTTTGTGTGTTGTTCTTTTGTTTTATTGTTTAGAGGTAGCTTTTAGGTTTTAGATTAGAAGAATTTATAATTTTTTATTGTTGTGTGCCTTTAAAAACATGAAAAAATTAAAAAAATAAAAAAACGCGTGTTTTTGCCGGGAGTGGCCAGGAGCGGGCGGGCGCTGTGAAACGACCGGTGCACGGCGCAGGCCGTACTCGGCCATTTCTGGCGCCGCTTCCTGGCCGCTCCCGCCTCCCGCTCCCGCTCCCGACACCCTGCTCTTGCTCGCCGCCTAAACCGGCGTTTCCGGTAACCTAGGTCAGACCTAATCCTCTGGGTGCATGTTTCTGAATACATTCCAACTTTCTTAAGAATCTGCATGGGTCCAATGAGAAGGATAAGCTCGACGAGCCATGAATGCGCTTCTAACTACAATTGAGGGATTGTCTTGCAAATCGTAGAGACCCCAAACTGGCGGGCAAGTGTGGCGAGGGAATGAGCCCGGGTGGGCAAAAAGATTATTTAGTTGATGTTAGTACCCCACGCCGACTTCACTCGATCCCACTTATATGGTCTAGTGATGTAGGGATTTGTTACATTCGGAGGTGAGCCCCAAGGGAGACACACTTATAAAAGGCAACAAGTTATTGCCACATGAGACATGCTGAACTTATTACTAAAGCCATGGCCCTCTTTCACACGTCCAACAGGAACTCTGGTAGGGAGCACACCGCAAAGAGTGTGATTCCCCCGTGCGTGCCACTAGGGGTTCTAGGGGGATTGTTCAAACTCTTTGCTAGTTCCCTTTTTATTCAATTTTGAGACACCAAGACTGACCCATGGTGTCTTAACAGCAACACCTCTTTTTGTGAGTAGGTTCCAAACTATTTATGGTTTGGAATGTGTGATGCATATCTAGGTCCATGTGGCATCTATCTAGGCCATGGTATCATAGTGCATGAACATCAAACCATTTTATCTAGTGTTGGGTTAATCTATTGCATTCTTTAAACAAATGCATTACAAGAAAATCAATCTGTTTGTGCAGCAGGGACTATGGAAATCTTGAAAAGCTATCGAAAAACAGCCAATACTGCCCCATGGTGACTTAACAGATGATGCTGGGTTTTGTGAGTAGGATTCAAATTATTTGTGTTTGAAACATGGGACACCTTTCTATGTCTGCCTTTGGTAGTGAGGTAGAGGCTTTTCGTAGTATTATGGTGCATGAAAATTAAGCTATTTATTATCTTTTGTTGAACTAATCTATTGCATTATTTAAACTATAGTTTGCATACCTGGTGTGACACAAATACTTGGCAGACCGAAAATGTTTTCATTTCGGCAACTTAAAAACTTAAATTTTATACAAAATGTATCAAATGTCCCCAAAACTGTTGGGAAATGTTTTCTATCGACATGAATACAAATAGAGTACAAAATCACATTATCATGCTAATACAACCACCAACCAAAAATTGTCATGAATTTATGATAATTGTCATTGAAAATCATCATCATAAATTGCATATCCATGCAAGTTACAAATTACAAGAATTTACAATTTCTTCTTCCTTGTTCTAGTGAAAAATTGGGGAGAGGGTCTAGCTTTAGTCCTCACACTTAGTTATGGCTCCTCGATTGTGGCTCCACCTTGATACTAGATGGCAGTGACTCCTCTTTTGCCTCATGTTCGACATCATTTACAATGATGTCATCCAATTCAATCTCTCCTGCTTCTGTTGTACCTCCACCCTTCATAGCTTGCCTCTCGAAATCAGCAATCTTGTCCTTTGTGAACTTGGGGATATCCTCTTCCTATGCAATCCAGTCACCGTAAGAATCAATCTAATCCAAATCAATAGGCCCTATGATGTGTCCTCCACCTTTCTTATGTGAAATTGAAGATTGTATTGCATGAAAAACCAAGTCATTGTGGCATTGTTGAGTCAAATTTTTGTGCTTCTTCATCTAGAAAGACCTCAAGCCAATTCGAGTTGCGCTCACATCTAGAAAGACCTTAAGGTTATGATAAAATTTGGAGGGCTAACTTTTGAAAATTTGGGGTATTTCCACCCCAATCTTCCCACTAAGAACCTACAAACAAAATAATCAAAAGGTTGTAAGTAATTAATAATTGTAAATTTGGAACTTGTAATACAAGTAAAGACTTCAATTTTACTACCCGGTTTCTAGGTGGATCTCCCTCTAATAGCCAGTGGTGAAAAAAATAGCCTTTCCCTAACCTACTTGTAATTCTAAAACTTTAAAATAATGAGGTCCCTCACCTCAACCTCAAGTGTGTAATGTCCCTTTTTCCCATTTGAGAGCTACTAATTGGTCTTCTTGCCATTCCTTCTCCATGGCAAGGAAGTGAAGAAGACGGAGGAGAATCTTGAGCTTCTATTTGCATTATTCTTCTAATATTTTATAATTTCTTTTAGAGTTTTCCCCTCTTAATGAGGTCGGTTGGGTTTAATGCCTTTAATAAGGCTTAATGAAATATTATAATGGTTCATTAAGAGGTCGGCCTTTCTAAATGAGTTTTGGTGCCAAAAGGGAAGATATAAAAGGAGAGGGACTTCATTTGCATCTAGCTTGGCGTATTTTCTCTATACTTTGGCGAAGTGAGCTTGTTGCTCCTTAGTCTTCCACTTGGGGACGAAAACCCTCATGTGAGGTCTCTTGAAGGATGAAAACCCTTCATTGGACTTGGGTGAAGGACGAAAACCCTTCATCACCTCTTTGCATTGAAGAAATTGATTTGAGGTTCCTTTTGGCATTTCCAGCAGTGATACTATTTTTCTAGGGTGGAGCGACCTACCTAGGGTAGGGTTTGAGCATATTGGCAAGGATTTGGACAAATCTGGTTTTGTAATCTTATTTGTCATAATTTTAAAGGCCGGAATCTTGAATTGCATGATTTTTGGAGACTCCTATATCTATATTTCATAATTAATTCGTGGCTGCAATTTCCAGTGTTTATTTCATTTCCAGCAGTGTGTTTTCAGTTTGTGTTGATGGTATTTGCTTCTAAAAATCATAAAAACATATTAAAATATTGGCAAGCTGTTTGGGTGTGTTTCATGGTATTTTTGGCATCATTTTGAGCTAGTATAAGTCGTTGGTTTTTATCTATTGACTGCTGCAATTTTCAGTTTCAGATTTGCATTTATAAAATTTGATAAAACCCTCAAAAGGGTTATTACATACAAACAAAATAATATTCAAAAGGTTGTAAGTAAATAATAACTGTAAATTTGAAACTTGTAATATACAAGTAAAGACTTAAATTTTTACTACTGGGTGTCTAGGTGGATGTCCCTCTAATAGCTAGTGTTGAAGAAAAGAGCCTTTCCTAGCCTACTTGTAATTCTACAACTTTAAAATAATGAGGTCCCTCACCTCAACCTCAAGTGTCATCCTCTCAATGCATGTTGAGAGGCCCTCCATAACTTCCCCATTAACATTTGTGAAGCCATCATAGAAGAAAAACTTGGGGTTGAGATAGAACCTTGTTGCATGAATGGGTTGGTGGAGTTGATTGTCCAACTTCCAATCAATTAACTTCCAAATGGGACCAAATTTGTCTCTACTCCCCTATAATAGTTTTGGATGGCCCCTATCCCTATCCATGGCCTCATAAATGTATCACATTAGGTTTTGCTCCCCATCCACCAACAACAAAACTATCGCCAAAGGATTCGACACCTATAAACAAATTGAAGTTACAAACTTACAATTAAAATAAATAGTAATACTTAATTTTTTTTGAAAACATGGGAATTAAATTGAAATTTAAATAGAAGTTCCAAGTTACCCTTATAATTGTTCTCTCTTTTGCAAAGACATCATCAAAAACTGTCTTTGTGGTCCTCTCTCCATCAACTTTCTTTGAATATGTTGAGTCTAGCCATGCTTGACTCACAAACATTTGTTTCAACAATGTCAACAAACTACAAATACTTTGCAACGTTAGGAAGTTAGTTGCAAACCTTGTGACACCTTGCACAAGCTCTTTCCCTTGGTGTGATCTCCCATCAAGCCACAAACCTAAAGTGATTCTTAATGTATTTTGTGACGCTTCTCATCTTCTTCTTCAACCGACATCACCTTATCGAATTTGCCTGTCCTCCAAAAGAAGGTCAAGGAAATGGGCCACGCAAGGGGTCCAAAAGAGTGATGGATGCTTGCTTGAAGGAATTTCTCGTAATACATATGGCTCTTTTGCATTGTCGGTGACCATTTGCACAACATTCTTGATGCTTACCTCCTCTAGCATCGGGTTCAAGTTTTCTATATTTTTGACTTCATTAGAGACATCCATTGACTTCAAGAAAACCATCTCACCATTTGAAGCAACTAAAAAATTGATGAGAGTGTGATTCCTTCCATTCGTCCACACATCTAAAAGAATGGTGCATCTGAATTTTCACCATTGTTTCTTTTATTCATCCAAAATTGACTTTTCATCCACATCAACATTCTAGAGCAACCTATCACTTAAGGCTTTTGGAGAGACGCCTTGTACCCTTTTTCTGCAATTGTCAACTATGTTACCAAATGCTCTTAGCAGGGCTTTGTGCCACGATAAAGGAAAGGTGTACTATCTAGTTTGCTTATGTCTTATCTATTTCTTGGTGCACCTCCTTGTTCCACCCTATATCTTACATCAAAGGTTGTGCTCCGGGGATATTTTTAGGTACAAAAGAGCCATGACCAAGAACGCGCACTCCCACCATGCCCCTATCCCCTATCCCCTATCTATATATGGGATGGGATAGATGGTATGTGTAGGATGCAATGAGATGAGCTCCCCATCTCTCCTTATATAGAGAGATATATATATATATATATATATATATATATATATATATATATATATATATATATATATATATATATATATATATATATATATGTTATGCTAAGAGGGTGGGGAGCGACATGTGCTTCATCTATGTGGACCACGACTAGAGCCCACAATTTTTGTCATAGCTACCTCTGTTTTCACTATTGAGAAAAGAATAATGGTTGTTATTGGACCTATACCCTTACCCCTTTAGTTTCTTCTCATCCAACATTGCAATATATCTCGCTATGTTACCAGGTTCGTCCCCCACCCTCCCGTACTTTTTCATCTATACGTGATTGGCAAGAATACGTCCCAGTATGTCCAGAGTGCGTCTTTTACGCCCTCGGATACGTTTTGACGTACTGGACTTAAAACAATGGGGGCCTTAAAAAGTATTTCATTTTGACTCAAACAAACTGCTTTATTGAGGACTAGACTAGGAGGGCATGGCAACCACAAGGAAACTTGGAGATTGTTTAAAATGCCTCTAGTTTATTGAAGAGAAAATATTCAAAGGATGTCAAAAATGTTTGAGGTAATTATTTGGGAGAATATTAAAAGGATATGAATTGGCCAAGGAAAGAAGCTATTCATATTTGTACATATATCTAGGCCTCCGTACAAGTTATTTATGAGATCAAATCTCAGGTGATCTTCAATACTAATAGAAAAATTTGGAACCGCAAATTGCATAGCTTAAAGTTTCAAAGAGCATCCTTTCCCAGAAACTACCAAGGCACAACATTGACTCCTTCCTACATCCTTAAGGAGGATTAGAAGGTGATTTTGGATAATATGAATGCAAGAACCAACCATTGGACTGACCTCTTTAGTTATCATTCACAAGTTGGAGTCAATCTCATTAAATAGGTCCTTTAGGAGCTCACTATATACATCTTTTATGGCCACCATCGCAACACAAAAATTAATCTCAAAGGAAATGGATGAAACACAAAGGAATACAATATTCGTATATCATAGAAAATGTAAAATCTCAAGTATATTGAATGTTTTGAACATTAATTGTGCTATATTTTTCAAGTTTTGTATTTCTTATGGACTTAAAAATGAGTAAAATGAGTATGTGTATATATATTATATCTATATATTTTTAATCTTTTATATATATATATATATACGGACTTATCCAAGACGCATACCCAAGGGTTTTTTAAAAGCAACGTATCCATGTATCGAACCCGCAAATTCCCATATCTTGGCAACATAGGTTGCCTGCATTTGTCATTTTCCCTTTTCTATTGGCATTGGGACATAGTGTGACGTTGTGCCATGAATGCAGGCAATATGGTACTTAAAATGATCAATGCCTCTAGAAACCACCTTCGAGCATAGTGTGCAAATCACACTCCCCATGGTCCATCCACAAATGGCATACTTCCAAGTGGGGTCATTGCTTCTAGGGGGATGGCTTCCACTTGTTGAGGTTAATATGGAGGTGGATGCCATTGAATGCTAACCTGTAGCATGTTCAAATACACAAAAAACAACACTAAAAGCAAACCCAAACCATGCAACATATGCCCTGAACCCTATATACCAGAAAAAACCAACAATTTTGTTCATAAATAATGGAAAACTGGCGTAGATCACCAATAAAAATTATGGGAATTGATGGAATGCATTTAAAACTGTAAATCATGTTTAGAAACCTAACATTATTTTTTTTGAAAAAAACTACATTCTTGGGAAAAAATGACAATCAACTCAAACTCTAAATTCTTCAAATCTGGTATAAACTAACTCCTATTCACTCAAAGGATGTTTCAAATGCTAGTGATTAAAATGTGTGGGCTTGAAATATAGAGGAAAACCTTGTTTTGCAGTTAAAACTTGTATTTTCTGCATTGCTGCGTATTTTCAGTGTTTTGCTGTATCGGACTCAATCTGTACTCACCTTTACTGTCCAAACACTGTCACAGGCTTGGCGTGAGTTTATTCAAAAATACTTTTTTTTTTTCTGAGTATTCACATTTTGAGTTTTCAAACTATGGTTTAAAGTTTTACAAGAACTTGAGCTTCTCATGCATTCAGGGTACATTGGATTCTGGAAATTCAATCTAATAAAAACAGATAAGACTACATATGGGTCTTAAAATGATGCTGGGATTTAAGTAGGTTCCAAATTATTTGTGTTTGGAACATGGGCACCTGTCTATGTCTACCTTCTAATGAGGTAGAGGTTTTTCTTGGTATTATGGTGCATGAACACTAAGCAGTTTATCCAGTATTGCGCTTCTCTATTGCATTCTTCAAATAAAGCATTACAAGAAGTTCAATCTGTTTGTGCAGCAGGGTACATTGGGTTTCTGAAAAGCTATTTAAAAATGTGTCAATCCATTTATTTTAAGGGATTGCAGAATGTTTTATTTGAATTATTTGTTACTGAAATTTCTTATCTGCTGAACTTCAAAGATGGAAGATGTCACTTCCATATGATTGGCACATCACCTACATCTTCAAGTAAATAATAGGAGGTAATTTCTCGATACTTCATAATAAGAATTTGCATGTATGAAGATAAATCTGTTTGCAGGTTAAAAATTGGATATATCTCAAAAAAATGAACTTCAAATCACAAACCCACTTTTAGATGTAATCAAGTTGCTGCTATCTTTATGTAAGAGGTTCATTGCATATATCAGCTAATAGAACAAGCATAGATTGTTTTAGTGCTGAATGATAGGTTTACATAATTTTTTATTGGAACACGTTACTTATATACTAACATATACTGAGATTATATTAACTGTTTAATTACTAGCAGAGACCTTCTAAACTATGATCTGCTATTTTCACCCTTAGGTGGTACTGAAAATATTTATAGCCTATGGTGATGGGCCTTTCAGGCCCTTTCCTTGCCCTCTGCAGGACTCTCAGGAACATTACTTGCACTATGAATTGAAATGTACCTTCTGTTAAATTTTTCCACTGGTAAAAATGGGATGCTTTTAAATGAAGGTTCCATTTTGCTCTTTATGCATGTGATCACCATTTCTAGGAAGAATCACCATTTCTAATTTAAAGATCGCCCTATTTAAGAGTGTTTCCATGCTATAATATATACTATATAGTTTTTGTTTGTAAATTTAAGTACTCTGAAGTTCCATTTTGCTTTCTCAACTTAATTCATTCATTATAGTGATTTGGTTTTCATAATTAATATGATTTTTGCAACTAACGCTTTGACTAGATTTACTGTACAAGTGTTTTCATGGAGAGGAATATGTATGCCATGTAACTTGATTCTTATTTATAATGGTATTTTATATGTTGAGCCGTTCTTTCATATAATGTTACAATGAGATAGTAGACTTGAAGGTATAATGTAGATCTACATTGCCAAGATACGGATACGTATCGGTTTGATACGGATACGATACGCGGATACGTCAATTTTAAAAAACCCTTGGATACGATACATCTTGGATACGTCCGTACATATATATATATATTTTTATGTACATCTACTCATTTTACTCATTTTTTAGTCCATAAAAAACTGAAATAGTAATACAAAACTTGAATCAATGTTCAAAACATTCAACATACTTAAGACTTTGCATTTTTATTGATCATGTGGCTGCCATACATATGATATACGAATATCATGTTAACATGAATACGAACAAAACTTGAAATTTGAAAAATATACTAGATCCATGTTCAAATTTTCAAAACAAACAATATACTTAAGATTTTACATTTCATTGTTCATGTGGCTGCCATACATATGATATAGGAATACAAACAAATCTAGAATATATCATCTAGATTTTCCTCAAAATCAAGTTCATGTGTGCCACTTGCGCTAGCTCCACTCTCATTAACTCCACTCTCCGCTCCTTGCGAACTGCCTTGAGCGTCATCTTCGCCATCAAATAATGAAAGTTGGGCAAGCGTGGATACTGCTGGATACGTAAAATAAAAATAAAAAATGAAATAGAACTTAAAAAACACTTATATACTGCTGGATACGTACCTGATACGTACGGGGTAATTAGGATACGTATCCGTGACGTTGGAAGACATTACGTATCAACAGTGGATCCGTATCCGGGGGATTCAAGGGGGTTTGGATATCCGTTAGATGAATCCTAGGGGATAATGTTCGTTAAACCTTGGCCTCTGATTAATTAATTGTGTCTAACCTTTAATGCTGGATATAATGTTTTCAAATATATATAAGCTGTTTTTAGTAGACATGCTTCTTAGAGGTGCTTATGATTTCCAATTTTGGTGGCAGGAAGTCCTTCGCTGATTAAATCTGTTGTTGCTGAAATTGGTACAGATGTAACTAATGATCAGCTTAAGGAGTATGTTTGGAAGACATTAAAAAGTGGACAGGTAAGAATCTTATAATCTTTGAATGGATAGGTGTAGAGGCTGTTTAATTGAAATAATAAAGGATCATAACATGTATGAAATCAAATTATAATAATATTTAGCACGTTCTGACATTAGATGACTTGCTTTGTTGCCTACTTATCGTGGTGATTCTTGAAGACCACTCCTTGAAATATTTAATCTATGCTTAATTGTTCTGGTTTTTCTGCTAATACATTTCTTATATCCTCTTGAAATTTTGGTTCCAGGTAGTTCCAGGCTATGGTCATGGGGTACTACGTCAAACAGATCCCAGATATACATGTCAAAGGGTATTTGCCTTAAAGCACATGCCTGATGACCCCTTGTTTAAGATGGTGAGATTTTTGAACTCATTGCACCTTATTCATGTCTTTTTCATTCCCTTGACTTGAACATGACTTACTTGCACATTGAATATGTATTTATCTTTCTTGTTTTAGAGAATACATTAATGCAAAATTTAAGCTTTTTATTATTCTTTTCATTGTTTGAAATGGCATATACAGGTTTCAAAACTGTTTGAGGTTGTTCCACCGATTCTCACAGAGCTAGGGAAGGTAACTCTCGCTTCATATGCAGGCTACTCATTTGATGTTAACTTTTCTGTGCTTGATGGGTTCACTCAATAATTAGGGTTCTATTTGCAGAATGCTGATGTCAGTTGGATATATTTTGCTATTAGGGAAATTTGGCTGCCTTTATATGTTAGAAGCACACAAACCTTCTAGTTTCCTTGCATTTTTAAGTCTTCAGGTTATCTGGAGTGAGCAACTGGTAATACTGGGTTTTTGAAAATTGGATTGAGAAATGATTAGCTTCATTTGGATGTCATCTTTCATTCTCTTGGTTGATGCTGAAAGAGACTTAAGAGCAACACCTATATTGCGTATTTATAAAATTTTCTAGGATAGCTGTGAGACATATTACAAATTTTCCAAGCCTTTTCTTTATGGAAAGAGAACCATGTTTTGAAGCTGAGGCCATACTTAAATTATAGATTTATTGCTAATGGGTTTTTGGATATTTTGCAGGTGAAGAACCCATGGCCTAATGTTGATGCACATAGTGGGGTGTTGCTGAATCACTTTGGCTTAACAGAGGACAGGTCATAAGCAGTTCATGTAGATGTATTTTTATTTCACAGCTGTTGCAGTAATACAAATGCATTGGAAGAGCTCTAGACTACCATATTGCCTAATCTTTTCCATGAATGAGTTTTATGCTACAGTTGTTATACATGTCTTTTTTAGTTTATTGAACAACAACGTGGATATTTAGAAAATGACCTCATTTCAATTATAAATTTAGTTTCGAAAGCATTCTTGTTTATTCATCAAGCAGGAATCATCATGCATTTGGTAGTGGCTGACCTGTTTGTCTTTTGCAGGTTCTTTACTGTACTTTTTGGGGTTTCCCGATCTCTTGGCACATTATCTCAGGTATTTTCTGTGCATGAATTTCATTTTACTAATGATGGGGTTTACAAAATTTGTATATTTCTAATATGAATAATATTTTGCAGCTTATGTGGGATCGTGCCCTTGGGTTACCCCTTGAGAGGCCAAAGAGTTTAACGATTGATTGGCTTGAGAATTACTGTAAGAAAAATGCTGCAGGAGCAGGTGCTTGAAGATGCTATATATGCAAGGGGGGGGGTAGACAATAGCTGCATGAGAAATTTTTGCATGGAAAAGATATTGAAATCGAAAACAGAATTTGAGTTGCAAACAATTTTGGCATGTACACGTCACTGTGGAATGCAATGTCAAAAGTGCAAAATTTTAGGAGGGCAGGGTGTAGCTATTTTTAAATATTGTGGTCTTGTTTCTGTTATCATATTAGTTTTTAATTTTTATGTTAAATAAATTATGTGATGCAAGGCTTCTGGGTGGAGAAACTGTTGTAATTTCCACAATCATAATAGAGTAATGTGAGGGAGTTGGGCATAGAAATCAGTGTCAGAAATTTTTGTGTAAGGAAATAAGAAATCGAAAATCAGCATTGGAGTTACGAACAGTTTGGCATATTCTACCCCAGAACTGTGGAATGTTATGCTAGAATACAATAATTTGAAAGGTTTGCAGTGACTAGTTACTAGTTTTGCTCCAGTTATCATATTTTTTAGCTATAGAAGTAGTTACAGAATTACCATTATCAAAATAGTTTAAGGTTAAGGTCATTTACAATTTGGTGTATTAAACCCCCTTTTAGAAAGCTCTGTTATGAGGGCTTTTTTTCCCATTTACTTTATTCTTCACAATTTGTATTCCTGGATTTTGACCTCATATGACCTAGCTAAATAGCAAATTCAAATCGGCCCATCTGCAAATGTTGAGATATCTTGGATTGCAAGTGCTTCCAATAGCATTGATATTTTTAATCAGCCATTTAACATTGTGAATGCCAACTTTTAAATAGAGTAATCATCAGGATTGCAAGAGAAGTCCATTACAATGGCAGCTTGTTTGCATCATCCTTTATCAGATTTGTTGTTTCAGTTTAACAAAATTGAATCATATGGATGTGTATTTATCAGGGATTATAAGTCAGTTGTCGAGTAATGTAAAATAGGAGTTTAGGTTTCACATTACTGAAAGTACGGTGGTGCTATGAGTTTGAAATAATTAGTAAATTATTACTTCTGCCAAAAAGGAGAAAAATCAGTGAGAATTTTAAATTGTGCATAATTGATGATTGAAAATACTTTCTAGATATAGACTTAATAACCATTTGCTGATTCAGTACCCTTTTAAAGCTACAATTATTTATGATGGATTTCGTTGGAGGTTAATGAATAGTTAAGACGGTCACTATTTTGCTGCAATCAGTTAATTAATTTTATTAATAGAAATTGTATATTTGTTTGGTAGTATTGCTTGGGTGAGATGTTGCCATCGTCTCCATTATGTTCATAATTTGAGTCACTCGTTGACGACATCACATAATTATAATACTGAAGAAATGAAGGGGAGAGTTGCTTTCAACACTAAATACTAGAGTGATAGTTTTTGGTTTGTTTTTGCAATGTATATCATTCAATATTTAAAACATATTTAAAGTTTAAAATGACAATGTCTATGTAATGTTCCCATTCCTTCAAATGAGGGCCTAAGGGCCATTTTTAGTCTTAGCCTTGGTCATACCCAAGGGGCTAACGATGTTGGAGATTATTGTGTATGGACGATTTATTTACCACCTTGTTTTTTTGTTATATTTTTTCATTGACACGTGTATTAAGCAACTTGGGGGAATAAATATTATGTTTTGTTGTTAAAGGGGTGAGGCTCATGGTACTTTATGTTATATTTTTCGTTGGGGTCACTTAAGTGATTTTTAGTTCCACATGGAGCACCCAACTTGGAAAAAGTAATAAAAAGTTATAAATGGAAGCATTTAGGAGAGAAAATGATTCATTCTTACATTCACACATATTTTGGTAAAATCCCAAAAGAATCTTAGTTTCGGTGTTGAGAGATCCACTCTCGGCTATTAGTGCACTCTTTTGTGGTGAAAGATCTACCCTAGTTTGCTACTTTGGAGTTGATTCAAAGCGGATATTCAAACAAATTTATTAGAGATTTCAGGAAGAGTTTACAAAGGGTTTCAGAGTCTTTTCTTCAGTATCACTGGAGGGAATTTTAAGGGTTGCAAATCAAATTACCCTTAACATTTACGACAGGTTTGGCCTCTTTGTTAGAGGCATTTTGGTGAATTTTTAGCCACTTGTAGAGGGTGATGTCAACCCTAGTGATCAGTAGCTGATGTTTAGGGGTTTTGAGGTGTTCGATTTCGATCTAGAAGTTGGGATATTTTCTATATCATAAGTAGATGTTATTTCTAGAAAATCAAAATTTTATCACTTGTATTTGCATATATATGAATTTTCGAAGTTTCTAGCAGTTTAGGTCATTCTAAAATTACTTGCAATCATATATTAATCTAAATAAGTTCAATTTTTTTTTATCTTTGTTATCATTATAGCAAACTCTTTATAAAATTGTGGGTTTTAGATAAATAGTTTGCAAGTTATCATTAAATCTCATTTCATTGCCTTAATTGGTTTAATTCCCTAAAACTTAGAAATTTTATTTTCTACAAATTTTTATATAATATGGTTTTTAAGTGAAATCCATCTAGAGATATTTCAGGTGGTATCGATTCGACTTTCCTCTAGCGTGTTCGGTGTGAATGAAAGTTTATTCCAAGAGAAATACACCGTAAAAAGAATGGCAAAAAATGGGTGACAATGATGAGTTGAACGAAGAAATGATGAAAAAATTATTTATCAATATGGTTAAACAATAGGAAACCACTAATATTTATTTGAGCCAACTCACCAAAAGATTAACGCAAAGCTGAGTTGAGAATCATGCGGAAAGAGGAGAAAATAGTAACACGGGGCAACAAGGTTGAAGAGGTGAAAATAGCAACTCCGGGCAACACTCCTCATTCCCATAATACACATGCAAGTGTGCATGAGTTCACATTTTTGAAAGATCCGAAAATACACAAATGGGACAACAATCAAAGATTTTTGATGATGAGACTTGTTGGCTGAAATGTGAATCCTCAATTGAAAGGTTTAAGGCTAACATGTATTTTTCCGAGTACTTGCAAGATGAAGATCGGTAGCGGGCCAAGAGAGATTATACTACTCGGGTTCCGGAGTTACAGAGAGGAGATTAGAACAAATTTCAATTCCACACTTTGATGGGTCTAAGAAGTGTACAACGTAATCTTGGTTTCAAAAGTTGAAGACATACTTTGACTTGAGTCCCATGCATGAAGACTTTCGAGAGGTTGTCGTGTGGTGGTTCTTGATGTTTCGGAGATGAGATTGACTTCACTTTTCATAGTTGGGTTGTGATGCATTAACAAGACTTGTGAAGGCATTTGAGCCTTTTTCATTGCATAATGCTATTAAGAGAGCACATGATTCGGAGGTATTTACTCCAAATTTGAGGTTTCCACCTTGAGTATGGCAGAAGACACCTCCTGAGACTGATGGTTTCTAGTAGAAGGTGCCTCCACCCAGGTAGGATACGACTAAGAAACCATTCATATCTAGAGAGGATAGAGATGAGTTGAGGCGAAATAAACTATGTTACGACTACCCCAAACCTTGGATTCCAGGACACAACGACAAAGGGAGAGGAAAGACCCAATTCATAGAGGTCTTCGAGGAGAGTGATGGTGATGAGGAGCTAGATACTCAGGGATTGGAGGATGGAGATGGAGAGGCTTTGGAAAGTGTTGGTATTGAGCAGGAGGACGAGACATTCCCTCGGGAGACTATTGCCACTTTGTCTAGTACCTTGAGGTACAAGGCATTTAGGGTTAGAGGAGTTCTCGGGGTCGGTGAGTAGTGGGGCCACCCACAACTTTATTGATGCATCATTGGTTGAGAAGCGAGGATTGCAAGCAAAGGATTTTGAGGGCTTCAACATGGTTGTAGCCAATGGAGAGTCTATGAGGTGCACACAATGAGTCCCACAGTTGAGCATTACGATGGGTAACTATACAATTACTGATGACTTTTATATTGTTGGTATTGGAGAGACCAACCTTGTGCTTGGAGTCAATGGCTCCATTCTCTTGGTGAGTTCCAAACTAACTTTTAGATGATGGAGATGAAGTTGAAGTCGAGGAGGAATGTGATTTTGCGAGGGTTATCTATAGATGCACCCATGGTTGTCGCGACCAAGAGGATTAAGAGGATCACGACACAATGAGGTTGATTGGGTAGTATAGTGCTTGATTTTGACCAAGAAGTCAAAGGATGGGCAACCAAAGTATCATGTGGATGTCCAGGGCCTATTGGATAGGCATAGTGCAGTTTTTGGTGACATACCTCTAGGCGTGCCTCCAAATAAGGGATTTGAGCATGTGATGAGCTTGAGCACAACATGCATGTGGTTACTACTCCTTCTTGTCATCTCAAACAATTTAAGGATGAGATAGAGAGGACTATACATGAGACATATTTGACCTAGTTCTAGTCCTTTTGCTTCTTCAGTAGTGTTGGTGAAGAAGAATGGAACCATGCAGATGTGCATAGATTACCATGCATTGAAAAAAAGACAAAAAAATAAGTGTCCAATGTCGTGCATTGATGAGCTACTAGAGGCGAGCTACAAGGGGTAATCTATTTTTCAAAAAAATCAAAAATAGATTTGCGATCTGGATATCACCAGATCAAGGTCAAAGAGGAGGATGTGCATAAGACAACTTTTAGATGCCATTATGGTCACTTTGAGTTTCTAGTGATGCCATTTGGTTTGTCTAATGCACTAGCCACTTTTCAATCTTGCATGAACCATGTGTTCAACTGTCATTTGCAAAAGTTTGTATTGGTCTTCTTTGACAACATATTGGTCTACAACAGGACTTGGGAGGATCACATTAGGCACCTTGATGAGGTATTGGGTATATTAGAAGCTAACTCGCTATACGTGAAAGCTTCTAAGTGTGAGTTTGGTATGACAAAGTTATTATATTTGGGATATGTGATTGGTGGAGGGGTAGTCAAGGTTGACAGGGAAAAGATATAGACAATATTGGATTGGCCACCACCTAGAACATTGACACAATTGAGAGGGTTCTTGGGACTATGCACATACTACAGGAGATTTGTGAAGAACTTCTCTCGGTTGACTGCACCATTGATAGATTTGACCAAGAAGGGGGATTTTGCTTGGTCAGAATCAACACAACAGTTTTTGATCACCTCAAGGGGGTGATGAGTTCATGTCTCGTTCTTGCATTGCTAGATTTCTCTCGTCCATTCGTACTTGAGTGTGATGCATCAAGTGAGGGCATTGGATCAATTCTTATGCAGGATAAGCACCCCATTGCTTACGAGAGTCGAAAATTGAGCCTTGTGGAGAAAGGGTACTAAAGGGGTGATGAGTTCATGTTCCATTTTTACATTGCCAGACTTCTCTCATCCATCCATACTTGAGTGTGATGCATCAGGTGAGGGCATTGGATCAATTCTTATGCAGGATAAGCACCCCATTGCTTATGAGAGTCGAAAATTGAGCCTTGTGGAGAAAGGGTACTCAATTTACGACAAGGAGATGTTGGCCATTATGCATGCTTTGGCCAAATTTAGACAATACCTTATGGGCAAAGCAAATTCGTGGTTCATGTGGATCACAACAGTTTGAGGTTCTTCTTGGGGCAGAAGGATCTCAATGATTGCCAACAAAGATGGGTGAACAAGGTACAAACATATGACTTCGACATAGAGTACACCAAAGGTAAGAATAATGTTGTTGATGCATTATCTAGGAGGCCTCACCTTACCTCTATGCTTAGTTCTATGTCTAAGATTTCAACAGATTGGAAGGCTCACATACTTGTTGAGTATTCCAAAAATTAATTTTCATGTGAGATTATGGATGGCATTATACAAGATGATAGGTACAGAGTCTTGGATGACCTCATATACTACAAGGATATGATTTTCCTTGTACCAGAATCCAAGATGAAGGAGAAAATCCTTCGAGCAGTGCATGATACACCTCTAGTGGACATCCTGGATATTTTAAGACCTACAGGTATATCGGGAGATATTTGCATGGAAAGGGCTGAAGGATGACATCCTTAATCATATTAGAGAGTGTGTGGTTTGCTAGAAAACCAAAGCCGAGCATTCTTTCCCAAAGGACTACTACAACCTCTTCCCATTCCCGAGCAGAAGTGGGAGAGCATATCCATGGATTTCATCACATGACTTTGCTCAGTACACGAGCATGATTGCATATATGTGGTAGTTGATCGATTAACCAAGTATGCCCATTTTTTTTCTATTCCTAAGGGGTATAAGGCATCGGCGGTGGCTCATTTATTCCATACAGTGCAATTTTAGGCTTCATGGCTTGTCTAAAAATATTATGGGTGATAGGGACAAAATCTTCATGAGCACCTTTTGGTAGGGGATTTTCAGACTTGCGGGTACAAAGTTGACGCCGACACTAGCCGCCACCGATAGACCGTGACGGGAAGACGAAGATAGTTAATAAGTGGATATAGGGTTATTTGCGTAGTTATGTGACAAGACATCAACGTGCATGGATTAAATGGCTACACATGGGTGAGTATTGCTACAATACCACCTACCAGATGAGCATTGACATGACTCTTTTTGGGCATTGTACGGGTATGATGCTACGTCATTTGCAGATTTAGTATTATCAGATAGTCGAGCTCCCAAAGCTTGTGATTGGTTATAGGAGAACTAGGATATTCTAAGAGCCCTCAAGGAGAACCTTTAGAAAGCACAAAATCAACAAAAGATCTATGCAGATAGGCATAGAGTAGAGAGGTCTTTTGAGGTGGGAGATTTAGTCTTCCTACGTTTGTAGCCCTATAGGCAATTCTCACTTAAGCAGAGCGGTGCTAAGAAGCTGAAGCCGCCGTTCTATTGTCCATAAAGGATAGGATGACGGGTTGGAGTAGTTGCATGAGTGGGAACTTCGAACATAGCAAGATACACAATGTTTTTCATGTTTCATGCCTCAAAAGGCACTAGGGCAACATATTGTGCCTTCTACGGAGTTGCCACCATTGGACAATGAGGGGAAGTTGGTCTTGGAACTAGAATCTATCATTGAGGTGAGATAGAGGAAGCTCAAGAACATGGTGATCACGGAATACTTGGTGCGGTGGAGAGGCTTGCCACTTGAGGATGCTACTTGGGAGGGAGAGCATATTTTACAACATCCTAGCTTGCATTTGTTGACGACAAACAAAATTCCGGAAGGGAGGATTGTAATGTTGCCATTCCTTGATTGAGGGACTAAGGGCCTTTTTAGTCTTAACCTTGGTCATACCCAGGGGCTAACGACTGGAGGCTATTGGTTATGGATGACTATTACCACCTTACTTATTTGTTATTATTTTCCGTTGGCATGAGTATTAAACAACTTGGTGGGAATAAATGTTATGTTTTTCCGTTAAGGGGGGCTCATGGCACTTTATATTATATTCCTTCGTTGGGGTCACTTAAGTGACTTTTAGTCCCACATGGAGCACCAAACTTGAAAAAGGTAATGAAAAATTATAAAAGGAAGCGTTTGGGGGAGAAAAGGATTCATTCTTACACTCACACATATTTTGGCACTAAGCAACTGTTGTTTGCATTCTTATTGCTTGTGGAGTAAAATCCCACATGAACCCTAGTTTCGGTGGTGAGAAATCCACTCCTAGCTAGTAGGCTACTCTTCGGTGATGAAGGATCCCTAGTTTGTTATTTTTGAGCTGATTTAGAGCGGATATCCGTGGTAGATTTTTCAGAGATTTCAGGAAGGGTTTGCAAAGGGTTTCGAGAGGCTTTTCTTGATGTCGGTGGAAGGAATTTCAAGGGTTGCAAATTAGATTACCCTCGGTATTTACATTTTGATGAATTTTTAGCCACTTCTAGAGGGTGACATCAGCCCTAGTGATATGTAGCTTGTGTTTAGGGGCTTTCCAAATAGGTTCAAATTTTGATATGAAGATTAGGATCTTTTTATATCATATGTAGATGTTATTTCTAGAAAATCATATTTTAATCACTTGTATTTGCGTAGTTATGAATTTTTGAAGTTTCCAACAATTTAGGGCATTCTAAAAATTATTGTCATTCATTTATTAATCGAAAAAATCCAATTTTTTTTTCTAGTGTTTACTATCATTGTAGCAAGCTCTTTATAAAATTTTGTGGGTTTTTGATGAATAGTTTGCAAGTTATCATTAAATTTTATTTCGCTACCCTAGCTGGTTTGATTCCAGAAAAAATAGAAATTTCATTTGTTGCAAATCTTCATATATTTAGTGGTTTTTAAGTGAAATCCCTCTAGGGATATTTTGGTCTACTAGATAATAAATTTCTCAAGATGGAAACTTTGGATTTTATTAAAGCATATGACAATCCACGTTACTACAATTCTTGTTTGTATATAGTAACATTGGAGAATATGGGTGTAGAGATTCAAAAGTAAGATAAATTTCTTGTTGATTCCTCTCATAACATCGGTGGAAGAGGTAACATTTATATTCAATAATCCACACAAAGAAAAGAATCAACCAAGTTGATAAAAGAGGAAAAATTGCAATAAATTAACATATTTTGGAAAATCTAGTCATCGAACAAATGAAAGCCAACACCCAATGCGCTTGGGATAGTGGTGGCAAACAATAATTTCAACACCTTAAAGTGACCATTAGGACATTTGGAGGTAGGGGTCACTTGAAAACCACATGAAACACACCACCCAACAATTTATATACACTTTGATCTATAGATTGGTTCTTAGAATTACCCCAATTATTTTTTATGAGAGATATAGTTCAAGTGGTACATGGATGGCTCTCTTCTTGCCCATCTGAAGCCCAACTTTCAATTGAGACCTTGCTAATGTTTTAACCCTTGTGGTACATTGTTGATTCTTCTAATGACAATAACATCAAAAGGAGTGCCTAAAGCATCTCCCTCCTAAGATCTCAAGAGGGTTAGTAGTAGTCCCCTTCGGTTCAATGGAGACACCAATAGGGTACATGCAAGTGGTTTAAAATCAAAGGTGGCTAACCATTGTTGACTTTGACTAATATCTATATTTTTCTTTAGATCATGGAGGCAACTTCTTATGGAACACAATCATTGAACACGCAATAAGCATGGAAAATCTCATGAACCGTTGGCTTAGTTTCACCAAATGTAAGAACCACCGATTAGGTTTAGTGTTGTAGAAAACTCAACTCATAAATTGAAAAATGAAACATACCCAATATGTTGAATAAAAAAGAAAATTGAAAATCAATTGACATGTACACGACGATGAGTTCTTATGAAATGGCATGATGATTGTGTTGTGTTTTGTTGCGATGGATCAAACAACCATGTGGAGACACCATCATCATACTACAAACTTACTAGGCTATTTATGCAAGAATGTCTTTAGAGGGTTTCCTTGACTCGGAGGTTGTGAATCTTACATGAGTAGGTTTATGACAAGCGACATTCAACAAAAACAAAGGTTTCGGTCTCGTGTCGTGAATGTTAGGGAGAATGTAATTTGAAGGATTGTGCACATTACCTCGATCTCATTGTACCAAGCTAACCAACAAGCCTTCTTATTCTTGAGGAAACCTAATCACCCAACAACTCGGATAATTATATTATGCATTTGTTTCAATATACCAATAAAACTATGCCAAGTAATAAAAAATTGTCGAAGCTTTGTCCATTTCATATGCATAGATCAAAGTAAATTTTTGCATGACATAATAAAAATGTGGGCTTTTACACTGAGCCAATCGGTGCATGTGTGTAGGGTATGAGGCAACCAAAATTTATTTTCTTTAACTCCTAGAAGCTTAAGACGTGTGCTCCCCTTGGATGATTATTTGTGCTTAAGGGTTTTTTAGGTTGAGTTGTTTCAAGGTCTTGAGATTTCTTTGACATGTAAGATAAATATGTGCCAACAAATATGGCTAGAGTACTTTATTAAAACAAGATAATTGTATGTCGAGTAAGTATGGCCATGCTACTTTTGGCACGATTCAAAATGTTGTAATTAAGTTTGAACAATATTTATTTATTTCATGCTTATGAGGAGGCTATTTTTTTAATAATAATTGGCATGAATGACAATGGAATGCGAACCATCACATTATAGAGACAAGGTCACATGGTATCTATTTTTTTATTATGGCATGTATTACATTAGATTATAAATTGTTCTTTTTTGCATTAGAACTTAACTTTGGCATTATGATATGCAATCTTAAAGTTAAGATGCTAAAGTTGTAATCAAGTGCATTTGGACAATTTTTAAATTTGAAGGTTAGAAAGTAAACTATGTAAAACAATGAAGCAAATTGTAGTTGGTAGAGGTAGTAACACCCAAAAAGTTATCGTGATTAAAGATTTTGCATTTGGACGTAGTTCAAAATCTCAAATTAAACGTTGGTGGTTCTTTTTTATTTCTAGTAAACTTGATTATTTTCCTCTACATACATTTTATATGACTAAATCCCCACGTATGAATAATTATTTTAAATCATGTCTAAGGGGTGAAAGTATAAAGTTATTAAATAATTACATAAGAGTTATATGGGTACGGCGTGAAAAAAAAAGGTTAGATAAAAATAATAAAATAAATAAGTTAAAAGCAATTAAAGAATAATTATATGATATATTGATAACATTGGTGAAAATAAAAATAAAATATGTAAACCCAAAAACACGAGTGTGTCTAATGTATTGGAAAGGTACATGAAAGGGTGGGACCTCATGGAATATTTTATATAATGGAAATCACCTTTCATAAGGGACATGCAATATGTGAATGTATAATATATGATTTGAATAATCCTATCTATGGAAATGAATAAGAAATAGGAATGTATGCAAAGAGAACCAAGGGTAGGAAAAAAACTTGTAACACTTTGATTAACAACGAGATAGGGTCCATAGAGTGGATCCAAGAGGAGACATAGAGTGCACCCCTTAGTGTTCGACCCGGTCTAGTGAATGCGGTTATTACATTGTAATGCAAATTCATGTCTCGAACCTCGTTGAGTGTGGTCTTGGCTCTGGTTCACCCTTGGGAAATATTGTTGTTTTGATTAATTTCAAAGATATGTATTCCAAATTTATTTCAATAAAATGATCTTTGTTGTTTATCCTATAATTGTACAAAGTTTGATGTTTGGTTATATGTTAAAGTATTTATTCCATTCAAATGTTTGAGTAATATATATTTAATTAGAGTATAACCTAATCGAAGGTAAAGTTAAGGTTTTATATAAAATAGGTTTCTCTTTAACAAATGAATTATTAAACTAAGGAATATGTTTATCACACATGTGGTTAAGAAGTTTATAAGGTGAGTCGAAAGGCTTTTTCTTGATGTAAACTTTGAAAAGTTTATATGGAAATGAAATTTTTATCTTTGGTTTCTTTTCATGGTTATAAATTTTCATTATGATCTCTATTGTTTGACTAAGTAGTTTTGTAAGGCATTTGGAGGTTTGCCATTGATCTTATTTTCATTACTTTGTTCAAATGTTCTGTTAAATATGTGACCTTTTAAGTCTCTCAATGAAATTTCCCTAAGTTTTGAGAATTTTCAAGTATCTTATAAAATTACCCAAACTCAAACCCTTATAAGAAAATCCAATAGAGTAATTTCTTACACCTCTTGGCTTGAGTAGTTCCAACGAATGCTTGCTAGTGACCAAAACAAAACCAACATTTGACAACATCAAAAGAGAAACATGGTATATAAAAGGAGACTTAATGCAACTCATCTCAATGTATAATTGATTTAAAAGTAGTGCCTAATAGATGTAACCACTTTTTGTTTTCCATTTCACATCACAAAGTTTAAGAAGGTTCTTTATTACAATATTGTTTAAGATTGTGGTTTAGGACATTTAACAACCCATAATATATAAACTATGCTATTGTTTTGGTTTCCATTGCATATTTTTGGCATACAACAAGATTTTTTTGAATCCCAATACTTAAGATTACCGGTGATACCGTCCCCAAATTAAGTATAGTTTTAATTGACATAACACAAATGTTTTTAGCTTGCACATTGCAATGAAACTTTGAATTCCCATGTCATTTTCAAATATTTTTGTACGCCCTTCCTTTGCTCTTATCCAAAGTCATAACACCTTGAATGCACAAACCCTAGGGTTTTTATGTCCATAATTTCATTATAAAAACACCGAATGAGTATACTTGTTGAGAAAAAGGTAATTTTTCTATTTAAATTTAACCTTGAAACCTTTTAAAAAGAGAGAGAAAAGTAAGCATTACCTATATAACAAATATGCACAATTGAGCCAAACGTCCGAAATAAGGGATCTATACACACATTCCTTTCAAATATTTTTTAAAGGGACAAAAAGTAGGCATTACCTATATGAAAAATATACATAGCTGGGAAAAAGTCCAAAGCAAGGGATCTACACACATTCCTTTCAAACTACGTTTCAAATCAATGGCTAAGTCAAATGCTAAAGCAATAATAAAAATTGAGCGAACACACTATGAAAATTAAGAAGTCTCACAATCATCTCCCGGACTCGCCATCATCTACACACACCATCTTGCCTCCTTCCACCCTCTACATAGGTTAAACCTACTTACACCATAGCTCGTTCCCACCAAAATTTTCATTAGTGTCCATGCCCAAATGTTATGCCAAAATAAGATCTCTAGATTAGGGTATGAACATTAACATAGCTTTGGATTAGGGTATGAACATCCATGAAACCATATTTACAAGTGGAAGTGTGACATGTAAAAATAAACTAAAAAAATGGGTTTCCATACAAATTTCCCCTTTCCCACATGGCCCACTCCTATTAGAAATGCATAAAACAAAAATGAAGTTACATGGTGAGTTTTGTTCCGCACAAATTCATTAGTTCAAAGCATTTGAAGACATCTCTTCCATAGTCACATTGCTCACCCATGTTGTGGTGCCTCTAAAATGCCTACCATATGATTTACAAAAATGGTGCAACAGTGATAAAATGCACATGGAATCCATGCGCATATGAGACAAAAATTCATTCTAAAATCTATCTTACCCTGGTCATATCCTTGCCTCGACAAAATTTTTTTCTTAGATTTTTACAAACAAAAACCTTTTTTGTAAATCATATGGGATTCATTTGTGCGTGTGGAGGGAAATTTTTGTAATGTTATTGTCAAGGTTTGAACACGTGACTTGACACTAGTATAATTATGTTTTTGTTTATCATTCAAAAAGACATGGCTTTGTTTTCCTTTATCGTACTCAATTTTTTTATTATGAACGTAAACCAATGCCGTTTAATGGTTTGATATGTGAGCACAAGAATAAGAGGATTTAGAATAAAGAGTTATAGGCTTTTTTGATTCCTTGTTGCTTTTATTCATAACATGTATGGCGTGGATACAATGAGAGGTTGCTTACATGAGAAAATAGTAATTGCCCATGGATCATGTACACCATCACTTTTCCTTCCAACAATACATGACATAAATGAATTCATGATTATTGTGGCTATTCATGACACCGGTTGCCATTCAAACATGTGATTTGAAATATTTTATTTAGCTATTATTGATAAGGGATCCACAATTTTATGGCATTGACATTTCGATGTGGGACCTCAAATCAGTATGGCAATATTTTTCGACAATTATTGTATGTCCATAATTTAATTATTGTGTAACCATATAATTATGAGTTGTGACAACTGTCTAGAGATATGTACACTTAACAATTAAAAATCAATCTATAAAACTGTAAGAAAAATAAATTTAATTATATTTAATTTAAAATATTTGTTTCAACACTTGAGACCCATTTAGCGAGGGACATCTAGTTCAAGCCGTGGGGCTCATAGATTTTCTAGTTGTGCATGTTATAGGTGAAGTCCGCCCGGAAACGTGAAGGTCAACACAAGTTTTTTCCAAGAAAATGCTTGGAAGGGGGTTTTTGATGATAACCCACCAACCGACATTACTCCCATGGGATCAAGGTAGTAGGATGGCATTTCATGCCTCGTCGTCTAAATTATAATCAACAATAGATAACCTTAAGATTCGTAGTTGATAGAAATGCTTTCAATATTAGGCCCCATCATTTCTTCTTTTGAACACACCTATTAACGTAACAAGGCATGTTTAGCTTAGGGGTGGGTCAAAGCACATAAGTGTGTCTCACTATTTTGTAATTTTTGTACCTCTATTGAGCTCAAAATTTCACCCTTCCGTGAATCATGTGGATCTAGGATTTTGAGGCAACATGAGATGATCTCTACAATGTGGATTTTACAAAATTGAGATAAACCTCCTGAGAAGGCCGAATTCCTTGTTACATAGATTTGAGAAAACCTACAAAACACAACCTACTTCTTATCCTATTGAGACACCAATTTTTGGTATCGCTACCCCTCACCCCTATGCGTTCTCTCTCTGTCGTCTTTTTCACATGCATACATCTCTTCCCTCCTAAATTCAATTTATCCCACTTATCATTATTCCCCATTCCTAATCATCCATTAATCATCCCTAATCACCATTAATTAATTCCCCATCTAATTCATTTAATCTCATTAAATCCTCCATTTTCTCGCTTCTTAGGCCTACATTTAATAAATTCACCTTCCTTTTTCCTTTATTTAATATTTTTCACCCTTCACCTACCCATTTACTCATCCTAAGAAACCCTAACTCGTCATAACCCTTCAAAACCCTAATCTTGCCTCTTATGGGCTTATTACCTTGATCTCATCACCTTTCCACCTCCCAAAATGGATGGATCTTTGCATTGGCGGTGACCCATATGGGTCATTGTCGACCCTATAAAGCCGCCTTTACCCCTCCTTTTCTCAGGATGCAATTTTGGATACTTGAGTTTTCTTGTGATCTTGCCTTCATTTTGTGATTTCTCTTGTAGCTGCCATCACCTTAGAGATATTGTACCTCACTCTTTGATATTTGGAGATCTTTTTCAATCTTGCATGCTTGGGTCCATTGTTACAATTTTTTCATCATATTCTTCATCATATCTTGTGTAGGTTCAACTATCATCAATGAGATTTATTCCAGCCTTCTCGGTATTCAATTTCCATATGCAAATCTTCATTCCTCCCATCCTCTCACATCAAACCATATATCAGCCCCAGTCATCATCGACCCAGACTCCCATTTGGTTAGTCTCTATCATTCGGATCCACTATCATCTCCTCTCTCGATTCCCGAGATCCAGCTCTAGATCTCTTACAAGTTCCTATTTTTCATCTCGCTTCATCATCGTTCCAGATCTGCGCTCCAAGGCCTTCGATTTGCATTTTCTATCATTTTTTCAGGTGATCTACTCTAGCCAGCCACAATTGGGCCTTGTAGTCTCAAGTCATCATTGACATGCACATGTTTTGTTTAATTTTCTTAGATCAACTCTACATTTTATCAATTTGATTACATTTCGGTCTACATATACAGCTTTAGATTCTGCATATTATCTTTATCAAAAATGTGGGTTGACATCCATCCTAGGAATTTTTCACTTCTTAGGACTGACATTATCAAGAAACCCACCCATCTATCTACTAATCCATTTTTCGTGTTGAGTTCTCTTGATTTACAGGTCATCTAGCTCGTTGTGAGAAGTATCTCCCATTCACACTGCATGCATCGTTATCCGATCTAGAGGTACCTTAAACACTCTAATACAGAGAGTTATTTGTCTTCTTGTTACTATTTCACTAATCTTGAACAAGTAGTGAGGAAACTTGTCCAACATTCTCAGTATGCCTGGTGGGACCCATTCTCTCTTGGCGAGTCTTTTCATTTGTATTTTCTTTTATCATCTTCTACTAATATTGTAGGATGGAGCGTTGCTTGCTTGCTTGCGTGTGTGGGTTGCTTTGCTTAGATTTTCTTGCTTACTTGCTTAAAAATTAAAAATAGTAAAAAGGATATTCCTTCATTTAATCAACTCGTGGTTGATGTCATATTAAAACCAGGTGTGTTATGCAGCTATATGCAACAAATGAAGTCCCAAGCGAACTAGTAATCGATTGTAGATACTTATTATTTTTTGGGTTTTTCAAGGGGGTTTAAGGTTAAAAGATTTCTTGGCCAAAGCTATAAAAGCTAAACTTGCTTAAAAATAAACACACATTGCTGAAATGAACAAATCTTGCAGAATTGAACACACTGTTGGAAATAAACACACTTTACAGAATTGAACACACTGACTGGAAATAAACACACTTTGAAAATGTTGTTTAAAATGCTTTTAAGGAAATAAGAATGTAAACTATAACACATGTAGGGACAATAAATAACTCCATGTAACAAATTTTAATTGATGAATCAAAAGTACTTACATTAGAATTGCCAAATAACATATTTATACAAATTACTTGAAAATATAAATACCAATGAAAGAGAAGATCCTTTTTCTTGGAGGAGTGGGCCCTTGCTCCACCTTGAATCAGAGTTAACACAATATGTTGCTCTCAAAATAAAATGGCTATTCTTATTATTGAATTATTTAGTCTTACAAAAATTAACTCCCTTACATCTATCTTCAGTTCTCTATATATATTTTCCATCTAAAGATGCATTTACAATCATGAGTGTTCAATAGTTGTCTTTCCACCTACAGATTCTAGTGAAACCAAATAGTGCCCAAAGTAGATATGAAATTTAGAAAACTAGCTGGATATACAGTTGTTGGTCTTACATATGTATTTTTGGAGTATGAAGAACTGAAAATTGTTGGTCTATTTCTGATTGGAAGGCCCATTCTTTGCTCCATAACCAAATTTTGATAGAATAAGGAGATTCCCATTGATTCCAGAACTTTGGAGAAGTTCCGAACCAAAGGGAAACCTTCTAACTAAAAATAAGCTAAGTAAAGTTTCTAGAGCTAAGTGATGGAGTTCCGGAGCTAAGTGATAGAGTTCTAAGTGATGAGTTTCGAGCTAAGTGATAGAGTTCGGAGCTAAGCCGTATTTTGCCAACTTCCTCAAAAGGTGTTGGTTACTTCATAATTTTCTTATCCTTGACCAAATATGACTTGTTTATTCCAAAACTGAATTTCCACACAATTTTTAGGAATTATAGAGTTTTTAGACATTTGAACTAAATCAAACAAAAGATGGACAATTACATCCTAACTTATATTTAGATCAAACAAAAGTTATGAAATGTAGACAAACTTGATTAAAAGGGGAGTAAAAAGAGAGTATTTATTGCACATTGATGAGGCATATTTTAGCCTCATCATCTCCCCCACACTTACTTGTTTGTAAGTCCTCTTACAAACTCTATTCTTCAAAACTAGGATCATGAATTCTGCATTCCAACTGACTGCTAAGGTCAAATGGTTGAAATTGAATGTCCCATTGTGCTTCTATCAGAATTGTTGTATCCTGATCCTTCCTCTAGTTTTTCTCCAATCCTCAAAATGAGTGGGATCCTGAGGTTCTCTATTCTTCCATGGAGACATGGGTGTAAGAAGGAGAGGAGGCCTTGTTCTCATACCCATCCACATACCTCTATGTTTTTCACAAATTTGAGGAATGAGTGTACATAAAGTTCTGGCCCTTTCCAGACTCCATATTAGATTTTTTGGGAGATAACTTCTCTTCTTCTTAATGCTACAGTAAGGAATTCCCATCTCTTTAGGCATCCATCATAAATTTCCTCAAAATTTTCCTCTTCATATGAGGTGAATGCATCAATACTCCTCTCTACAGCTAATGTAATGTTGTTCCTTAAATCGGTTGTCAAAGGCATGAGACCTGAAATGTATAACAAATGCAGATGGTTTCCCATAATGAGCTCTCATACAGAGGCCAAATGAACTAGCCTTTATTAAGTGTTCAACATTCCTTTCTTTCCAGCTATTTGATTCTGGAGCATAGAAACAAATGCCTGAAGTTGGCTTTCCCCACATATAGATTAATCATAAAACCTGTGTTCTTTTCTAACATAAAGTTGCAGAGATAAAATTCACAAAGAAGATTCTTCTACTTCTAGATTGGCCAAAGAATATGCTGCCATGAATTCTGCTTCATCCTTCAATTCATGTGGAAGGCCACATGAAATCCTCAATAATTTCCACTGGATAAATTGTTCTTCTAGAAAGACATTGTATGCAGAGAAGGTCTTCTACATGTTAGTAATTTTTCACTCATCATACAGACCATCTGTATTTTTTCCAAACACTTAAACTTTTCTTCCTCACTTTTATAGAATTTTTCTTCCCATTCTTCCCTTGCCTTTTTCTCTTTTTCCATTTGACTTTTTAGTTCCTGATTTGATACTTTTAATTCATTCAACTCTCTACAGGTATCATCCCATAATTTGTTTGAGTGGCAAGTAAGATAGCTCTATTTGTACAATTTGATCCATTGAATATACTTTTGTCATAGTACTTTGTTCAACGTAGCCAATTGCAATTCTTTTTCTTTTTCAGCCATTTGTTGTTTTACTAATGCCAATTCTTCATTCTTATATGTTAGCTGAGTTTTCAATTGTTCAATAAGCATTTCTCTATGCTCCAATTTGTGTTTGAGGAAGTTCAATTCCTCATCTTTTTCCCTAATTATAAGTTTTTCCTTAGACAAGAACAAAGCTTGCCTCAATCAATTGTTTTCTTCTTTTACTGGGAGTTCCTCAGGGATGAGCATTGTTCCTCCACCAAAGGGAATTTTCCTTTTAACCTCCAAGATGCCAATTGTTCCTCCTCATGTGACAACATTACCGAGTCATCCATTTCCTGAAAATCTTGCTCTTCCAATAGTTCAGCTTCTCTCTCCAACTCCTCAGTTTGACTTTGTAGAGGAGGAGAAGTTGCCATGCTACCAAGAATATCAACAACTTCTTTCTCTAAATCCTCTTGTACTTCAATATTTCTTAGCTGAGTTTCCTTAGAATTTTTATGAATTATTTTTCTTTTAGGAGCTTCAACATTTCCTGAAGTGGGCTTCCCTCTTGAACTTCTTTTGATTTTTGCTCCAAATTCCATCTTGGGTGAACTATCACTATCAGAAACAGGTATTGGTTCTTCTGGTATTATTAAAGGGAAGGAGTTTCTTTTAAAGAAACAATAGATTTTGTAGCTTTGATCATCCTCTCAGATCTCCTCCTTTTTGGTATTTTAACCCCACTTATTTCCTTCTTCTTCTCATCAGGGGGATTAATTTCTAAGTTACTTTTAGGAGAGAAAGGGGTTGGTATTCCCCTTCTGATAATATCGGAGTTTTTCTAAATTTGTGGAGGAATTTTTCCCATGCTTCCTCCCCATTTTTCTTAGAGAGAAAATGATGTTGATAGACCAGATGAATTAATCCATGGTGCCTAATTGTTCCTACTCCCCAAGAATATCTCTGAGCCATGGTATGGATGGAATCAAAGAGGAAACCAGGAAGATTTACTATATACTCCTACTTTTTTCCCCATACCTAAGATATATCAGTATTTTAAGGACTTCCCTTCCAACAGTCCCATATTGGCCATCGCATGTCAGGTATTTTACTACCCAAAATGCTACTCTATCAAGGGTTTGGGTAGGCTAGCTCTTTTGACCCCTTTTATGACTTTTCTTAGAGGTATAAATGTATTGGGGCTCAGTTCACCTTCTTGTCTTAAGGTTTCTACCAATTCTTTTAGAGTTCCCCTTACAGGGTTTGGTACATTTACAATTGGTACACCAGATACATTTCTCATTATATTAATAGTAAAGGGAATTATAATGCCCTTAACCTTGGTCCTAAGTTGTTCCAAATTCACAACAAATTCTCTTACCAGTTCATCATTGTATTTTGAGAATTTCTTCAGAAACTCCAGCCAACCTGCCTGTTCAAAAATGGTCATTACTTCTCCATCTGCAAGGAGTTGTGTATCATCTTCTGTTCTGATTTATTTTTGATACCCATGGCCAAGAGAAAATTTGAATTCTTTTCTTCTTTCAAACCCTTTCTCTTGTCAGGAGATAGCTACGGAACTTTGGACTTAGCTACTGGAACTACTAGATTTAGTTGCGAAACTCCAAATATGACTATATTATTACCTCCTTGAATTTTCTACAACTATTCTCAATTTTCTTTTATTCCACCTAAATGACAGTTCATTATTAATACGCCACCACTTTCATTTATTTAGTCGGCATCACCTCATGATTATTTCCCTTTAATCATGATGTGCAATAAATACTCATTATACCACCGACTTAAATCAAGTCTAATCACACATGCAAACTTTTAATTTAACCCTTAATAAGATAAAGACATAATTACCATCCTTGCTGATGTAATCCATCCACCTTGATGACTCATCATTCCTAAAAAAAGAAAAAAATGGTTAGAAAAGATAGCTGGAATTCCAAAGAAGTTCCTTTTATTTGAATTAGCCAATTATTGATGAGACCAACCACCATTTCTAGTTTTCAATTGGCCTTTTGAGAGAATTTTTTTTTTTGGGGAAGAGAACGCCATTTACTGGTTTTCATTCCCTTCCCTTTTTTTTTTTTTTTTTTTTTTTTTTTTTTTTTTTTTTTTTTTTGGGGGAAGAGAACATTTTTTTTTTTTCATTCCCTTCCCTTTATTTAGATCCTTGCATCTGATTACTTGATCATTTTGGAAGAACTAGGTTCTTCCATATGATCAAATTCCTTGTCTTGCTTCAATTTGCTTCAAGAATTCATCCCTAGTAGGAGGCTTCCTATAGAGTTTTAGTCTATGTCCATTGACCAAAAGTGTCCTTCTACTACCATCAATGGGAAGTAGCTGAATAGAGCCATTATCATATATCTCTCAATCTTGATAAGGTCCTAACCACCTAGTTCTCAACTTGCCTTTGAATTGCTTGGTACTTGGAATCAAATAGTAATGCCCAATCTCCTATCTTGAATTTCCTTTCCTTGATATGTGTATCATGCCACTACTTCCTTTGGTCTTGGATTATCTCTATCTGTTGAAGTGCTTCCAGTCTCAGCTCATCCAATTCATTGAGTTGTAGAATTCTTTCCTTTTGTGTTGTATCCAATTCAATACCCAATTTAGTTGTTTTCCTCAATGTTTGTAGTTCAAATTCAATGGGTAACAAGGGATTCTTCCCATAGACTAACTCATATGGTGAGAATCCTGTTGTAGTCTTCCAAGTTGTGTTATAAGCCCAGATAGCCTCAAGTAGCCTTTTCACCCAATCTCTTCTACTTGCTTCAACTATTTTGGTGAGAATGTTTTCCAATTCCTCTATTTGTCACTTTTACTTGTCCATTGATTGTGGGTGATAGGAGATGACTTCCTATGATTGATCTGATAGTACATTGTAAAGGCCTAGATCATATTAGACATGAATTGTGGGCCTTGATCTGAAACTATACTTCTTGGTGCACCAAACTTCATCATAATTTTGTGCCAAAGGAAATCAACAACTACATCTTCATTAACATTTGTTAAAGCTTGCACCTCTTCCCATTTTGTTACATAATCAATACATACAAGAATGTGCTCCTTTCCCTATGAAGGAGGACTAAAAGGACCAAAAAATCCAAGCCCCCACCTTTCAAATGGTTCAATCACCACTTGAGGTTGCAGAGGCATTTCACTAGTAAAAGTTGGTTGTCCCATCCTTTGAACAGGGATCACACTTTGCTTGATGTATTTCTTCACATATTTATACAGAGATGGCCAATAATAGCTAGTGCCAAGTATTTTTTGTGGGTTGTTCTTTTTACTGAAAAGTGTCCTCCACTTGGTTCATCATGACATGCCCTAAGTATGTCAAAAATTTCATCTTTCTCACACACCTACGTAAAACCAAATCAGGACCACATTTAAATAACATTCCATTTATCCATTTAAATTATGCACTAGTTTTGATTAACCTTTTCATTTGTTTCTTAGTAAAAGAAGGAGGAAACTTCCTGTTGCAAGATAATTTTCCATGTCAGCAAACCATGGTGTATCAACTGAAATAAAAATAATTGTTCATCTGGAAAGTTGTCCTTAACTGGATCTTGTTCCCCTAGTAGTGGTTAATCTTGACAAGAAATCAGCTACCACATTAGATTTTCCTGGATTATCCACAATAGTAATATCAAATTCTTGTAAAAGTAATAACCATCTGATTATCCTACCTCCAACCACTAGTTTGTTCATTAGATATCTAATTGTTGAATGATCTGTATGTACAAATATTTTGTACCATGTAATATAATGTTTGAACTTATTAATTGAATAGATCACAACAAGAAATTATTTTTCAGTGGTGGTGTAATTTATTTCAGTGGGAGTAAGATTTTTACTAAGATAGTAAATAGCATACATTTTCCCTCTTCATCTTTCTGTCCCAAAACTGCACCAATTGAGTTATTTGAGGCATCTGTTTGGATGTGAAAAGGTTTCTCCCAATTAGGTCCTCTTAGTATTGGGGCAAGTGATTAGTTTTTCCTTAATCTCTTCAAAAGCATGTTGACATTTTTCATCCCAAAGAAATTCACAATCCTTGGTAAGAAAACCAAACATGGGGGCAACAATTTTACTAAAATCTTTGATAAAACACCTATAGTACCCAACATGTCCTAAGAATGACTTGATATCCATGGGGGTTTGAGGAACAGGTAAGTCTGAAATAATCCTAATTTTTTCTTGGTCAACTTGAATTCCTCTTTTTGAAATATGATGTCCTAGAACAATTCCCTCATCAACCATCATCAAACATTTCTCATGACTAAGAGACAAATGGTGTTGCTCACATCTTGTTAATACTCTATCCAAATTTTTCAAGGCATCATCAAATGTGTCTCCATGCACAATAAAATCATCCATGTATACCTCTACACAATCATTAGTTAGATCTACAAAAATTGCTAGTACAACCCTTTGGAAAGTTGTTGGAGCATTACATAATCCAAATGGTAGTACCTTGTAGGAAAAGGTACCCCATGGACAAGTAAAGGTAGTTTTTCCTAATCCTCAAAGCAGCCACCCTGATTTGGTTATATCCACTAAAGCCATCCAGGAAGGAAAAGTATTGTTTACTTGAGAGGTTGTCTAAAACTTGATCTATGAATGGTAAGGGAAAATAATCTCTAAGTGTAGCTTTGTTCAATTCCCTATAATCAACACAAATTCTCCATTTTCCATTCTTTTTAGGCACAATTACAAGAGGAGACACCCACTGACTATCTAAGATGGGGTAGATAAAGCCTACTTGTAATAGCTTTTCAATTTCCTACTTGACTATGTCCCTTAAGGCTGGATTGATCCTTCTCTGAGGTTTCCTAACTGGTTTAACATTTTCAGTATAAATGTGATGGGTGAAAATACTTGGGTGGATTCCTTTCATGTCTTTATAGTCCCAAGAAAATCTCTAGTATGACATTTCAAAACATCAAACAATTTAGCTTCTTGATCATTTTCCAACCAGTTGTTAATGTTCAAAATCTTACCTAGTTGAATCTCAATTTGTTTGGTTCCAGTGTGTGATGAATTGATTTGTTGAAAAGGTTCCATTAGGGTGTTTAGTGGACATGAATGAGGTAACAACATATGATATGTATAAATGTCTCTAAAGTTCCCTTGAGAAAGAATACTAGATAAAGGACAATAAGCAGAGTTATGATACTTATCTTGACGTTGGTCAAGCTCCTCATCACTGACATTTTCCAAGATTCCTTACTATTTCCTGATATCTCTGAGACTAATGCTACTAATTCCGTAGCTATTTCCCCCCTCCCAAGAGAAGTCACGTTCCTCTGGAGTGAAATTATTTACATCTGCATGGGATTGTGGTTCCAGAGATAAGTATGAATGTTCTGGAACTAAGTATGAATGTTCTTAAATCCAAAGGTTCTAGAACTAATTCTAAAGGTTCCAGAACTAAGTCTGAAAGGTTCCGAACTATCTCCGATTATTCCAAAGACAATTGGTGATCATCTCAATGGGTGATTAATAATATTCTCCACCTCCGTACATGATCCTGCAATGTTATCATAGCCAAAGAAGACAAGTTTTGTTTATTAGTATCGGGATCATCAACCCATAATTGTTCTTGATTATCAATAAAAGGTCTTGTAGAAGGATATAGGGAAATTTGTTTAGAATTCTTACCATTAGAGATGGTCATATCACCTGATCTGCAATCAATTAAGGCAACAACTATAGCTAACCATGGTCTTCCCAAAATGATGGGATAACCAAGTGTTTTACCTTTTGTCGTAATATAAGGAAGTCCACTGATACTCCCATGACTCCACCATGACTACAACATCTTCAATGATCCCTTCTGGTTTAGCTACTAACTGATCTGCCATCTGCAATATGGTGCTAGTAGGTTGTATACCTGTCAATGGTAATGTTTCCAAAGTGTCTACTATCATAACATTTATAGTTGCTCCCAAATCAACCAAAACATTATGTATATGTTTGTTCCCTATAGTGATAGAAATAATAGGGCTTCCAGGATCCCCATATTTGGGAAGTGAGAGTTTTCCTGCTAATAAATCAACAAGTTTCCCATCTACCTTAATAGTCCTAGGGTACTACTTCTTCCTTCCAGGTCTTTTTAAGCATAACATTTTGATTAATTTGTTTAATTTAGGAATGTCCTTGATTGCTTGTAACAATGGTATTTCAATATTTAATTTCCTCAACTCCTGCACTAGTTCTATTCCTTGGTCTCAATAACTTCATTAAGTCTTTTCTGGAAAAGGGGTTTTAGAATTTTATCTGGTTGTTTCTCTTTTTTTTTTCATCAACCTTAGGGATGACTGAACTAGGGGTTTCAATCTCATCTGACATCTCGGTAATTATAACAGGTGGACTATTAATTATTTTTCCAGATCTGGTTTGAATATCTTTACAGTCCATGGCATTAAGATCAACCGGTTTTTCTTGTTCTGCTCCATAAACAAGGGTTGTTTGTTTGTTTTTGGGATTAGCCACTTGGTTGTGTTGGTATTTGTGTTTGAACCACATTTTTAGTTTGTGAACCTTGTGCTGGGGAACCCATTATGGCTTGTTGTTTTTGGTTGGGATATGTCTTCCCTTGAGCATAGTTATTGGGGTTCCACCTAGGTTGTGACCAAGCATAAGGGTTACCTTGACTAGACCAAGGTTGTTGGTGTCCTTGAGCATACCAAGCTTGTCTTGCCCAATCCTGGGGATTCCATGTTGGTTGAGGGGCCCAAGGGGTTGTCCCCAATTTTTGGTACTGTCTGAGCCACCCATGGCATCATCCAGGGATTAGGAACAGATCTTGGTATGAACTTCCCTTGGCTAGCTTGTCTCTGGAAAAAGTTTACTTCTTCTGTAGTGGATGAATTGTTGGTTTGTTTAAGATGATTTTTTATGAATGGAAGAAGAGAACAAACATTAACTTCATGTTCCCTAGATTCACAAATAAGACATATTTCTGTTTTATCCAGAGGACAATCTCTTATTGCATGCTTCTTTTTGCATCTAGGACAATACATAGCTAATGGTTCAAGTATTAGCATTTTCTTTGGCTTGCAATCCATCCATGGTTGAAGTTAATTGAACTAAGATATCTATTTTAAAGTTTTCTAGTTCATCCATAAGTTTGTTCATGTCTGGATTCATACCTTTCACATTTTTCCTTTCCTAGGTCCACCCCTCATTCTTGAATAACTTCTACAAAGATCTTTAATATCATTCATTCTCAATTGATTGATGTTTCCACCTCCCATTAAGTTAAGGGCTTCCCTAGATTCATCATCCAAACCTTTAAGAAAAATGGTTTTTCTTAGCTCTTCTTGAAGTACAAATCCACACCTTTTACTTATGAAGAGGAATCTATCTAAATAATCTTCCAAATTTTCATCCTCTTCTGTTTGATCCTAAAAATTCTTCCTTCTGTTTCTCCCTCTACAATAGTCTTGATATTTGTCTAAGAAGGCAGTTTCCATTTTCCCCAAGTGGTAATGGAATTGGATGTTAATCCCATAAACCACCTCATTGCTGCATCTTTTAGGTAGATGGGAACAACTTGAGTTTTTTATTATCTTTTTGTAGTCATAGGTTTGACATAATACTTTAAATTCAAACAAAAATTGGTCAGGGTCCTCAGATGACATTCCTCTAAATGTGGGAAGTGTGCAGGTGAAATATTCTTCATAGGTGTATCATCATCCTCCAACTTGAATTGATAAGTAAAAGTCCTATCAGGTTCTCTTTCAACTTCTCGAGCCATATCTGCAATATATTCTAAATATTTTTCCCAATCAACGTGGTATGTGATCCACTTTGGAGAAGGTGAGAAGTCAGGAGTAGGAGGTTGACTGCTCAATTGAGAATCGAAACTTTCTCTAAATGGGTCTTGGGATATAATCCTTCTTCTAAAGGTTCCACCCCTTCTTGGTGATTGATCCAGAAATTCCAAAGGTGGAAGTTCTGCTTCCTGTCTAACAGGGGACAATGGTGCTTCTAATTCTTTCTCAACTTCCTTATTTGAACTAGAGGATGTTGATAATTCTTGTTGAGATATTTTTGGGAGAAATCTACCCTTTGAGTCTCTTGGTCTACTCATAAATTTTATGATAACGTAGGGAAGATTTTTCAATTACTAGATGTGTGATTGTTTTTCTTGTTGACACCTAATTAGAAAATTCTAACTAGTGGTCCCCTGAAAATGACACCAAAAATGATGGGTGTCATTATTCCCTTCATTTAATCAACTCATGGTTGATGTCATATTAAAACTAGGGTGTGTCTCGAAGCTATATGCAACAAGTGAAGTCTCAAGTGAACTAGTAATTGATTGTAGATACTTATTATTTTTTTTTTCTAGGGGGCTTTAAAGTGTCTTAAGATTTCTTGGCCAAAGCCTTATTAAAGCTAAACTATAAGAAACTTGCTGAAATAAACACACATTTCTGAAATGAACAAATCTTGCAGAATTGAACACACTGTTGGAAATAAACACACTTTATAGAATTGAACACACTACTGGAAATAAAATAAACATACTTTGAAAATGTTGTTTAAAATGCTTTTAAGGAAATAAGAATGTAACTATAACACCTATGCAGGGACAATAAATAACTCCACGTAATAAATTTTAATTGATGAATCAAAAGTACTTTCAAAATTGCCAAATAACAAATTTATACAAATTACTTGAAAATATAAATACCAATGAAAGAGAAGATCCTTTTTCTTGGAGGAGTGGGCCCTTGCTCCACCTTGAATCAGGAGTTAACACAATATGTTTCTCTCAAAATAAAATGGCTATTCTTATTATTGAATTATTCAGTCTTACAAAAACTTAACTCCCCTTACATCTATCTTCAGTTCTCTATATATATTTTCCATCTGAAGATGCATTTACAATCATGAGTGTTCAATAGTATGTCTTTCCACCTACAGATTCTAGTGAAAATGAAATAGTTCCCAAAGTAGATATGAAATTTAGAAAACTAGTTGGATATACAATTGTTGGTCTTACATATGTATATTTGGAGTATGAAGAACTGGAAAATTGTTGGTCTATTTCTGATTGGAAGGCCCATTCTTTTCTCCATAACCAAATTTTGATAGAATAAGGAGATTCCCATTGATTCCAAACTTTGGAGAAGTTTTGGAACCAAAGGAAACCTTTCGGAACTAACTACTAAAGTTCCGAGCTAAGTGATGGAGTTCTAGAGCTAAGTGATAGAGTTAGCTAAGTGATAGAGTTGTGAAGCTAAGCCACATTTTGGCCAACTTCCTCAAAAGGTGTTGGTTACTTCATAATTTGCTTATCCTAACCAAATATGACCTATTTATTCCAAAAACTAAATTTCCACACAATTTGTTAGGAATTATAGAGTTTTTAGACATTTGAACTAAATCAAACAAAATATGGACAATTACATCCTAACTTATATTTAGATCAAACAAAAGTTATGAAATGCGAAAAACTTGATTAAAAGGGAGTAAAATGAGAGTATTTAAAAACATCATAGTTTTGTTTTTTTTGTTTGTTTCATGCTAGTCATTACACACTCCCAAATGAGACAAAAGGAACAAAGCATGTCATCTAACAACATTCCTATCTCCACTATCTCTTCCCAACAAAATTCCACTCTTTCTATCATTGCCTCCACCTCTTTGGTCATTTCTTCTATAGTTACTCAACACTTGGTTCTCATTTCCTCTCTTCAAGAATCCAAAACCATCCAACCTAGCACTCATGTTGAAACTAATCCCTCTCTTTATCATCACTCCATCCCATCTAGACCAGCAACACCCCCTTTCGCCACCTCTATCAAGCTTTTGGGCCTCTTATCATACATCGTGGGTGTGTGGAATTCCAAGAGATCCTCGACTCTAATCTGGTTTCCTTCATGACTATCTCCTTCGCAAGTATACCAACCTCCCCATTGATGGACCTCTTTTGCAACAAATTTATGCCTACCATTCCAATCCTGAATCTACGCAAGTCCTTACATCATAATTTTTCATATTCTTCCCTAGAGCTATGAATGAACTTGTCATGGCCCAACATGAGCTTGATCTCACCAATATTCTTCCACAATCCCTCATAATCACCAAACTACTCAATTTTTGGTTCTCATTCCTCCTAATTTGTTTCACATTTGTAGACACTGTAGTTTGATCAATGCACTATTATTCCTAATATTGCACTACCTATTCTTCCCCTTGTAAATTGATGGCACACCGCTAGTTAGACCTATCTAACTCCCTTCTTACAACATCTTTTTGGTCATATTTCCTCTTGTAAACCACTTAAACAAGTTGTCATAGCCCATTATGACTACTTATTCCCTTCTAATTTGCTTCTATTAGCTCCTTGGACTATCAATCCATTTCATTGGATTGATTAGACCTTCCAGAACCCTTCCAAAACCCTAATTCCTCTCTAAACGAGATTAATTAGTCTAACCTAGGTTAATTACCCTAAACCTAGTCAAATCCTACTTTGACTTGCTAATTAACTTGTTGACTCCCTTTTTAGTCCCACATGCACCCAAAAGCCTCCCATTTTCCAAATGAAAAACTATAAATAGGGCTATACCCCCTCCCTCATTTCCTAAGAATTCTCTCTTCTTCCTAGCATAGATTATAGTATTTTGTTTAGGCTTTAGATTGTATTTCATTTTCTTCCATTGAGCTAGTAGCATTTGCTTTTGTATTTTATAGCACCAATATGGAGTAAAAGGGAAGATCCATTGGCCTTGAAGCCATTAATGGGGAGATATCTTTCTCTTAAACACATAACTGAATGCTTAGATCCTCTTAGGTTCATTATTTCAAGCTTTCAAAGAATAGAGGTTAGCTTCATTTTCTTAGTTTGCTTGTTTACTTCAAATTAATGTATGCAAAGAAGAAAACCTTGCTCATTTCTTATCAGATGGTCCATTGATCAGTTTTCTAAAAGCCTTTGGGGTTTCTTTAGAGATTCTTACCCCAAATCCATGGCTTTTGTAACTTTTCATTGAACACATTTGGCATGCCTGGTGGGACACTTAGTCCATCCTCCATTAATGGAGTCACTTTGAAGCTTTTTGTTTTAGTTTCTAATTATTTCTTAGTTTTAATATTTCTAGGATAGTTTCAAGCTTTTTAGATTAGTTTTTCAAAGTTTTTAGATTAGTTCAAGTTTTTTATTTCACTAAGCTTTTTGTATTAATGGCTAAAAATCAGGTTTCTTAACTAGTTTAGCTAGGATTGTCTTGCTTTTGTGCTCTTTGCAGGATCGAAGGAGGTAAAGTGCTGCATGAAATTGAACCAAATTGATGAAATTTTGACATTTTTGAGATTTTGTTTGAAAAATCCCATGTTTTTTTAACCACCTACAGGGAAGGGTGCGCATACACCTTTCTACTAGCACATTTAGCACCACTACTACTACATTTTTGACTATCATTTTTTGACAAAATCACATAGGTACACTAATCCTGGCACACATACAATGTGGCAAAAATACAATAACCACTAATCCTCGCACAGCACATGCACTAACTTGTGGCATAGGTACACTAACGTGGCGCACACACCCAAACCTTAGCGCAGGCATCATTAACAATCTTTCGGAGGCCATAAATTTTTCTCCCGAGCTTGAAACGACTCCATTTTTGTTGCGTTGGAAAGGTATTGAAGAGAAATACACAATGAAATCATAAAATTAGGATTTTGACTTACAAAAAAATTTATGGTTTACATTATTAGGTAACTAGTCATTTTCTAATGTATCTTAAAGTCTAAAAAATTGTTTTCTTGACTATTCTAACACTTTGAAAGGTTTTGTGACACTAATCAGTTGGTTGCAGGGTTTTGTTTTGTTATTTCAACTTGCATAGCTTAAGTGTTTTCATTTCTTAGCTTGAATAAATCTTGTAAAGTGTGTATGCTCTCCTCTTGCACTTTTTGCGATCTTGGAGATCAAAAACACTTGTTCAAACTTTATGTCATACTTTAAAAACAATTTTTCTATGATGCTAAAAAAGTAAAATAGATTTCCATACGATTTGTATTAGTGGAATTTTCACATTGTGTATGCTCTTCCTTCGTGCATTTTTGGTGATCTTAGGAATCAAAAGCAAAGTGTAAATTCTCTTTCTTAAGTTTACAAATGGAAAACTACTAAAGAATTGTTGTATACAGGACCCAACGCTTGTAGAAGAAAGACGTCCAAAATGCAAAACTTCTAATACACATGCTCTTGCAGGTTGCCAAATGGTGTGCTACTTAAAACCACATTAAGTTAAGCAAGATAAAAAACAACCATATTCAAAACATTGTATTGCAGGTTTCAAAAAAAGGGTACATCCCTATCTGCTCAACTGGAACATAACCCCTTTGGCATAATGCCTTAAGCTATAACAATGGGGGTGGTTCCAGAACCCTAAAGTAATCCACCACTTGAGTAACCTCATGGATGAAATAGGAAGCGCTCCACTTACCCACTTGACTAGTATGCCTTGTGAGATAGAGTTACCGGTTTTCCGTATGGCGACCCCAGGGAGAGCACACATGGATGCACTAGTTTCCCTTTGTGCTCGAAGGGGGTAAAGTAAAGCCGAGATACTCCCAAGATAGGCAAGGGACTATTTGGGTAAATCGCGCTCGCTTAAGACAACTTTGTAACACCTAGTTGAGAGAACTTATTAAGGAGGCCATTTTATCTTGGAGCCCACTTTACTAGTCCATTATTGTGTCAAGCCATCATGAAGTGACAACTCATCTGGAGATCTAACCTTGTTTTTCGAACAAGGCAAAGAACCCTTGTGAGTTTGATCTAAGTGTCTTTCATCACGAAACTAAACTACGTCCCACTTTTGCTTAGTTTTGTTCTTATCTTCGGATGAGGTGAAACTCTGCCCAAGTGGCGCTTGGTTTGTTTTCATCTTTTTGATCTATACCCTTGCATTCTCACCGCCCATTTTTTTGGGTGAGAAAGGTGCATACCTCACGCATTTTTATCAGAGATAGTGCTTGCCACTTTTTTGTCTGTTTATGCCCATCCATGTTTGCGGATGGGTTGTTAAATGTCTAAAGTGTACGGGTACGCTTTTTGTATCTTTGATAAAAGTCCTTCCATCTTGATTTCAAGATCATCTTCACCATTGTGATTTCAGGTTCATCCTTTGTCTCTTCTTGAGTTGATATTTTTGTTCACATCCTAGGCACACGATCTTGGTACTTATATTGTGTTCTCATTTTTGAGAAAATAGTATAATTCCCTTTATTACGCGGTTACGCTACTCACATGATTTGAAACTCCTTGTTATACTTATCACTTGGTTTCAGTTTCAACATCATCTAAGTCTTCTTGAAAAGTGTTGATAACGCCTTATATATATCATAATAAGTTGTCATGGTACTAACACCTTGCTTGCTCGGTTAATGTATCACGGTGACATTGTTACGCTATATCTATTCACGACTTCCATTTTTCAGAAGGTTTGGATTTCATCGGCATTCAAACTAGTCTTAAATATACCTTGTCGAGGGACTGCGTCAACATCACGTCAGTACTTAGGCCTTGTTAGAATTCTAACTTGACCTACATATTGGTATGGTATTGTCACTATCTATTTTTAGGGCTTAGGCTTGGTAACAAAAAATTGGGTGATCATTACATTTAGGTGTGCATATGAGTGTTCCTTGATAAAAATGACTACATAACACTACATCTAGGATACACTGTGGTATAGTTCAAACATTATCTTGAGTGGCTTGTAGAAACCATACACTTAGGGGTCACGCTAGCTACATATAAACGTCTGCTAGTAATGCCTAAAATCATAAAAATGGCAACCAAATCAAACAAGCATGATATAGGAGAAAACCCTTTCGAAACCTTCCCATTTAGCGGCAATAATTTAGCACCTCTCTTTTCTCAAGTCAAAGATACAGAGCTATTAATTGATCATAGTGGAGAAGATTCAGACTCTTCCGAGAGAACAATAGAGGTTAGACCTAAATAGATTTGATGAACTCCTATATTATAATAAAGATCAAGTACTTGCAAGAGTCTTAGCATTAGGAGCTAAACTTCCGCATGAGAGTGTGAAGAAGAAACAAAGGTCATTAACCCTAACCTAGGAGAATGAAGATTCATCTTAGACACAGATAACCCTTTTGATGTGGGATATGCTTCCACTTCTGAAACATAAGGCCACTATCGAAGGAGAACCATCACGAAAACCTCACTATAAAGCTTCACGTAAAGTGAAAATTGAGCGTAAAGCTTCCCCTCCTCTGAAATTTGATGAAGAAGAGGACCCCCTGGTTGAGGAGGAGATCCTCCAAAAACAGATCTTGAAGTTGAGCCAAAAACTAGCAAACCTAGGCTCTTCAAGAAGAAACATATACAAAGACAAAGACAAAAACAAACTTAGTGAGTTTCAATTTGATCCACACATAGACTATACCTTTAAGGTGACTTAGGTACAAAGACCAATGTCACCTACTAAGGAGAAACTCATTCAAGAAGAGTTAAAATCTATGAAAGATATGCTTACTACATTACAACAGGAAATGTAGGCCAAAATAAGAAATATTCATATGAAGAACTATGCCCTTACCCCTTTGATAAGGACATGTTACAACAACCTTTCCCAAAACACTTTACCATTCCCAAGTTTGATAAGTATAAGTGCAAAAGTGATCCTCATGATCATATAAAATACTTTTACATGGCTTGCCAAGAGGTCGCATATAGCGATAATTTCTTAATATGACTTTTTCCTCGCAGCCTAGGAGCCGTGGGATTGGAATGGTTCTATAGCATACCCAAAGGCTCCATTACAACGTGGCCCGCATTAGTGGAAAAATTTGTAAGGCATTACTCCTATAATATGGAAAGCGACATCACAATGAATGATCTATGCAATACAAAACAAAAACCCAATGAGACATTTGCAAGGATTTTTACAATGATGGCATGGGTTAGCCAGTCGTTTTCCTTGTGCATTACCAAAAAATAGTTAGTGAGCATATTTGTTCCTAACTTAAACCCTAAAATAGCCTTTCACTTACAAATGCATTGTGGCTCAAACTTCGAAGAAGTTATAGAGAAAGGTGGTCAAATTGAGAAAGCCCTCATTGCAAAGGGAACGCTTAAACCTATCACTAAAAACAAACATGAAGCCAAATCCACAGAAAAACCTAAATTCTTCAATAAGAATAAACATGTTGTTGGTGATGGCATTACAGACTCCAAGAGAGTCCAAGCCATACAGACAGGCCCACTTTTAAAGCTTTCGCAAGGACCTCGTCCCAAAGCACCTACAAAATGTATGTTTACATCCTTAACAGAGTCCTTATCTACCATCCTAAAACAATTGGATGATGCAAAAATGGTGGAATATCCAACTACAACAGTACCATACCCAGAGGATGCTCCAAAACTGGTTTGGTTCAAAGATCATGAATATTGTGACTTCCACCATGTTAAAGGACACAAAACGGATAGGTGTTTGAGACTACGCCATTATATACAAGACCTCATTGAGGAAGGAAATATCATTGTGGATTCTCCCCCTGAGTCAGGAAAGGTCCAAATGAAAAAATGGGTATTTACAAGGAACCTTTTCCTAACCATGCAGATAAAAAGAAAAGGAAACCAGATCAAGGGAAAACCTCCAACGACTATAGAACTGCTACCTATGTTTACCCTACAAATGATAGTCCTTATGATTCCCTCATTGGATGTATTAGCTCATCTAATGAACAGATCAACACCATCCAGATTTTAGAAAAGAGCTACGCAGTAGGGACAAGATGTGCCCGCTTAGTCATACCAGATCCTGTGCCTATCCCTCAGGAAGGTCAATATAATTTAATAGAGCAGTTAGAGAAAACACCTGCTAGGATATCTATTCTCGATCTCCTCAAGATCTCTAATGCCCATAAGAACATATTGTACAAGACTTTGCAAAATTCAAGGGTTTCCACAAATGTAGACCCCACGAACCTTCAAGCCATGATTGCGCGCCTAGAATCCAATGATCATATTAATTTTGATCATACTACAATCCCGCATAACAACCTAGAACATAACTTACCCTTGTATCTCAAGTGGTGGTTACCCGTTGTAAAATCAAGAGAGTACTTGTAGAACAGGGGATCTGGTCTAAATATTTGTACTTTGAAGTTGGTTAAGTAGCTAGGCCGTTCAGAAATAGAGCTGGGAGCTAAGACTATCACAATCACAGGCATATGACAATGAAGAAAGAGAATCAGTGGGGACTATAGTGGTTCCCATGGAGGTAGGCCCAACGTGTCATGACACAACGTTCCATGTCCTTGACTTGGACCTTCCATACAACATGCTCTTGGGGCGCCCATGGATCCATGCCATGTAAGCTATTCCATCAAATTTTCATTAGTGCATCAAGTTATGTCATGAAGGTTAGGTGGTTACCATTTTGGGTGACCTGAACCATTCACACATTGTAGGGCATTGCACAATTTTTCTCGTGCAACTTATGAGTGTCCTTCTACAGATGTAGTTGTCCCCCTATAGACAAAAGCTATGAAAAATGGATAGATTCAGAGTCCCTCATGCCTTACAATCAAGAATTTCCTTCATTGGTCAACCCATTCTCTTCATGGGAGGAAACATCAACAAAGTATGGCCCAAATAAGCCATTTACTCTTGAATAGGCTTTGTTGATATCAGACTTATCAGTATCCCCCAGGACAAGGGGTAAGCCTTATTTTCAGTTCAAGAGCACTTGTGAGAAATGTCCTAAACCATTGGAAAAATTGTCCATAGTGGTCTCCTATCTGAGGAGAAAATGTTAGAATATCCTACCAGTAGAGTGTCAGAAGGCACCATGGCTTCATGCAATCAAGCACCTCAGTACATCAAAGGTCCCCGCATGATGTTTTCATGGGCTATAGTGGGTTTGGATGTGGCATTAATGCACAAGGCCGATTAGAGCCTATTCCCATCCCTCATTTTAAGTTTGATAAACATGGCCTTGGGATAAAGCCTCATAACACTCTACCTTCTGAGAATGATGCCACCTCTTCTGAACGTGAGGACGTTTCATCTCATTCTGATAGTGACGCAGATTCCCAATGTAGCCTCTATGAGGATCTTGCCTCCACGAACCTATTCCCAAATTCGTCGGTCCTTACCTTATCCGAGTCCATCCCCTTAAAAATATCAAGTAGCCCTTGTATATCCTGAACTCATAGATTGGGATCAACAACTTCACGTGCCCTTGGATTTATTTGAAAATGATGAGGCATTTGCAGAGTTCATGGGACTCAGGGATTTTATTCTTGGAGACCACAAGAAAGGATTTAAGATTCAACTAGACACCTATGCCTACTTCGGGAAGAAGCAGAGATGTGTGGATGGTTGAATAAGAAGGCTATAAATAAAGGTACATCTACTTTTGAGAAACCTGGAAAAAGGATAAACAAAAATCTCATAGTGACAAACTCTTTGATAAACTCGTAGACAAACAAAACAAAGAGTCTAAAGATGAAGTGATTTATCCATTTAAAGATGATCATGAGCTACCGCAGGAGGTTGATCTTACTCTTCCCCTTGATCCTACATGGATGGAAGATGCTTCTAAAATGCTTGTTGAGGAAACAATCAACGTCAACATTGGCTCAGAGGAGCAGCCTAGAATAATAAAGTTGGGAGCTTCACTCTCAGCTCAGGAACAAAATATCTTTGTAGAGCTCTTAAAAGAATACACAAACATATTCACATGGACATATGCAGATATGCCTGGTTTGGACCCAGAGCTAGTTGTGCACAACCTCATTGTGCACCTAGATGCCAAACCAATCAAGAAAAAGTTGAGAAAGATGCATCCTAAGGTGGCGCTCCTTATCAAAGAAGAATTGGAAAATTTGTTAGCTACTGATTTTATTAAACCTATTGACTATTCGGAATGGATCTCTAACATAGTCCCAGTACAGAAAAATCCTGTTGGCATAAGAATCTGCACTGATTTCCATGACATTAACAAGGTGTGCCCAAAGGATGATTTTCCCCTACCTAACATTGACATGATAGTTGATTCCATAATCTGGTTATGAAATGTTTTCCTTAATGGATGGCTTTTCAAGTTATAACCAGATACGAATGTAGAAGAAGATCAACATAAAACAACATTCATCACCCCTTGGGGAACATTTTACTACAAAGTCATGCCCTTTAGGCTCAAGAACACTGGGGCTACTTATCAGTGGGCCATGACAGTTATATTCCATGATATGATAAGTGACATCATGGAAGACTATGTTGATGACATCCTAGCGAAATCCAAGAGTAGAAGAGAACACCCTGGAGTATTGAGGCATATTTTTCAGCATCTACGAGACTATAAGGTTCGCTTGAACCCTAAGAAATGTGTCTTCGGTGTCTTATCAGGAAAAATCCTAGGGTTCATTATTTCACAAAGAGGGATTGAAGTAGACCCTGCAAAGGTTACGACTATCACAGAAATGCCACCACCTACCACTCTCAAGCAACTAAGGAGTCTATAAGGAAAAATTTAGGAAATCCTTCGCTTTATTTCACAACTTACGGATAAGTGCCATCCCTTTACCCATTTTCTCAAGAAAGATGTCACATTCAATTGGGGACCTGACTGTCAGAAGGCCTTCACACTACTAAAATAGTACTTGGTCATCCCACCTATACTCATGCCGCCTACCCCAGGTGAACCTCTCCTCTTATACATTTCCACTACCCAGTTTGCTATTAGTGCATCACTTGCTCAATACAACTTAGAACATAAAGAGAGAGAATTTTACTATCTCCGTCACACCTTAGAAAAGGCCTCAGCAGCGATTGTCTTCACATTCCAAAAGCTTCACCATTATCTCCTGAACAATAAAACCAAACTCATATCCAAAGTTGACCCTCTCAAATACATTTTATCCAAACCTTCCCTCACAGGTCGAATGGCTAATTGGATAATTCTCTTGAGTGAATTTTATATCGAGTTTGTGAATCAAGTCTTTAAAAGGACATGTATCTTGGCTGATCGGTTGCGAGAATCTCCTCTGCCAAGAATGAAATCTTTGTGCTTAGATTTACCAGATGCATCTATGATGTATATTGAAGAATCCGTTGAATGGAAAGTCCATTTTGATGGATCTTTCACCTTCAATGGATCCGGAGCAAGAGTGGTCCTCATCACTCTAATCGGCGATATCATATAACGAGCATTTCGATTGGGAATCCCATGCACAAATAACATTGTAGAGTATGAGGCACTCATCGCGACATCAAGCTAGCTATTACATGGAACATTAGACAACTACGAGTCATTGGGGACTCTAAACTTATCATAAGATAAGGTATTTTCACAAGTTTAAGGTATTGATTACTCGAGACTTTTGAACCTGTTGCCAAGATCGATTCTATACGCCTTGTACTTGCTATTGCTGCATCACAGGGGTGGCTCTGTATACCAGATGGATGTGAAGAGTGCCTTCTTACATGGAGATATATAAGAGGAAATATACATGGAGCATCTAAATAGATTTGTTCAGGATTCTTCTCTTGTTTGTAGGTTCCAAGGTCTCTCTACGGTCTCAAACAAGCCCCTCGGGCTTGGTATGAGAAGATGGATTATTTTCTTCTATCTACTGGTTTTGTTCGTTTCCACTCCAATCATACAATGTATCTCCAGCATGTTGGTGAGGATATTTTGATACTTGTCTTGTATATTGATGATTTGTAACTTACTAACAAATCTTCTTCCCACATTCAGAGTAATCCAGAGGGCTCTTTCTACATAGTTTGACATGACAGATCTTGGGCTATTGCATTATTTCCTTGGTTTGCATATTTCTCAGACAGATTTAGGGATTCATTTGAGTCAGAAAAATTACACCCATGATCTTCTTAGGCACTTTGATATGGCTGATTGCAAGCCAATTCCATCTCCTTTTCAATCTGAAGTTACTCTTACTTCCACATGTACCACATAAATTTTTGATCCTACATTGTATAGGCAGTTAGTTGGGAGTCTCATATACTTGACCCATACTCACCTTGATATTTCATTTGTAGTAGGGCTTGTATCTCAGTTTGCACATTCTCCTCATAGTAGTCACTGGCAGGTTTCTAAAAGGATTTTGTGTTATTTGCACGAAACTTCCCACTTTGGCCTACAATACACTAGGGGTTCTACTCAGTTGGTTGGGTATACTGATTGATTGGGAAGGTTCCGTTGATGATAGGCGTTCCACTTATGGCTATCTTTTTTTGTCTTGGTTCTTCTTGATTCTTGGGCATGCAAAAAGAAACAGGCTATTGCACTTTCATCTTCAGAGGTAGAGTACAGGGAAGCAGTTATAGCGAGTCAGTAGATTCTTTAGCTTCAATAGTTATTGACAGAGTTTGGATTCCCACAGGATTCACCGATTGTACTTTTGTGTGATAACCAAAGTGTAATTCACATTTCTCGCAACCTAGTTGAGCACCAACGGACCAAGCATATCAAGATACACATCCACTTCATTCGTCAACACATTCAGGATGGAGGTTCTTTTCTTGAGTAGATTCCAACTTAGTAGTAGGTTATGGACATCTTTATGAAGTATTTTGCATCACCTCACTACCTTGAGTTGCGTGGAATGCTTGGAGTTTCAAAATTTATTCTTGGGGGTGTTCATAATGTTATCCCGTAAAATTGGCAAGGGCAATTTTATGGATAACCCTACCAAAATTTTTTTCCTGGTCCCTCGTCAGGGACCCCTTGCGTTCGGAACGTTGCAAAATCCCTCCCCGGGAAATCTAGTTTTCCGAACTTAGCCATTTTTGGTCTTTTTGGTCGGCACACATAATGACTATGCAACATTAAGCTTTCATGCGCCCCTTTTAAGCCTTTGGCGCATGGTTTGAAGTGTCAACAGGCGTTTTGATGCGCCTCACTATGTTGAGTCTTCCTTGCATGCGACAAGGTGCATGCGCCTTCATGTCAACAATACATTTGTTGCACCACTTTTTGGTGTGCCAAGGCGCACATTTTCTTGTGTCAACATCACTTTTGGTGCGCCAAGGGCGCATATAACTTCGTGTTGGCAAGTGTTTCAGTGCGCCAAGGGCGCACGCTTTCTAGTGTCGACAATGCTTTTCATGCGCCACTTGAAAAATTTGGTGGCGCATTTATTACCACTTCACCTATATATAGGCGCATCTGCACTGTCATTGTCATCCGACACAAATCACGTGATTTTTCTCTGTACCTACCAGCGCACCTGCCCTGTCATTTTCAAATCACTTTGTGGACCCGTTTGCACATTTCTTCATTATATATCCTGGTAAGAGGTCCTCATTGCTTCTGTGTTTGGTGTTTTGTTTATTGGCTGCTTGCTGGTTTGGATTGAGTTAAAAAAGTTGTCAAAACATGAACTCCCCACCCTCCTTGCTGTTTTTCCCTGCACCCATGCATTTTCCCCCTCTTTCCAGATCTGCTGGTAAAGGGGACTCTGTCCTAAAAAGTTTGCTTGGAACTCTTTGATCAAGCTTCTTTCATAACCCAATGAACCCTGCAAAAGGAGCTTAACCACATGCAAATCCCTCAAGAAAAGAATCATGGCTTGAAAAGAGGCACTATTATTTTTCTCCTTTGGCACATCTGTCACCCCTGCAACATGATAAATAGTCACGCCAATGGCGCACATTCCTTATGTGTTACATAATGAACATCTGCGCCCTAATGGCGCACTCCCTTTGCTTGTTGTAATCACTTTCCCTGCGCCCTACTTGGTGCACTCAATGCATCTGTTGCATCATTAATACACATGCCCTTTGGCACACCCTGCATATATGCAACATTTAAATCATATGCGCCAAAGCACAACTGTTAAAATGGCACAGGCGCATCCATTGTTGCAACGACATCATGTTATGCAGACCTTCTATGCACCGTGCCAAGTTCTCCTGTGGCACATGAAAAAATGATGTTACACGCATTATACCTGCGCCCTTTGGCGCATCCTGTACCCGTGTAACATGAAAAATATTTGTGCCCTTTATAAAATATATACAAATGGCACAGGCACGCACTTGTGCTTACAACAACAAAATGCAATCTGCAGTGTCCATGCGCCATGCACCTTTTGGCGCTGATTTATCCCTTGCAGCAGCCCTTTCCTGTGCACCTTACCATTTAACCCTGCAGCTTGCAGTGTACATGCGCCCTACGCCCTGAGGCCTTAAAATTGCTAACTCTTCTTTCTGTCAACGCTTTAATGGAAGATCAAACAGCTAACATGACCTTCTGCATTGTGTTTCCCTTCTTCTCCTTGCAGATCAGCAACTGAGTTCAGAGTTACATATGTCAACATCAAGCAAGAGACCTACCAAATCTAAAGGCAAGGCCAAGCTCACAGAAGAAGAAATGAAGTATAAATATCAGAGGGTCAGGATGCCCGAATCCCAGGCAGAGTGTGACCTAGATATCAGAGACTCAGAGCTCGGACACATTGATATGGAGGAGTTCTGGGCCAGAACCAGGAAGGTCACACGAAGTCCCTGGATGGACAAATTGATAGGCAGTGCCCTGCACTTTGCTGGAGGGATCCCGTCAATAATGAATTTATGATGGTGGTAGCCCGATGCTACAATAAAGACACAAGATGTGTCCACAATGAGAAGGGTGAGGTTATAATCAACCTCACTGCCCACCATTTTGAAATAATGCTCGGCATCCCTCACCACCGGCACTTTGTGGCCGTAAGCCGGGAAGACTGCATCAAGGCCTGGGACGACAATGAAGATCAGTGCATGCAGCTGATGAATGAGGTATATTTGAAGAACAAAAAGGTGGTGACTCGGTGGCCACAAGTCATTCATCATAGTGACTTTTCAGAGGAACTCAGCGACACCATCACATTCCTGAGCAGAGTCTTTGGGCTTCCTGACACCCATTATTTTCACAAGTGGATGTTGCGATACCTAGAGACAATGAACAAAAATGTGCCCGATCGCGCTTTGAGTGGGCAGAAATCATAAGCAGCATGATATCGGAGCAGCTACAACAACTTAACACAACGGGGAGGTTCTACATGAACTCCTACGTGGTCTATGCTGTGCAGCTTCAGAAAGAGACTATCCAGCTCTGATGCGGTGTGGGGTTTGGCCCCAAGTTAAGATCTATGAATACTATCCAGAACTGAAGCTGGAAAATAGTATTCCCCAGTTCACAAAGATCAACGATGCCTTCTTCTACGGCATCATCTGCCTCTTGAGGCCGAATATGACTCATGGTCGCACGACCAAGAGTATTGTAGCAGCTACCGAGAAGTGGGGGGCCTTGTTCACTCAATTCCCCACATTCACCTATCTGAGGGCAGTCAACTTCTTGGGGGAACCAACTAAATTGCCAAGATATCTCTGGTCCCAAGTTGATTCTGCTAGAGCTGTCGAGGCAACTTATTACTTACCACGAAAAGTGTCTAAAGAGAAAGAAGGGTGGAACTCCTTTCCCCCTCACAGTGGGTAGGTATACGTGTCTCACTCACCACAAGGTGAAAGACATGTTTGCAGAACTGGAGTTGCTGAATCTGAAACATAACTTCCCAGCAAGGCCCACCTTCGACCCAAGGAATTGTCTACCAAGGGCCAAGCTCGACCCAATCCACATCCCTCAGATCGAAGATATCTACATCGACATATATCATGAGGTTGAGCTCAGGAGGAAGGATCATTCCCGCTTGGCCTTAGCAGAAATCATCCAGTATGGGGTGGCCATCGTCCCCAAAGGCTACCAAACTACTGAGCAAGAAGTGGATCAAGTGTATCTTGACACGGGTGGGGACGATTGGCCTTTCACGGTGATTGATAGAACCAAAGCTCCTCAAACAATCGAGGAGAGAGTCAAGGAAACTCTGCGCAGAACAGAGCATTGGTGCCGAATGAACGGGCTCATCTACCTCGGAGTCGATTTCACAACCTCTCCGTTGGGCAACGCACCTCCTCGGTCGAAACAACAGCTAAAGGGCAAGAGTAAAGATAAAGAGGGTGAATCCAGTTCCACCCAAGAGGAAGCTCCTGAAAGCCCTCCTTCCGCTTCACAAGAACGGGTTGTAGTCCCGAAAAGCTCAGAAGAAGAAGCGGCGGAAGATGTTCCCATAGGCACATCCACTCAGGATGTGGCCACAACTGTAACAACTGAGGTCCCTTCTTTTCCTTCTCCTCCTCCTCTTTCCCCTCCTCGAGTGATCCAAGTGACCATTCCTTTGGTCATCTCCTCTCCCCCTTCTTCTACTGTTCCTCCTGCTTCTTCATCCATCTTCTCCTCTCTCGCGGAGCTGTCCCCCTCCATTTCTTCCCTCATCTCCGAGCTCCCTTCCCTTCCTATGACTTCCTCCCCTGCAGTATCCCTTCCTCCCATGGGCACTTCCTCGGCTTTCCTCTCAATGCCGCCACCACGTGTCTCCATGTTTTTCCCTTCTACTACTATTTACAGCTACCCTTCTCTCTTTCCTCGGTCCTTCTCCCCTAAGTCCAAACCTAGATCTCCCAAAGACCTAAGTCAACAGAAAAGGAAAGTTCCCATCGCACCGATGGACTTTTCCGTTATCCCATCAAAGGGGGCCAAGAAGCAAAAGCCTATCACACGCTTCTCTCAGAGTGCTTCGGGAGAAAGGGTAATGGAGATCGCATACCCCAATCCTCCGAAGATAAAAGGATCTGTCTTCGACAGACACACACGATGACTCAAGTCACAATGGGGACGTCTTCCGAAAGCCTTCAGGGAGAGGCCCTATCTTCAGTTGACACCCTCTGCAAGAAGCTTCAAGAAGCAAAAGAAGAGAAAAGGCTACTGAAAGAAAAAAATAAACATCTGCTCCATGCCTTACAGAAGATGGGCAGTGCACCTCCCCCACAACCGCTGCCGAAACTCCTGAGCCTCGAGTCAAGATAAAATTAATGAATATGCAAAGATCGGGAAGCAGGGTATGGTAGTTTCTACCTGGAGGAGCCAGATCCTCAAGGACAGTGAACGAGTGATTGCCAAGTTCACCGATTTGTATCTGAACATCAACAAGGCGAACAAAGAACTCCAGGCGTTAGCAGGACCCATATCCGAAGAGCTGGACCATGCTAGGCTACAACATGAGACCTTTCAAAAATGTTCGACTGTTCAGTTGAAGATCTGGTCAAGTTCGGTGTTTTCGGTCACCCCAGGGCCCTCAATAAAATCCTTTCCACTCTGGATTACCGGATGGATCAACTGGAATTCATCCTCGAAAAGATTGATAAGGTAAAGGAAGAAGCCCTAGACGCAATGCATCAGATGGAACAAATTGTTCTAACGATGTCTCCAGGGTTGCTTACTCCTTCTTTCGCCTTAAGGAAGGTTGACGAAACCATCCAGATCTTCAAGGAGATCGTTTCGCAAGGGCTGGGGCCAGAGGTCACTTTTGACGTAGAATCCATCAATAACCTGCTGGCCTGTCGGGACTTCATCGGGTTCTTAATAGAAGCAGAGAATGAGTATTCCAAACTCCCAGAGAAGCTCACAGACGAGCGGGAGACTTGCGAGGCTATCAGTGAGTGACACAAGGATCCTTCCCAGGATCAACTAGAGCCCATGATCAGCAAGTTCATGGAATACCGTGCCCAATTCCACATCTCGTCACCTGAGCAGCAGCAGAAGCAGGATACCCCCTTTCAGCCGCGGGACGACGACGATGAATAATTCTCTCTCTTCTTGAATTTCTTTTTGTAAATGTCTAAAGTATGTTGGTAAAAATGATGATATCATCCATGTTGCACCATGGGATGATGTCATCCATCAAGTTGTCAAAAGTCAACATGACTTTGAGATATTTTGTAGATTTTATGTAAATAGGTGGTTGGTTCCTTTTTGCCTTCCTTCTTCTCCTTCTTCTATAAATACTCGAATACTTGTTGTATTCGGGGGTGAATACTTTTCAGATGAGAAATAGAAGTAAGAAGAAGATTTTGAACTCTTTGTAACAGAAACAAACATTGAATACAATATATTTAGACTTTGTGTTGAATACATGTGTTTTAATATCAGATCTTTCTTATGTTAGATTTGTGTGATTGTTCTGTTGGATTTGCTTCTACTTTGTTGTCATTTATTCATCAGTATTGCTTTATCCATCTATGCAAGTAGGTTCGGCTCTGTTTACTACCAACCCAAACCATAGACCCTTTGACCCTTCTGCTTTGGAATTCATTTCTTTTCTCCCTTCGGATCTGATCTTTCTTCGTTTTCCCCCTCCTTTCGTTTTTCCTCTCAGCCGGAAACACATCTATTGGGATGAGATCCCAAACCCCCGAAGGCAGAATATTGTGAGACTTGCATAGATTCCTGCTGGTAGAATAGCAATAAACTAGTTTCACTTTGCTGACTCAAAGAGGGGCTATGCCCTGCACACTGTTGACTCGTTTATCCATAAATCTGCCCAAGCGACATATTTTCGAGTCAACACATAAGAACATCTTCCTTCTTCTTCTTCTTTCTCTTTCCTTATAGTAGGATTACATTCGTCAGCACATTCAGGATGGAGTTCTTTTCTTGGAGTAGATTCCAACTTAGCTGTAGGTTTTGGACATCTTTATGAAGCCTTTTACATCACCTCACTACCTTGATTTGCGTGGAATGCTTGGAGTTTCAAAATTTATTCTTTGGGGGTGTTCATAAGAACATTTTCCTTCTTCTTCTTCTTCTTTCTCTTTCCTTATAGCAGGATTATTTCCTTCTTTTGGTTCGAGATTTCTTCATGGATATATTGTACATGAGTACCTCACCAATCCTAGTTATCGGGACTCATCTGTGGACATGTCACTTCTATTTTGGCCCCTAGCTTCACTTGAGGGGGGGGGGTGTTAGAGTTGGTATTTACCTTATCTCATGTTCACCTAGGTACTTTATTTACCTTTATTGTATTTATCCTCACCCACTTATGTGTGTTGATATTTATTTTTATTTATTTAGATATTAGGAGGATATTATCTAGTTTTTAGGTATATTTCTTTCTTTGATCTATGGTATTGACTAGATCCTTGATGTCTAGTTCTTTCCTAAATCTATGAACTTGACTAGTTCTTTCCTTGATTTATGGCTTGATCTACGACCTTGACTAGTTCTTAGATTGTTATTCCTTTCCTAGATAAGCAAGGCCCATTCTCATTGTATTTCATTGAGTTACACAATAATATATGATATTGTTGCTCATTTTGTTGCAAAGGTTTTATGTAAAGTTATTTTCATGAATCACTTTCATCTTATTGATCATGGTGTTTGATTAACATATGTGTTATTGGCTTGGTGCGATCTAGTTATCGTTCCTTTTACTCACTTGCTCCCTCCTACACCCGAACAACATAATTTAAATTTTCCCCTCAATTCCACTTCCCATGTCCATACAAATGTGATCACCTCACATCCCCATTCTTCTGAATCAACCCAAACCCACCAACCTCCTCCTTAAGGTGCTTATTGCTACAGCACTTCCCAATCAATCAACCCGTATCCCAACCACTCATCTCTTACATCCCAACTCATCCTATACAAAACCAATCAAATGTTACCATCTCTCAACAACCAACTCAATCTCACCAATCTTATCACATCCTCATTTCCCAACAATAACCTTTATCTCAACCCATTCAATCGCAACCCCTCAATTACATTCCCCTTATCAACCACTTCCACCAACACCCACTCATCCTCAAACATATAAACCTTATAAACCACCTAATCCATCTACTTAATATGCATCACAATCTCATCCTTCAACTTCTCAAACCCATCCATCTAGTGATCCCATGCAAGCATTATTGAGTAGAATGGAAAATATTGAAGCCGCTACCATGGGATCCAAGACCATCTTCTCATATGAAGAAATATGTAACGAACCTATCAATCTATCCATTCCCATAAATCCTTATCCTGCTCATTGGGAATTTTCAAAATTTTATAAGTTCAATAGCAAGGAGGACCCACAATAAAACCTTTACGCTTTCAAACATTCATGTTACCTCATTGCCCATGATCAAGACCTTATGTTTCATGCGTTCCCCATGTCGTTAGCAAAACCCGCATTGGATCGGTACAACAAAATCCCACAACATTCATTATTTTCCTTCACCCAACTCATGCAACTATTCCTAGAACACTTCTCAATCAATATTGCATGTAAGATCACTATCACAGACCTCTATGCCATTAGACAATATGATGACGAATATATTGCAGATTTCATCATAGCATTATGGGGCATAATCAACCAAGTATCATTCACCCTTCCACAGAATGAATTAATTGAACTTTTCTCATGGTCTTATGTGAAGAATATCTCCTCTACTCTTCAAATTCAATCATTCCAAACATGTAAAGAGGTATTTACCATGGCTCACAGACTTGGACTTCGTGCCCTTGAGAAAGGACATATTAAACTTCAATCTAATAAACCCAAGTTTGAATTCACTAAGTCCTCCACGCATGATGAAAAATACAAGAAAGTCGTTAACGCCATTGTGGTTAAGTATTCCTCTATATCTAATTCTCACATGGAGCCCCTGTGAAGATATCAAAGACTACCTCCTAACTATACCCCTCTAGAGGACTCTTATAGTGAATTATTTGAAGATTTAATGACGGTCTATCTCATTTGCCCTCCTTCCATCTAACCCTTTGACGAATCACAACCCAAACTAGCATGGTATCGTGAGGAACATTACTATAAATATCATCAAGTTTGTGGTCATGACATTGAGAAGTTTTTCACTTTTAAAGACATCGTCCAAAACTCATAGAATCTAGTGACCTCTAAGTGGATAATCCTAATGCACCACCTAATCAACCCCTTGACGTCTTCAAACAACCTTTTCCTAATCATCCACCCAATAATCAAACTCCACCCTCCACATCACAAGCACCTAATGCCCATACAATTAATACTATAAACCAAGATCCAACACCATCACCTACACCCATCATCTCATCACCCATTACATCTACCCCTATTTCGGACTCTTCCCTATAACCACAACTTCATCAACATCTACGCATATTATATATACTTCAACTATGACCACAACTACTACATCCCCATAAATCTTAATTATACCCACTTCTCCATCTATATCATCTACATCCTCATCTCTCACATCTAGTCCTTCACCAATAACTACCTCAATGTTTACCTTAACATCTTCATCTCAAACCCTTACACCTACTTCCGCGTCAATTATATTTCTTCAATTTGTGTACAATGGGGGTCTTGGATGAGGGTGTGTCATTACCAATCTAGCACTATGATAATTCTTCACCGAGAACTCCTCGTACTATGATTATTAACTAATGCACAACTCTTAGTTTGGTGGATGTAATCTGAAACACAACAACAAACATAACACAAGAATACCATAGACTATAATAAGAAGGAATGATGATAAATCTAAAATATCGAGTAAATTATAATATTAACATGAAGTTGTTAGAATCTCACCCATGAGGTACTCCAAGTGTTACTTGAATTCACTTTCCTTCCACTAATACTATGGGAGAAACTTCACAATTACACCTCTCAATGGCTTCTTTAACACACCTTCAAAATGATGGCTTCCTTTACACACTTACTCATACAATGTTTCTCACTACTTCCTTCTATGCTAAATGAGGGGAGTGGCCTCTTTATTTATAGAACTTCTAGGCCTATCCATCTTATCTCTAAGATAGGATAAGAAATCCACTCGATGAATCATATTCCATATCTTAACTTTTATCTCGTACATGTAAGTTTATCTTTGAAGATAAGATAAACCTTATCGTTTCACATGGGTTCCACATTTTTAGACTTTTTAGAAATAAAATACACAAAATATTTATGACCTCACTCCTTGTCCTTATTACCAATATAATATTTTTAATTCCTAATCATGTAGACTCTACTTCTCTACTTACCTCAAATTTGACATTTTAACATTACCGGACCACTTACGACAAATATTTACTTTTACCACAACATTCCTATTGTACTTTTGAATATTACCGTACTATACATTATTGGCGGCGTCGTCTTGGCACAAGCGTTAAGTTATCTTATCGACGCTACTACTAATTAAACTTAACAACATCCTATTCCTAATACATATATTAATGAAATAGAAATTACGGAGGAAAATTTTAGTGTCGACATCTTCCCCCTTCCTAGCTTCTACTCCATCATCGAGTAGACTATTATGGTGCTTGGAAAATCTTCAATTTGTCGTGGTTGACCCATTTTGTAATGGGAGTGCCATCCAATTCCTCCACTGTTAGTGCATACCATTTTCATGCATAGCTACTATTTTGTAGGGGCCCATCCATTTTGGAAGAATTTTTCTCTCTTCTTTTTTTTTTGTATCTGAATCATACACTAGAACCAAGTCATTCATATGAAATGGAGACCAATGGATCTTTTGATCAAAGTATTCCTTCTGCTTCATTTTTTCTTATAGCTTGTATCCTTTGCTATTTCCCTCATTTCCTCTAGCAAATGAAGATGTGCCAACCTTTCTTTTACTAAATCACTTTCATTCATCCTTTCATTTTTCATAAATCTCATAGTGGGAATATCAAACTCAAAAGGAAGAACTGGATCAATGCCATAAGCCAACCAAATGGGAGTATCCTGTTGCTGACTTTGATGTTTCTCTATATGCCCACAATGTTGCATGAATCCTTTTATCCCACTTATGTATCTGCAAGACTACATCTTTTGCTAGAATTTGACACAACACAAAATTTGTTCGTTCCACCTGTCCATTTGTGCTTGGCTTGTATGTTGTTGCCTTCCTATGCTTAATAGAATTTTTTTTGACTAGGGCTTCTACCACCTCATTAATGAAGTGGCTTCCTTGATCTCATTACAATTTCTAATGGGAAACCAAATCTGGTGACAATGTGTTTATATATGAACCTTTCCACTTCATCCATAGAAGTTGTTTTCAATGGCCTAACTTCAACACACTTGGTTAAATAATCATGACAACTACAATATACTTATTTTGGCGTGGGGTAGTTGGAAGTGGACCTACAATGTCTATTCCCCACTTTTCAAAGGGACCAAGTGGAAGACTATGACATAATGGAGCTGATGAAATCTTACGGTTACCATGTGTTTGACAAATATCACATGTCTTACAATAATTATAACAATCTTTAAAAAGAGTGGGCGAGTGATAACCTGCATCCAAGATCCTTTTTTTTGTAAGTTGTTCAGAGAAGTGCCCTCCACATGTACCATTGTGGAATTATTCTATCAGATCCTTCCCTTAATCATGTCCAACTACCCTCTTGTACTGTCCATCAGGTCCTATTCGAAATAATACTCCATGCATAATAGAATATGGACAACTGGCTTGAGTAATCTTCCTCTTAGTCTTTGCATTGGCACCATCAAGAAACTTGAATTCATTCAAATAATTCCAAATATCTATGTATTCACTAGGGATTGTGTCAAGGGATAACAATGTTGCATCTGGGAAATCATCATCATCACAAGATGAACCTAAACCATCATAGGCTCGAGAGAGTGCATCTGCATTGACATGCTTCTTTCCTAGCCTATCTATAATATCAAATTCAAATTCTTGTAGCAAAATTATCCATCTTGCTATCCTCCCTGATGGGTTAGGCTTATTGACAATATATTTTAGAGCCTGATGATCTGTTACAACTATAAATTTCTGCCCTAGCAAGTAATTTCTAAACTTCTTTACAACAAAAATGATAGCTAGAGCCTCTTTTTCGATTCTGATTTAATTTACCTCAAAGACTTGCTCATTTGTGCTCTCCCAAAGTAAATCGGATGATCATTCCCATTTTCATCCTTTTGGCTCAGAGTACTTCCTAGTGCTGCATCTCGAGGCATCAAGTACACAATGAATGGCTTGCACCAATTTAGATTCTTTAAAATAGGAGAAGACACCGGGCTTCCTTGTGTTGTCCAAAAGCTTCATGCACCTTATTTCTTGGTTCATAAGTAACATCCTTCTTCAAGAATTTGGTTAGTGGTCATGCAATCTTGTGAAATTCTTGATGAACCTTCTATAGTAACCCACATGGCCTAAAAATGATCTCAACTTACTTCTATTCATAAGCAAATGGTAACTCTTTGATTTTTGAAACTTTATCACGATCAGTACCAATACCATCTCTGGATACAACATGCCCTAAAAAACGCCTTTAGAACATCCAAAGACACACTTTGTAGGGTTTAGTGAGGCTTGTGCTTCATCTAACCTTTGAAATATTGTTTCTATCTAGTGCAGTGGTCCATCTTGCTCCCATAGATGCAAAATCATCCGAAATACTTTGATGAAGTTCCCAATGTAGGGTTCGAAACCCTATTCATCAAATGTTGGATCGTTGCTAGAGTATTACACAACCCAAAAGGTATAACTCTATAAGAAAACGTTCCCCAAGGAGTGGTGAACGTGGTCTTCAGCTGATCTTTCTCCGCTATATGGACTTGGTTGTATCCGCTATATCCATAAGTAAAACTATAACACTCCTAGCCAGCTACTTCGTCCAAGATCTGATCTGAGAATGGAAGAGGGTAATGATCCTTCTTTGTTGCCTTATTGAGCTTCCTGTAATCAACACAAATGCGTAGCTTCCCATTCTTTTTTATTGAGATCACAATGAGAGAAACCCATTCTGAATTCTCCACAGAAAATATGAATCCTGCATCAAACAACTTATCTATTTCTTCTTTTATAGTCTTGGAAAAATTAGGATTCATTCTATATGACATTTACTTTATGGGCTTAGCACCATCTACCAGCTCAATATAATGTTCTACCCAACTTACTTGACGGAGTTCCTTGTAATCAAAAGTGAATATGGGTATGTACCTTTGAAAGAGTTGGAGGTAGGATTCCTTCTCACTCTCCATCACAACATCACCAATCTTTATTTGTTGGAGACGATCATCAATTTCTTCTTCAGATAATTTTATGGGGTCATGAGTCGGTGTGACTGGAAGGATATCTATGACTGAAACATCAACCTCACTTTCTTCATCTTCGGTGTCCACGTCACTAGTACTCAAGTAATTAGAGGATGTCCAATCATCGGGCCTTCATCACTTGAATCCACAAGTTCTACCTTATGATGCCGAGGGATCACATTTATCTTCACCCTCTCTCTACCACATCTAAGTGTCATGAAGCCTTCATTCCAGTAGTTTCTTGCATGAACTCTCCTTAGCCATGGTCTTCCCAACAACATTAGGTACACAACAATACCATTTTTCATCACCTGAAAGTCTACCACACATACAACACCCATAACAGATATTGCCACATTTGAAACTACACCTTCTAGTTTAGTTTTTCCCTTATTTAATGACCTTAACATAAGTGTTGAGGGCGATCAATTTTTAAACCCAACATAATCATCACAGAATCAGTCATTACATTAACTGCAGCACCTCCATCAACTAAGACATCATGAATTGAAATACCATTACATAATACCTCAACTTGTGGAGCGTAGGGATCCGCCTCTACCTCCAAAACAGGGACCTTAACCTCCTTCCTTCGTTGAGCATTGAGTCCACTTTGTAGCTCCCGCCTCTTTTCAAAAGACATAGCCAAGATTTGACCATATGTAATATTTGTAGGCATTTTGGACAGATCTTCTAAGATGGAGTATGGTCCTTGCCCCTGTGAAATCGTAAAATCCCGCACACCCAACTTTCTTCTCCTATGTTTCTTACTAGTTTCTCCTTTCATCTTCTTAGGATCATTTCCATCTTGATTATCTTTTTCTTTCTTTCTTTTTGTTACAAACACATCTACTTTATTATTTATGCTCTTATCTACTACATCAAAAGAATTCACAGTGTGCTTTCCTTTATCATTATCTCTTGTACTGGATGTAGAAGCTCTAATCTGACAATTATACTTATAATAACCCTTTTATAAGAACCATAACATACAACTTCAGAAATATTTCTTTTTGGACCTCTATCTCCTCCCTGAGAACTAAATTCTTTTCCTTGAAGAAGATTAATAGTTAACTGACCCATCTTCTTAAGCAGATCTTCATACTCAGTAGATGTACTAGGAGAAAGATTTGTGCTCACCGAGAGTGGTTGTGGATTCTAGACCAAAGGTGCTGGTGTAGGCTCTACTTTAGCAACAATTTCTTTGGGCTCCTCTTCCATGCTTTCTTCTTGCCTTCTTGTAATCTCCTTTGCTTGTTCAATGGTAGTTGAGCAGTCATACTTCACTCGTTGTCTGATCTATGGCTTCATCCCAAGAATGAAGTGCTTATAGAGGAGATTATCCACGCCATTCATCAACCCATCCACTAATCCTTCCTTCCGAGATCTGGGCATCGAGCTTCCTCCTTAGCTCTAGAACATGAGCATGATAATCCCTTATCTTCTCCTTCTCTCCTTGGGATAGCTTTGTGATATCGATCATGAGATCTGCATATTTCTGTTGTTCACCAAATTCTTCAAGAAAACTTTCAGTTAATAAATCCCATGAGTTTTTCACATTATCACCTAGTGTTTCAAACCACCTAAGGGCTAAACCATCCAAAAAGGTAGGAAAAAATTCAGTCCATTGTTCCCTTCTTATAAGGCCATTACAAATACAAGATCGTTTAAACTCTTGAATGAAAGAGGAAGCATCTTCATTAGATTGGGTTGAAAAAACAAGAATCTTCCCCATTTCCAAAAGTAACCATAGTGAAATACCAACCCACAAGTACAATCAACAAGACTTATGTGCACAAATAATTAGAATCACTATAATAGAAAATAGAAATGACCACGGTAAACTATGGTAAAACTTGACTTACTATGGTAAAAACTGACTTTACTGTGGTAAACACTATTCACAATAAAAAGTGAAGTTACTGCAATAAATACTATTCACGGTAAAAAGTGACTTTACTGTGGTAAATACTATTCACAAAAAAAGTGACTTTACCATGGTAATTACTATGCACAGTAAAAACAAGGTTACCCTCCAAATGATTTTTGACTAAGTGGGAATATCTCTCCAGAAAATCCACCAACGAGGAATGGTCCTAGCAACGGAGCCAAAATGTCATCACCAATCCGGCACTATGATAATTCTTCACCGAGAACTCCTCATGCTATGATTATTAACTAATGCATGGCTCTTAGTTTGGTGGATGTAATCTGGAAACACAACAACAAACATAACACAAGAATACCATAGACTATAATAAGAAGAAATGATGATAAATCTGAAATATTAGAGTAAATTATAATATTAACATGAAATTGTTACAATCTCACCCATGAGGTACTCCAAGTGTTACTGACTTCACTTGCCTTCCACTAATACTATGGGAGAAACTTCACAATTACACCTCTCAATGGCTTCTTTAACACACCTTCAAAATGATGGCTTCCTTTACACACTTACTCATACAATATTTCTCACTACTTCTATGCTAAATGAGGGGGTGGCCTCTTTATTTATAGAACTTCCAGGCTTATCCATCTTATCTCTAAGATAGGATAAGAAATCCACTCTGATGAATCATATTTCATACCTTAACTCTTATATGTACATGTAAGCTTATCTTTTAAGATAAGATAAGCCTTATCATTTCATATGGGTTCCACATTTTTAGACTTTTCACAAATAAAATACACAAAATATTTATAACCTCACTCCTTGTCCTTATTACCAATATAATAGTTTTAATTCCTAATCATGTAGACCCTACTTCTCTACTTACCCCAACTTTGACATTTTAATATTACCAGACCACTCACGACAAATATTTACTTTTTACCACAACATTCCTATTGTACTTTTGACTATTACCATACTATACATTATTGGCGGTGTAAATCTTGGCAAACGCCGTTATCTTCTATCGACGCTAATACTAATTATACTTAACACCATCCTATTCCTAATACATACATTAATGAAATAAAAATTACGAAAGAAAATTTTAGTGTCGATGCGCTCACCCTAATATGGATGATGATTCTCCTAAGAGTGATGATGTGGCATTAGATTGCTTAGGAGGGTTAATCTTAAGAGAAGGAAGATCCAACTTTTTTTGTGGATGTGTGATGGATTTTTGGATGGGCATGCTAAGTTTCTCAGACCTTGGTTGTGAGGATATACCTTTAATAGGAATGATGAAAATTTCAACTTGAGGCTTTGTGGAGGTAGAACTTGAACTTAGTAATGTAGATTGTGTTGTAGAGGTGGATATTGAAGGTGGAAGTGGTTTTTGTATGATGTGCTTAACAAGATCAAAAGGGTTTGAATATTTTGTAGGCTTAGGATTCATGGATGTAGGGATGATTTTAATTACGGATGGGGTGAGAGTGTCATTTATAGGTATATTTAGTATGGGCGTCTACAAGGTAGATGATTCAAGAGGTGATATGGTTGTGGACCTAGCTTCATATGGTGATATGGGTATAGCCATAGTAGTAGATATAATTGACGCGAAGTAGGTGTAAGGGTTTGAGATGAAGATGTTAAGGTAAACATTGAGGTAGTTATTGGTGAAGGACTAGATGTGATAGATGAAGATGTAGACAATATAGATGGAGAATTGGGTATACCTTTCCATTCTTCTTCTTCGGATGGTCATACTCACATCATCACTACCACCGAATACTTTACCAAATGGGTAGAGGTTGTCCCTCTTACCTATGTCATCGATGTGCAGATTTAAAAATTCATCATGAACCATCTCATATTTCGTTACGGGATCCCTTCGCCATTGTCACTTTGATAATGGTAAATCCTTCAAAAACAAAACGGTTAAAACCTTATGTCAACGCTTCTATTAGTGTAGGTTATTATTTATCCTTTTATTTATTTATTAGGATAATTCTTACACTTGTTGGGTTAGCTTGTTTAGGTGTACTAGTTGTGTGGAGTTAGCTTCTCAATTATGTCAAGTTAGCTTACTAGTCTTTTGGAGCTAACTTAACTACCAAGATGTCGATTAGTGGGAGTTCTTCACCATTGATTTAGGTAGTAGTTGCACTTTCCTCCTCCTATATGTACATATTTCTTATTGAATAATTCATGTCATTCTATTGTAATGTATTGAGCATTATAGATTATGATGGATTTCCATATATGGTATTTTAGCTCTTACTCGCTTTGCAAATCTAATGTGGTGTGTTATTATCATCTCGAGATTGCAGCTTGGAACAATATTCTTATCGTTCTTTTATGGTATCGTAGTAGGAGACACCCATTAAAATCCTTAGCCCTTGGTCATATGGTATGGTCATATGAGGGCTTAAAGCTTGTGATTCCTACTAGTAGGTGCTTAACTTCAGCCCCTTTAATTTTAATTGTGTGGTGAAGGCAACAACAATTTATTTTGTTTTAGTGGCAACTAAAATAAATAATAGAGCAAAATATTAAAAAGCTTGTAACTTTTGATCGGTAACTTGGTTTTGAGTGCCATTTTTTTGTAAAAGTGCTTGTTTTTTCATGCTCTTTCCATTGGAGTTATTTATTTTGAGACTTGCACTATAATTATAAAGTTTCAAATATGGAGGAGTGTTGTAATCAATTGTGGATGCAATTTTGGCTGAGCCCGACGTCCTAAATTTTTGGGAGTTGCAGTTTGTACCTATCATGGATTCTGAGAATGATATGTTTTTCTATAAAGTATGTGGAATTCAAGAGGATATTGTAAAATTTGTGGAAGAAAATAGATCACTCAAGAAGTGAAATTCTCTTCTACAATCACTCATTCATGATAAGGATACAATAATACACTCCTTGCAGAACAAACTTGCTTGCCTACAACATCACCATCATATTATGGACAACCATATCCATGCTCCTAGTCCACTTGCAGTTGTTTCTCTTGTACCCACTGACATTGATCTGCCAGTCTTTGAGCTTGAACCTGCTTTTGATGCTTCTAAACCTATGAGGCTTATTACTGCATGCTCTTCCACATTTGTGCCTATTACAGTACCACATGTTGTGTATCCTACTTTTGCTCAGTTGCATGGATTTTTGAGAAGCATACCACTGCATTCAGATCTCGCATGCTCTATTCTATGGGTCTCACTAGAGGAGTCATTGACAAAAATTCACAGGGTATTGTTTCCTCTATTCCACATGTGAAGTGGAATTCTCGTCATGACATTGGTTTTCGAGTAGATACTTCATTGGGATCACACATTGATAGAGCTCCTTTTTTTGTTCGCTCGACTCTTTCTCGAGGATTACGAGCAACACATGATTTCTACATCTTCACTCAAGCTTGAGAAATCGAGATTTCAGGTTGTCAAACATGATCAACTTTGACACACACATATGATGTTCTTCGTATGCACCCATTGTGCATTTTGCACCAAGTCATATGCAGACATCTTCTTCATCCATCCGTGTTGATTTGGGGTGGATATCTAATCACTCGTGGAGGTGACATAGGCATTCGTTGAGAGAAATCTACAGTGTGGCTCCACCACCATTCGGCCTCTTGCTCCACTTTCTATACCTTATGCATTGTGATGCTTCTTGTTTTGAGCATTTTTCTTTAGTAGGTGTAGTGTATCTCTTTTATTTGTTGAGAGATTTTATATCTGTATTTTCACACTTTTGGCATGTTGACAGTCTCTCTTGTGGGGAGCTATTCTGAGTGGAGCCAAGAGTGTTATTTTGTCGGTGTTCAAGTAGTTGATTTTAGGTAGCTCACACAGATTTTTAACATCACTCCACCCATTCAACAATATGGGAGGGTGTGGTGTTGATCCTGCTTCTTCGGGTTTCGTGTCCTTTCCTTGTTACCTTGGATTTTCTTGGATCATGACACTCTAGATTTTGTGTCCTTGCCTTGTTGCTTTGGTTTTATTCTTGGATCGTGGCACACCTATTTGTAGCACTTGATCGAATTATGTTTGGTGTTTTTACACTTTCGACATCACTCCGTTGACAGTCTCCTTATATGGAGCTATTTTGGTGGAGCCTAGTGTCAATTGTTTTTGAGTTTTGTGATCGAGCAGTGGATTCAGACCACAATGCACACCAAAATTCTTCAACATTGTACAAGTTTTTTGAGTCGAGCTTCTTGGGATGCCTTGGAGTGGGTTTTTACTCTCTTTACTTTGTTGTTACTGGTTTTGGGTACCTTGTGGTGTCCCTTTTTTCTAGTTATTGTACATGAGTACCTCATCAGACCTAGTTGTTGGGACTCATATTGTGGACATGCCACTTCTATTTTGGCCCCTAGCTTCACTTGAGGGGGTGTTAGAGTAGGTATTTACCTTATCTCATGTTCACCTAGGTACTTTATTTACCTTTATTGTATTTATCCTCACCCACTTATGTGTGTGGATATTTATTTTATCTTATTTAGATAGTAGGATATATTATCTAGTTGTTAGGTATAGTTCTTTCCTTGATCTATGGTATTGACTACTTCTTTCCTTGATCTATGGTATTGATTAGATCCTTGATGTCTAGTTCTCTTCTAAATCTATGGTCTTGAATAGTTCTTTGATGACCAGTTATTTCCTTGATTTATGGCTTGATCTATGACCTTGATCGTTCTTAGATTGTTATTCCTTGGCTATTTAAGCAAGGCCCATTCTCATTGTATTGCATTGAGTTCCATAATAATATATGATATTGCTTCTCATTTATTTGCAAAGGTTTTATGTAAAATTATTTTGGCGAATTGTTTTCATCTTATACCATAGCTCCCCTTTCTACACCTTAGCTAAGAACACATATGCTAATCAAACATCACGATCAATAAGATGAAAGTAATTCGCCAGAATAAATTTACATAAACCTTTGCAAACAAATTAGCAACAATATCATATATTATTATAGAATTCAATGCAATATAACGAGAATGGGCCTTGCTTAAATAGGTAAGGAATAACAATCTAAGAACCAGTCAAGGTCATAGATCAAGCCATAAATCAAGGAAATAACTAGTCATCAAAGAACTAGTAAAGACCATAGATTTAGAAGAGAACTAGACATCAAGGATCTAGTCAATACCATAGATCAAGGAAAGAACTATACCTAACAACTAGATAATATCTCCTAATATCTAAATAAGATAAAAGAAATATCCACACACATAAGTGGGTGAGGATAAATACAATAAAGGTAAATAAAGTACCTAGGTGAACATGAGCTAAGGTAAATACCTACTTTAACACCCCCTCAAGTGAAGCTAGGGGCCAAAATAGAAGTGGCATGTCTACAGTATGAGTCCCGACAACTAAGCCTGATGAGGTACTCATGTACAATAATTGGGAAAAAAGGGACACTGCAAGGTACCCAAAACTAGTAACAACAAAGTAAAGAGAGTAAAAATCCACTTCAAGGCATCCCAAGAAGCTAGGATCAAAAAACTCGTACAATGCTAAAGAATTTTGATGTGTATTGTGGTCTGAATCCACTGCTTGATCACAAAACTCAAAAACAACTGACACTGGGCTCCACCAGAATAGCTCCATACAAGGAGACTGTCAACGGAGTGATGTCGAAAGCACAAAAAAAACAACAAACATAATTCGATCAAGTGCTACAAATAGGTGTGTCACGATCCAAGAACAAAAACCAAAGCAACAAGGCAAGGACACAAAATCTAGAGTGTCACAATCCAAGAAAATCCAAGGTAACAAGGCAAGGACATGAAACCCGAAGAAGCAGGATCAACACCACACCCTCCCATACTACTGAATGGGTGGAGTGATGCTACAAATCTGTATGAGTTTCCCAAAATCAACTACTCGAACACTGACAAAATAACATTGGGCTCTACCGAATAGCTCCCCCACAAGAGAGATCGTCAACATGCTAAAAGTGTCGAAAATACGAGATACAAAATCTTTCAACAAACAAGAGAGATACACTATACCGCTAAACAAAAATGCTGCTAACACAAGAAGCATGAAAATGCATAAGGTATAGAAAGTGGAGCAAGAGGCCAAATGGTGGAGGAGCCATGCTCAGTAGATTCCTCTCAATGAATGCCTATGTCACCTCCATGAGTGATCGGATATCCACCCCAAATCAACATGGATGGATGAAGAAGATCCTCGCATATGACTTGGTGCGAATGCATAATGGGTGCATGCGGAAGAACATCATAATGTGTTTCAAGTTGATCATGTCGATGACTGAAATCTCGGTTTATCAAGCTTTGAGTGAAGATTTAGAACTCATGTGTTGCTTAGGATCCTCGAAAGATTCAAGTAAACAAAAAAGGAGCTCACAATGTGTGATCCCAATGAAGTATCTACTTGAAACCAATGTCATGACGAGAATTCCACTTCACATGTGGAATAGAGGGAAAATACCCTATGAATGTTTGCCAATGACTCCTCTAGTGAGACCCATAGAACGGAGCATGCGAGATCTGAATGTAGTGGTATGCTTCTCAAAAAATCCATGCACTCAAAGCAGGCGAGGATACACAACATGTGGTACCAGTAATAGGCACGATGTGGAAGAGCATGCAGTAACAAGCCTCACAAGTTTAGAAGCATCAAAAGAAGGTTCAGGCTCAAAGACTGGCAGATCAATGTCAGTGGGTACAAGAGCAACAATTGCAAGTGGACTAGGAGCATGGATATGGTTGTCCACAATATGATGGTGATGTTGTATGCTAGCTAGTTTGTTCTCGCACGAAGTGTATTATTGTATCCTTATCGTGAATGAGTGATTGTATAAGAGAATTTTGCTTTTTGAGAAATCTATTTTCTTCCACAAATTTTACAATATCCTCTAGAAGTCCACATACTTTAGAGAAAAATATATCATTCTCATAATCCATGATAGGTACAAACCGCAACTCCCAAAATTTAGGACGTCGAGCTCACCAAATTGCATCCATAATTGACTACAACACTCCTCCATATTTGAAACTTTATAATTATAGTTCAAGTCTCAAAATAAATAACTCCATGGAAAGAGCACAAAAAAGTACTTTTGCAAAAAACGGCACTCAAAACCGAGTTACCGATCAAAAGTTACAAGATTTTTAATATTTTTCTCTGTTATTTATTTTAGTTGCCACTAAAGCAAAATAAATTGTTGTTTCCTTCACCACACAAATAAAATTAAAGGGGGTTGAAGTTAAGCACCTACTAGTAGGAATCACAAGTTTTAAGCCTTCATATGACCATAGCATATAACCAAGGGCTAAAGATTTTAATGGGTGTTTGCACAACTTACTATTTTGGGGTGTTGGTGAACTTTATTGCCAAAAATAGCAAAAGAAAAAAACCCAAAGTCTGAGATCTTGAGAAATCTAAAAAACCTAAATAAATAAAATCACGTTTTGTTCTCTTGGCTCGAATCCCGAGGCACCCTGTGTGCTTCTCTGCAAAAAATTGAAAAACCACAAAAAATACTACCTCTAGAATTGGCCGAGTTTATAGTCAATCATAGGGTTTTAAAGCCTTCCGATCTAATGGAAACCTCTTTTTGCATCAAATCGCACGCACAACAAAATACGACCAAATCCCAAATATATGAATATACAAATAATTTATTTGCAAAATAAAACTTACAGACGGATGCCAATAGCAATCTCCTGCTTCGATACCATAAAAGGAACGATAAGAATATTGTTCCAAGCTGTAATCTTAGATGATAATAACACACCACATTAGATTTGCAAAGCGAGAAGAGCTAAAATACCATATATGGAAATCCATCGTAATCCATAATGCTCAATACATTCAATAGAATGACTTGAATTATTCAATAAGAAATATGTACATATAGAAGGAGGAAGTGCAACTACTACCTAAATCAATGGGAAGAACTCCCACTAATCGATCGATCGGTAGTTAAGTTAACTCCAAAGACTAGTAAGCTAACTTAACATAACCGAGAAGCTAACTCAACATAACCGAGAAGCTATGCTTACGGAGGGTGTTAGTGTATGCTATTATTTATCCTTTTATTTATTTATTAGGATAATTCTTACACTTGTGTTATCCCTACACTTGTTGGGTTAGCTTGCTTAGGTGTATTAGTTGTGTTGAGTTAGCTTCTCAATTATGTCGAGTTAGCTTACTAGTCTTTTGTAGTTAACTTAACTACCGAAAGATCGCTTAGTGGGAGTTCTTCACCATTGATTTAGGTAGTAGTTGCACTTCCCTCCTCCTATATGTACATATTTCTTATTGAATAATTCAAGTCATTCTATTGTAATGTATTGAGCATTATGGATTATGATGGATTTCCATATATGGTATTTTAGCTCTTTTGCTTTGCAAATCTAATGTGGTGTGTTATTATCATCTGAGATCGTGGCTTAGAACAATATTCTTATCATTCCTTTCAGCTTCCATATCCAAATCAAGTGGTCTACCCCCTATTACCCTCAAGGTAATGGACGGTAGAAGCCACTAATAAAACCCTTGTATGGATTATGGAGAAAATGGTCAGTAAAACCGCCATAATTGGCATCTACAGATACATCCCGCCCTCTGGGCCTATCATACCTCCATCCACACTCCTACTGGTGCAACCCCATATTCACTTGTCTATGGCACTGAAGCCATCATACCTTTGGAAGTGGAGCTTCCCTCCTTGAGAATATCTCTCAGAGACTATCTTGATAAAGACGAGGACTACAGAGTTGCTCGCTTAGCAGAGTTAGAACTATTAGATGAAAAGTGTATTAGAGCGCTCAATCACCTAAAAGTCTATCAGAATAGAGTGTCTAAGGGGTATAACAAATGCATCATTCATCGGGAATTTGATGTAGGAGATCTAGTTCTCAAAGAGAATCAAGAAGAACACCGTCAAAGACAGAGAGAAGAAAGGAAAGTTTGAGGCTAACTGGCTAGGTCCTTATGTAGTGATTGCAAAATATGGATCAGGAGCCTATAAACTTGCATATTCAAATGGTGAAGAGCTTCCAAAACCTATGAACGCCATGCACCTCAAGTGGTTCTACACTTAGGCATGATGAGAATATCATATAAGAACTAAAAATTAGAAAAACAAAGAAAAAACAAGCAAAAAAATGGAAAAATGAGAAAATAGTAAAGAAAAAGTAGGTCGTCCTCATGTGAAAACCATGCAATTGTGGCACATTGGGCAGGTCTTTGAGTGAAAACTAGTTTTTGCGCTCAAGGAAGATTCACTAAACGCAAGTTACTCTTACGGCAGGACAGGTAATCGTCACCACTTTCTAGATATGACTTCCTTTGCTAAGTCTAGGAACCCTACTAGAGCTACCTTTGTCGTACCGTGATCTGGTTTATTTTCTCTTATATCTGCATGAAGGACATTACCTCTGTATACTCCCATCTAACGTTGAGCGTACCTACACCATTATCACCTTCTCGTACATACACGTGTGGCATTCTACCTTTTGTATATTCCCACATCACGTTGGGGGCATCCACACTTCTTTGTTCTTGTACATTGCTTTCAGAACATGACCTTGGAAAATACAAAAACATTTGGAAAAAAGATACACAAAAACCTAAACATCTGGAAAATTTCCCTTTTCAGGGATAAAGCTACTTTCATTTCACAACGTTATCTTAGGGAAACCTAGACAACAATGAAGACCATAGCTGTGAAAACTTATCTTTTTAGATAAACCCAAAAACATTAGAAAATATATCAATGTTGTCCCACAAAAACAAGGTAATGCTTTAATTACTTTTAGTTGTTGGTTTGTATAGTTTTGATGTACTTAGTCTATTGAATTGTTTGTTCTTTAAATGGATCATTTGCTTACCTTATATTGAATCTTGTTTGATTTGATTGTGTATGGCATTGCATTCATTTAGGAACTCTCATACTTGTGAAAAAAATTGTTGTAGGATTCTTTGTTTGTTATGTGCATCTATTAGAATTCATTTTACTTGCTTAGATTGAGTACCACTTTAATCTCTTGCTAGCATTTGCATGTGTTTGTTTAGTTGTATTTCATTGTGTTGTTTGAATGTGTATATTTGTTTAGTTTTGTTAACTTTTTCTTGTGTGTTTTGCACAGTTGTTTGTTATCACATCTATCATCTATCATTTCATCACATTTCTAACATCATTCACTACATCATATATATACAAAAATGCTAAGTATTACATCATGCATGTATGCTAAGCTAATCATCACATATCGTATCATCAATGGGGGCAAGAGGGGTGCATGCATAATCACAAATCTATCCCCCCCACACCAATATCATCTAGTATCATCCCAAGTGCTAGAATAAAAACTCAAAAAGATCTCATAAATCTAAAAACATGTGGTGCTATCTGCAGATACATGATCAATATGAAAGCATGAAACATACACATCTCTAAATCTAAGGTATGTCACATACATAAAGGAAAGAGAAATCATACATCATAATCAATGTTCATACAAAGCATAAATCACAGTATGGTATATCAAAATGTCCATATATACATGTATAATTGTCCAGGTCAGTGCTCAAAATATACATCATTGATATAATATGCCATCTAAAAGGGGCATGCATCAAAAAGAATTGATCCTTCATCAAAACAATGGTACATACAACTATACATCAAAATTGGTCCTACCTACCCTAGAAACACCCTAAAAAGTGCAATAAATGCGTAATTAACTAGGAGGGATAGGCCACTCACGTAGGGTCCATCTCTTTGGGTCCCGCATGAACTCTTGGATGCAATTTGCGCGTCTCGTCTTGCTCAGTATTCTCGCCATCTCACTCCAGGGCTGTCGCTCTCTTGCTCACGGTAAAAATTTGCAAGAGCTCTAGTAGAAATGAATTGGTTGTGGTTGATTTATCGACCCCGGGTGGGTATATTAACCCATCGTGATGCCCTGAAGCATGTTTTCTCCACCGTGATCGTTCTAACCTTCTTCTATCCGTTGTGATAATTATTTTTGTATTAATATTTTTTTGCTAATTTTCACACGTTGGGGCACTTTGTGCCACCCTGCGGTTACTTCTCCATCACACTAAAATAATTTATGAACCTTTCTGCACCTTTTTCCCACCTTTTCCTCTATTTTTCATCTATTTTCCCCGTCATGATAATTATTTATTAATTTATTTTAAATAAATTATTCCCGACCCATCTTTCTTCTTGTGGGAATATATTCTGGCTCTCTGACAGCCTTACCTTCCCACTATCGCCCTCGCGTGTACTTTTAGAAGATCTTTGATCTTTTGAAATTCTTCTGACCGATCAAAAATAAAAATAAAAAAATTAATAAAACCAAAAACATTGAAATACTTTGAAAATGACCAACCAAAATTGGTAAAACCGATCATCTACGGCTGAAATCTATGTCTATTGCATGGCACTCATCCCAGATCTTGCTGACATTTTCAAATATTTTGAAACAACAACTCGCACATCATCTAAATCTTCAATCACCTACACAAGCTATGTTGCTTACTTCATCTATACTCGGGGCACTATCAATTCATGATGGTACTGTTTTCATCATGCACATTACTTTTTCACGGGACCCAAGTGTCCTCCATCTTTCCCCTTGCATAATACACCTTGCTTAGGGCATCATTCTTCACCCTTGTCATTTATCAGAACATTTGGGACTACATCTTGATAACAAAATATTTGTGCAACTATCTTGAACGTTGTTGGTTTAAGTGTGTGTGATTGTACTTATTTCCCTGTTAGGTGATATTGTTTATTTCATATTGCATTGCATTCATGTATGTTGCATGGAGTTGGTCATTTTTAGCACAAGATAATTGTTTGTATCTTGGATTTTCATGTCATTTTACGCTTTTATCGCATGCTCACATTTTAATAAGGACCAATGAGGAGGATTCTAAGCATTATGATGATTATATATCAATAGCAATTGATTTGTGGATAGCTCAATATCCCTCTTTCTTCTTGTTTCTCATCTTCTCTGATACACTTTTCTTTTTCTGTTGTTTTCTTTTTTGATTGCTGATCAAGTTTCTTTGTCACCCCATCGACACTCAAGGGGGCATCCATCATCCTTCATCCTATTAATTTTCTTCTACCCCTTCAAAAAAATTCTACTCATTTGTGTTTGTCTACTTTCTTTGAAGTGATGTAGCTTACGTCACCCCAAAGAGGGGAAAATGTAGACACCTGTAGTTTGATCAATGCACTATTATTCCTAATATTACACTCCCTATTCTTCCCCTTGCAAATTGACAACACACCACCAGTTAGACCTATCTAACTCCCTTCTTATGACATCTTTTTGGTCGTATTTCCTCTTGTAAACCACTTAAATAGGTTGTCATAGCCTCATTATGACTACATTAGCTTCTTATTCCCTTCTAGTTTACTTCTATTAGCTCCCGACTATCAATCCATTTCATTGGATTGATTAGACCTTCCAGAACCCTTCCAAAACCCTAATTCCTCTCTAAATGAGATTAATTAGTCTAACCTAGGTTAATTACCCTAAACCTAGTCAAATCCTACTTTGACTTGCTAATTAACTTGTTGACTCCTTTTTTAGTCCCACATGCACCCAAAAGCCTCCCATTTTCCAAATGAAAAACTATAAATAGGGCTATACCCCCTCCCTCATTTCCTAAGAATTCTCTCTTCTTCCTAGCACAAATTATAGTATTTTGTTTAGGCTTTAGATTGTATTTCATTTTCTTCCATTGAGCTAGTAGCATTTGCTTTTGTATTTTATAGCACCAATATGGAGTAAAAGGGAAGATCCATTGGCCTTGAAGCCATTAATGGGGAGATCTCTTTCTCTTAAACACATAATTGAATGCTTAGATCCTCTTAGGTTCATTATTTCAAGCTTTCAAAGAATAGAGGTTAGCTTCATTTGCTTAGTTTGCTTGTTTACTTCAAATTAATGTATGCAAAGAAGAAAACCTTGCTCATTTCTTATCAGATGGTCCATTGATTAGTTTGCTAAAATCCTTTGGGGTTTCTTTAGAGATTCTTACCCCAAATCCATGGCTTTTGCAACTTTTCATTGAATGCAACATTAACACTACTATCACCTATTCTAATCCTATCATCTCATCATCTACCACGGTCACTTGTGCCCCTATCTAATCATCTCAAGAGTCTCACTTTGAATTCATTACGAGGGTATTTACCTTAGCTCATGTTCACCTATGTACTTTATTTACCTTTATTGTATTTATACTCACCCACTTATGTGTGTGGATGTTTCTTTTTATTTATTTAGATATTAGGGGATATTATCTAGTAGTTAGGTATAGTTCTTCCCTTGATCTATGGTATTGGCTAGATCCTTGATGTCTAGTTCTCTCCTAAATCTATGGACTTAACCAGTTCTTTGATGACTAGTTCTTTCCTTGATTTATGGTTTGATCTACGACCTTGACTGGTTCTTAGATTGTTATTCCTTTCCTATATAAGCAAGGATCATTCTCATTGTATTTCATTGAGTTCCATAATAATATATGATATTGTTTCTCATTTGTTTACAAAGGTTTTATGTAAATTTATTATGGTGAATTACTTTCATCTTATTGATCATGGTGTTTAATTAACATATGTGTTCTTGGCTTGGTACGATTTGGTTATCATTCCTTTTATGGTATCAGAGCAGGAGATTGCTATTGACATCCATCTGTAAGTTTTATTTTGCAAATAAATTATTTATATATTCATATATTCGGGTTTTCTCATATTTTGTTGTTGTTGTGTGTTTTTATACAAAATAGAGGCTTCCATTGGATCTGGAAGGTGGAAAACCCTAAGATCAACTGTAAACTTGACCATTTCTGGAGGTAGTCATTTTTTTGGTTTTTTTTGTTGCAAAGAAACAAATCAAGTTAATCTCGGCTCCACGCTAGCCAGAAAAAGAAAACTATAAATTATTTTTTTGGGTTTTGTTGGGTTTGTCGACATCCGAATCGGGTATTTTTTTGTTGCGGTGCACCATTTTGGGTTTATGTGTAGGAGGTATTTTTCGGAAGGACGATTCTTTCCTTTTTGGCAAGGTACCAGGATGGCCATGCAAAAATTCTGCCATTTTGGAAAATTTCGTAGCTCTGCTATTTTTGGCAATGCAGTCACTATCCACACGGTCCCGAAATAGTAATTTTTACCAGAAGAAGCAATTGGATGTGACTTTCTCAAAAACAAGCTGCACACCCCACTCATGGTCATATGAGGACTTAAAGCTTGTGATTCTTACTAGTAAGTGCTTAACTCCAGCCCCCTTTCATTTTATTTGTGTGGTGAAGGCAAGAGCATTTTATTCTATTTTAGTGGCAACTAAAATAAATAGTAGAACATAATATTTAAAAGCTTGTATCTTTTGATTGGTAACTCAGTTTTGAGTGTCATTTTTTGTAAAAGTGCTTTTTTTAAAGATCTTTCCATTGGAAATATTTATTTTTATAATAACACTATAATTATTAAGTGTCATATTATAACACGCACTCATTATAAAGTGCCAAAATTTGGGGGATCTTTTTGCATTTTTTTGGGGTCTTGTTGCAGTTGCTTGGTTCTTGCATTTATTTTGGTGATTTTTTTAGGATGGCATCTTTATCTACTTCGCATTCGATCATATTGAGCCATTAACAACACATAATTACCACACATGGAAACCAAGAATGGAAACAATAATTAAATGGAAAGGATTATGGGATTTAAATTCTTCAAAAAAACCTATGTTCACTAGAGAATATGAGAAATTTTAGTACCAACGCAAATTTGATGAGTGTATGGGTTTGATAGGAACTTATGTAAGTGACAGTATTTTGTTTCATTTGGAAAAATGTGACTCTCCTTTCAAAATATGGGAGAAATTGAAGGATTTATTTGGTAAGGTGGATCATATGAGATCCATGCAACTTAAAATTGAGATCACCTCTCTTAATCATAAATATTTTCCAACAATTATAGACTATCTTACCAAGTTCAAGCATTTGTTGACATAGTTGAAGGGGAGTGGAAGAGATAAGAAAGATGAAGAGTGTGTTTACTTGATTCTATTCAAGTTGAGAGGACCATTTCAAATATTTTATTTTACCTTTTTCTCTAGCATGGATGCCTTAGGTGACACATTCAAAATGCCTAACGTAGAAACATTTTGTGAAAGAATTACTAGGGAAGAATCCAAATTGTCTCATCTTGAGTCTTCCACCTCTCAAAAGGAATTAGTTTCATCTAATCCTAATTGCAAGGGAAAACCAAAAAGTAAAACCAAATCCAACCCTTCTCCATCTCAAAGTGCTCCTAAACCTAAAGAAAAAAACTCTAAACCCAAGGAGTCTTCTAAATCCAAGAATGAGTCTATCCTTTCATGCTCTTTGTGTGGGGGTATTGGTCATGAAGAACATAGGTGTTATAAGCGAATGCAAGCCTTAGAGGATGCAATCAAGAAACACACAATTTCTATCTCCACTCCACTACCTTCTAATCAGCATGGTAAAACACCTAATGTTGTTGGGAGATCTCACTCACCACTTGTAGATAGTTAGGTTATATATTTTGGTGCTTCTTATCACATGACTTCTTCCAAGGAGTCTTTTGTTTCTCTAGGTTTGAGTTCTAGTTCCAAAATAAAGGTTAGATATTCTTCCTTTCTTTCTGTTAAGGGAAAAGGTGATATACAACTTGATAGTGACAAAGATCCAAGATGCATTATATGTTCCTAACATCACTACAAATTTGCTTTCTATATATCAAATTTTTCATTATGGTAAAGGGAAAACAATGATTTTACACCACATGGGACAGTAGTAAGAACTTTGTTGGAGCCTTATTCACTTTTTTCTTAGGTTATTTTTTATCATAGTTCTATACTATATCACTTTGAGGGTTTTGATGACACTTCTTCTATAGGAACATGATTGGTTTCTCATGCAAATTCAGAGAGTAAGCTTTGGCATGAAAGATTTGGACATCTTAATTACAAATATTTGAAGGAGTTTTTCACTCATGGTATGGTAGATGGTCTTCCTAGAGTTTCTTTTCTTGAGGGAGTTTTCTCTGGCTATGCATTAGGGAAATAACACCAAGATCCATTTCCTAAGAATTTGTCTAAGAGAGCTTCTTCACCACTTGAGCTTGTGCATAGTGACTTGATGGTTTTTCCAACCCCTCTTTCAATAGAGCTAAGTATGCACTTAAATTTATTGATAATTTCTCGAGGCGTACTTGGGTTTATTTTCTCAAGTACAAAAGTGATGTTTTTTCACACTTCAAATTCTTCAAGGCTTTGGTCGAGAAACAATCTTCTAGTTATATAAAGAACCTTCATACTGATAATGGGGGAGTACTTCAACAATGAGTTTTCTAACTTTTTGGCAACTCAAGGCATTATTCACCAACATTATGTTCCTCATACTCCACAACAAAATGGCTTAGCAGAATGGAAGAATAGAACTTTGAAGGAAATGGCTAATTGTATGATGCATTCTAGAGATTTACCTCCTATCTACTGGGCATAAGTAGTTAATTGTGCTAACTACATTCAGAATCACACACCACATAGAGCACTTGAGCATTTGACTCTAGAGGAAGCTTGGTCTAAAACTAAGCCAGATGTCTCATTTTTGGTGTCTTTGGGAGCCATGTTTGGGCCTTTGTGCCAAAGAAGAAAAGGAAATATTTGGATAAGAAGAGTAAACCCTTGATCTTTTTAGGGTATTGTGAGGACATGAGAGTTTATCGACTTTTAGATCCTGATACACATGACATTATTTTTCAAACACATGTTCAATTTGATGAGCACTTCACTCCTCATGATTCTTCATCTTCTTCCATGCCTCCTTCTTCATCTCATCTTGAGGATCCTTTCTTTGAGGAGATTGATGAGGAGGTTATAGATGCTGATGAGAATCATATTCCCACTGATTTTTCACTATTCCTAAGTGGGCTCGTACTACAGTTTCTGAGGTAACACCTTTCATACAGGATATTCCACCCACTAGGCATCATCACACACATTCTACAGGTTCTGAAATTTTGTGTTAGGTAGTTTATGAGGATCCACAATCTTTTTCAAAGGCTCATGGGATACAGGAGTGGGATGATGTGATGACAACTGAGTATTCTTCTTTGATGAAGAATCATACTTGGGATTTGGTATCTCTTCCTAAAGGAAGAAATATGGTTAGGTGTAAGTGGGTATACTGATCCAAATACACAATTGATGGGTCCATTGAAAAATATAAGGCTCATCTTGTTACAAAGGGATTTTCACAAGTTTAAGGTATTGATTACTCGAGACTTTTGAACCCATTGCCAAGATGGATTCTCATGTACGCCTTGTATTTGCTATTGTTGCATCACGGGGATGGCATGTATACTAGATGGACGTGAAGAGTGCCTTCTTGCATGGAGATATATAAGAGGAAATATACATGGAGCATCCAAATAGATTTGTTAAGGATTCTTCTCTTGTTTTTAGGCTCCGAAGGTCTCTCTACGGTCTCAAACAAGCCCCTCGGCTTGGTATGAGAAGATGGATTATTTTCTTCTATCTACTAGTTTTTTGTTCCTTTCCACTCCAATCATACAATGTATCTCCAGCATGTTGGTGAGGATATTGTGATACTTGTCTTGTATATTGATGATTTGTTACTTACTGGATAGCTCTTCTTCCCACATTTAGAGTAATCAGAGGGCTCTTTCTACATAGTTTGACATGACAAATCTTGGGCTATTGCATTATTTCCTTGGTTTGCATATTTCTCAGACAGATTCAAGGATTCATTTGAGTCGAGAAATTACACCCATGATCTTCTTAGGCACTTTGATATGGTTGATTGCAAGCCAAGTCCATCTCCTTTTTAGTCCGGAGTTAATCTTACTTCCACATGTACCACATAAATTTTTATCCTACATTGTATAGGCAATTAGTTGGGAGTCTCATATACTTGACCCATACTCACCTTGATATTTCATTTGCAGTAGGGCTTGTATCTCGGTTTACATTCTTCTCATAGTAGTCACTGGCAAGTGCTAAAACGATTTTACGTTATTTACATGGAACTTCCCACTTTGGCCTACAATACACTAGGGGTTCTATTCAGTTGTTTGGGTATACTGATTCGATTGGGAAGGTTCTTGATGACAGTGTTCCACTTTTGGCTATCTTTTTTTCTTGGTTCTTCTTCGCTTGGGCATGCAAAAAGAAATGTGCTATTGCACTTTCATCTTCGTGAGGCGAGTACATGGAATCGGTTATAGCGAGTCAAAAATTATTTAGCTTCAACAGCTTATTGACAGAGTTTGGATTCCCACAGATTCACCGACGATACTTTTGTGTGATAACCAAAGTGCAATTCACATTTCTACCATGACCTAATTGAACACCAATAGACCAAGCATATCAAGATACACATCCACTTCATTCACAACACATTCAGGATGGAGTTCTTTTCTTGGAGTAGATTCCAACTTAGCAACAGGTTGCAGACATCTTTATGAAGCCTTTTGCATAACCTCACTACCTTGAGTTGCATGGAATGCTTGGAGTTTCAGAATTTATTCTTGGGGTGTGTTCATAAGAACATCTTCCTTCTTCTGCTTTCTCTTTCCTTATAGCAGATTATTTCCTTCTTTTAGTTTGATATTTCTGCATGGATATATTGTACATGAGTACCTCATCAAGCCTAGTTGTCGGGATTCATACTTTGTGGACATGTCACTTCTATTTTGGCCCCTAGCTTCACTTGAGGGGGTGTTAGAGTTCGTATTTACCTTATCTCATGTTCACCTAGGTACTTTATTTACCTTTATTGTATTTATCCTCACCCACTTATGTGTGTGGATATTTCTTTTATTTCTTTAGATATTAGAATTTAGGGGGATATTATCTAGTTTTTAGGTATATTTCTTTCCTTGATCTATGGTATTGACTAGATCTTTGATGTCTAGTTCTCTCCTAAATCTATGTACTTAACTAGTTCTTTGATGACTAGTTCTTTCCTTAATTTATGGCTTGATCTATGACCTTGACTAGTTCTTAGAGTTTTATTCATTTCCTATATAAGCAAGGCCCATTCTCATTGTATTTCATTGAGTTGCACAATAATATATGATATTATTTCTCATTTTGTTGCAAAGGTTTTATGTAAAGTTGTTTTGGCAAATCAATTTCATCTTATTGATCATGGTGTTTGATTAACATATGTGTTCTTGGCTTGGTACGATCTAGTTATCGTTCCTTTTACTCACTTGCTGCCTCCTACACCCGAACAACATAATTTAAATTTACCCCTCATTTCCACTTCCCATGTCCATACAAATGTGGTCACTTCACATCCCCATTCTTCTCGAATCAACTCAAACCCACCAACCTCCTCCTTAAGGTGCTTATCGCTATAGACTTCCCAATCAATCAACCCGTATCCCACCACCCATCTCTTACATCCCAACTCATCCTATACAAAACCAATCAAATGTTACCATCTCTCAACAACCAACTCAATCTAGCCAATCTTATCACATCCTCATTTCCCAACAATAACATTTATCTCAGCCCATCAATCACAACCCTCAATTGCATTCCCCTTATCAACCACTTCCACCAACAACCACTCATCCTCAAACATATATAACTTATCAACAACCTAATCCATCTACTTCATATGCATCACAATCTCATCCTTCCACTTCTCAAACCCATCCATCTAATGATCCCATGTAAGCATTATTGAGTAGAATGGAAAATATTAAGCCGCTACCATGGGATCCAAGACCACATTCTCATATGAAGAAATATGTAACGAACCTATCAATCTATCCAAACCCGTAAATCCTTATCTTGCTCATTGGGAATTTTCAAAATTTTATAAGTTCAATAGCAAGGAGGACCCACAATAAAACCTTTACACTTTCAAACATTCATGTTACCTCATTTCCCATGATCAAGACCTAATGTTTCACGCGTTCCCCATGTCATTAGCCAAACTGCATTGGATCGGTACAACGAAATCCCACAACATTCATTATTTTCCTTCACCTAACTCACGCATTTATTCCTAGAACACTTCTCTATTAATGTTGCATCTAACATCACTATCACAGACCTATACGGAATTAGACAATATGATGACGAATATATTACTGATTTCATCATAGGATTATGGGGCATAATCAACCAACTATCATTCACCCTTCCACGAATGAATTAATTGAACTTTTCTCGCGGTCTTATGTGAATCATATCTCCTCTACTCTTCAAATTCAATCATTCCAAACATTTAAAGAGGTATTTACCATGGGTCACAGAATTAAACTTCGCACCCTTGAGAAAGGACATATTAAACTTCAATCGATAAACCCAAGCCTGAATTCACTAAGTCCTCCACGCATGGTGACAAATACAAGAACGTCGTTATCACCAGCGTGGTTAAGTATTCCTCTATATCTAATGCTCACATGGAGCCCCCGTGCAAAGATATCAAAGACTACCTCCTAACTATACCCCTCTTGGGGAATCTTATAGTGAAATATTTGACAAGTTAATGACGGTCAATCTCATTCATCTTCCTCCCATCTCGACCCTTTGATGAATCATAACCCAAACCAGCATGGTATCATGAGGAACATTATTGTAAATATCATCAAGTTTGTGGTCATAACATTGAGAAATGTTGTCCTTTTAAAGACATTGTCCAAAACTCATAGAATCACAGTGACCTCCAAGTGGATAATCCTAATGCACCACCTAATCAACCCTTTGACGTCTTCAAACAAACTTTTCCTAATCATCCACCAAATAATCAAACTCCACCCTCCACATCAAAAGCACCTAATGCCCATATAATTAATACTATAAACCAAGATCCAAAGATCATCATCTACACCCCCACCATCTCATCACCCATTGTATCTACCCATATTTCGGACTCTTCCTTATAACCACAACTTCATCAACATCTACGCATATTATATCTACGTCAACTATGACCACAACTACTACATTCCCATAAATCTTAATTATACCCAATTCTCCATCTATATCGTCCACATCCTCATCTATCACATCTAGTCCTTCACCAATAACTACCTCAATGTTTACCTTAACATCTTCATCTCAAACCCTTACACCTACTTCCACGTCAATTATATCTACTACTATGGCTATACCCATATCACCATATGAAGCTAGGTCCACAACCATATCACCTATTTAATCATCTACCATGTAGACGCCCATACTAAATATACCTATAAATGACACTCTCACCCCATATGTAATTCGAATCATCCCTACATCCATGAATCCTAAACCTACAAAATATTCAAAACCTTTCGATCTTGTTAAGCACATCATACAAAACCACTTCCACCTTCAATATCCACCTCTACAACACAATCTACATTACTAATTTCAAGTTCTACCTCCACAGAGCCTCTAGTTGAAATTTTCATCATTCCTATTAAAGGTATATCCTCATAACCAAGGTTTGAGAAACTTGGCATGCCCATCCAAAAATATCTCACACATCCACATAAAAAGTTGGATCTTCCTTCTCTTAAGATTAACCTTCCTAAGAAATCTAATGCCACATCATCACTCTTAGGAGAATCACCATCCATATTAGGATGAGTGCCCTCATCCAAGAACCCCATTGTACACAAATTGAAGAAATATAATCCTTCTTCTAAATCTGAAGTCTCATCAAAACCATCCACCACCCCAATTGTCAAATCGAAACAAAAACAATCTTAATCGCTACCAATTATCAAAACTAAAACCAAGACACAACCACCTTCCTCTTCTTCTAATTCCAAGATGAATTCAATGGATCCCACAAGGTCTCATCAAAGAAAACCTTCCCTCTTATCCTCATCCAACATTCTTAAAGCCACCTTAACAACAACCTCTTCCCCAACCACCCCCATTAGTTTTTACACATAAATATTTTAATGCCTACTTTAAGCATCTACAATTACTCTCCCACCTTTCAAAAATTTTGATCCATGTGGCCCAAAACCTTCATGGTTTGATTATAATCTCATTTTTGCATATCATCGTGCACTAGGACATGATATCTTTTGAACATTATATGACCCTTCAAACTAGCATCCATAATCTTATCGATGAGGATGATCTTATCCTTAAAGGAGGTCACCCTCTTCCATCTCCCAATTTTGCTTCTTCATCCCAATATTCATCCACCAAGATATATAAATCTCCTTGTTCATCCAAGACTTTTGTTTTCATCCCGCCTCCAACCTTGACATCTCCTAAAGAGGTTCCTCCTCTCTTTATTAATGTTGTTTGGATCATGACCCATTCTCATCCCCATTACCTCTAGTTAGCTATTCAATCCAAATCTAAATCCATTATCACTTATCCTTATAGTGATCGTACTCGCCCACTTCTTCATCAAAACCTCGAGGTATCTATCTTAGTTTCCCTTGGCCTATCATGTTATTGAAAAAAATTTATGAAATAACTTCATCGAGTCCCATTTAAGATGTCACTTTATGATCTCATCCAAAGTTTCTTTTATCATAGGAAAACCCTCATTTAAGCTCTCAAGTGTATCCCTACTCTTAACTATGAGGCTCAACCCTTTTCATCTCTTGTTAGAGCACTTGCTACTTTTTCTTCCATATCCTTGACAATATTGAAATTCCCAACATAACACCCAAAGAACATGATCTTACACTCTTCATCATTGTGTGTATCAATGACACATTCCTTCATTGTTCTATGATAGACAACGAAACTAGTATAAACATCATCTCATCTCACACCTTTGATTAACTTAAGCTCCCTAATTTGATTTCCGCCCAATCACCCACGAGTTCTTCATGCATTCAATGATGTTTTTGCCCCTGATTTAGGCACGATTATTCTTCCTATTCATGTAGGTGAAAAAATACTCCATGAGGTCTTATATATCGTAGAAGGGGAGTTTCAATGTAATATCCTACTTGGACGACCATGGATTCACGTTATCCGTTGTGTTCCTTCATCGATGTATCAAATATGAACACAAGGGGAAAATTATAAATCTCTCTGTATAAACTCCTCCATTCAAATCATGTCACATGACTTACCATCCTAATGATGAGCTCATTCCCATGCAAGGTTCTTCCAAAGCATCTACTAGTTCATCTGTCTCTGTTGTTGCAAAATTGGACGGTGAGGGGGTGAATCAATGTCTTCTTAAAATTTTTAGATATTTCAACTTCACAAAACTTGTTAGGAAAAATAATATGAAACCATACACAAGCACATGAAAGAGAGATAGTACATAATATTTAGGTGGGAAACCCAATTAAAATTAGAGAACTATCTTTGGACAATTTTTCTTGTGTGTTACAATGATTTCAAGTTGAGATGCAACTCAAATTTTGAGGCTATAACCCCCAAAATAATTCATTCAACAACTATTGACCTTCTGTAAGCTACAACTTACAAGGAATCTACAACTCCCTAGAATTTAATCAACCACAACTAATCTTTTGTAAGCTATTACTTACAAGGAGGCTGAACCCCCATGTGCTAAGCTACAACTTAGACTTGTTCTTGAGTTTTGGTCACACTTTTCTGTTGTCTCTCACAACTAATGATGACCTCTATATTTTCTTACTTCCCTGTTTTTGATCCTATTTTCTATTTCTTTCAATCTACTACATGCACCCTGATTTTGTCCCAAAATTTTCTTATCAACTTCCTTTTGTATGTGTAATTTCATCAAAGACTCAAATTGCCACATACTCTACTCTCTCGAATTCTTTAAGAGTGCTTTATCTCTTCTTGATTGATTAAACCAATACCCTGATCACACTTTTATCATCTAGAATTCAACTTAGTCAAAAATTACATTCATAACATTAGATCTATGTCAATGTACTTTATATTCACCTTACTTTATTTCCTCAACTCTCTTTTCACTCAAAGTGATTTTATCTTTCATAGTCTTGTTTATATGCATTTCACATGAAACAATAGGATATTATTTTCATCTTCTTGTGCTCTATCTTTGTAACTTCACCAATGTAATCTCCATATGTGATTCACAATGCTTTTCTTTAGATTTCAAAAGCTCTGAACATACTATTTCAGTCAAAATGCACTTCCATCTGGTTTGTTCAATGTAACCTTTATAACTTTTCATTGCCCTTCATATTACATTTGGATCTTATTATTTCTCTATATTACTTCACTACACATCACTCTCACATTATTCAACACACTCCTTAGAGTTAAACAATCAATTCAAACTATATCCTATGTCTCCTTCACATTGTTTTCATCTAGCACAAAACATGATGCCTTAGCTTGAGTTCATCTCTCAAAAAGACAAAACTATTCCCTTCAACTTCCCTATAATTTTCTCATGAACTCCTATTTCCATGAGAACCCATACCAAAGGTCAGTCCTTTTTAAGTCTTTAGAAGCTTTTGTTATTCTGACTAGACTCTTCAAATGTTCTTGATTAAAATTGTAAATTTTCACCTTTTACGCCTTGTCCTATATGGCTCGAGCCAAGAATGAACTCCTTCCAAGCAAGTAATTGATAAGGGAAATTTCAATTTATTCTATAGAATGAGCAAGACTCCATAAGAAAAGGATTTATATGCCTTTTGTATTCAAGGTTTCACCAAGTAATACTTAGGAATACTCACCAATTCAACTCTGCCTTGAGCTAATACTTACAACATTGGAGTTGTTTGAACATTTAAAAAAATTGTGCCAACTTCCTTTGATAACCATTTGAGTGTATTAAGTCATTAGACCACTTTATTAGAGGAGACTTCACTTGAACTATCAATAGTGACGTTGAACTGATATACCGGTTTTCAAACCAACGGTGAAACAAGGTTTTAACCAATTTTCATGTTTCCACATGCTTTATTTAGTCACTACTAACACTTGGAGGGATTAGGAGGTCTAGTGTTTTGTCAAAGATGAAAATTTATCTTAAAGAAGATTGACATGACTGAACCTTAGACAACTATGCTTGTTCTTCACCATTGTCACGTGTTTCTTTTACTTTCAAGCCAAAAAAATACCACTCCCATGTTGTGGACACCATTCAAGAGGTTTTTATATTTTACACGGAGCTTTAGAATGTTTACAAAGATTAATTTTCATTAGAAACTGATTTCTCTCTTTGCACATTAATGACAGACATTCTCGAAGAAAATGTCAACAAATTCTGAAACAAACCTTGATGAAACCACTTTGTTCCTTTTGCAACAGGATTATTCTATCCCTACAAAGTAATTCCCAATTTTTTTTGAATTTTCACTTAAGGAAGAATGAAATTCAAGAAAAATCATGTTTCAAACCCTAGAATCGGGTTACATTGACTGTAGATGCTCAAGAACACTTAAAATTTGTTTTCTTTCTCAAATATTGATGGAATTTGAAAATTACAACTTTTGAGGCTGTGTTAAACAAATGTCCATCTCTTTAAATTTATTTGCAAGCATAAACATCTCCCAAAACTCCCATCTATCAAACAATACAGTGCACATTGAATGTAATTGGATTATGCTTTGTGTGAATGCAACTTATAATAATGCTTCAAGACATTAAGATGACACAAAATTAATTTGAGATTCATCTACCCACTCAAGTGATTCAAAATGTGTATTCACCATTCGAGTGAGGTTTGAGTAAGGACAATGTTGGAGACACCACAAGCTAGTTGTGAGATTTGACTACTTGCTTACAACCTATCTTTCAATTTGTTACTTCTTCACTCTTGAATCTCAAATGGAATTGTATCAAACATTTTTATGCTTATTTTGACACAAAATACAGGCTCTTGGAGGAAGACATTCATCTTGGTTTGGCGTGCTTCCCAAACACAACATATAAGACATTGAAGGTGATCAACACCCCTAAACCAAGATTACAATTCACCATGCAAGCTGAAGGTTTCCAAAAAGTATTATAAGACCTTTAGAGGATTATTGAATCCTAAAAATATTTGAAGAAAACCTACACATAAATTTATAATTGAAGGATATAAGCTTGAAGAGCTCGGTGTCAACTACCCACCAATTTTTTTCAAGAACCCATGCATGCCTATATGGTACAATCCACTTTAAGATCCAATAGAGTTAAAATTTTGAATTAGATGATGTTTTATATGATTTTGAGGATTTTACAAAAATTTGCAAGTTATTTAGAGACAGAAAAAGTCATATTAAGCCTATCGACTCAAGAAGAAGCCCTGGAGAGAGAGAAAACATTGACAGGAGAATGATCATAACTTCCTTAATTCTTGTCCATTTTACTTGAAATTTTTTTTGATACATCAATATTGAAGTAATATTAAAACATTAATTCTATGATTTATCTGAAGAAGGCACTATATTTTTTCTTGGGTGCTAAGAATCCAAATAACTTATTTTGCACTTCTTAAGAAGCTTGTTTTAGAAAAACTTACACAACTTTCACATACCTTTTCAGAACTTGATGAAATTTGGCATGAAGCACCAAAACTAATCCCTCTACATGATACATGAGATTATTTTTCATAAATATTCATGTAATATTAAAACCTATCTCATTTTCATCAGAATACACTACTAATTCTCAAAGCCAACTTTTGTGAATTTTTGAATTTTTCCTCCAAGAGATAAACTAAGCCTTGTTGTTGCTCACACATGCCCTAGACAACATTCCTAGGCTAATACTATACTCACATGATATTTTCATGACCTGTACCAACCTCTCACACCTCATCAGGCTCTAGAAACATGACCGAATTAGCTAGTTACAATTGTGACTCCTACCAACTGACTCGGAACTCACTGTGAAAACCTCTTTCTCATACTCGACATCATCATATATGACCTATAGAACCTCTGATCCAAGCATACCTACCATTTCCATACCTATAGTAGACTCTTTCCTCACAAACCATACCTGCATAACACTCAAAACCAACTTGAATGCTCCTCGAAACACCGAGAAGGAACTACCAATCAACCTTCATGCCTTTAAGTGTGCTTCACTTCACCATTTAGTCCTTTGTCATCAATGCCACTTGAAATCAATGACAACAACAATGACCAAGGTTCAACATCTGCATCCTAAATCCCTAATGACAAATATTTGGAAAAATTAATGGATTGACTCTCGCTAAGGGAGTATCGTCTTCTCACGATTAATTCCCTTCCCATGCCTAATCGAATCAGTAGACCTGAAAAAGCTCCAATGTACCAACTTGACGTCGGGTACCATTTCTTTCATTCCACCTCATCTTCACACCAATATCATCTATGGTGGCATTGATCACCCTTCCTCTCACATTGACACTCAACCACACAAAAACCCTATACCAGTGGGTTTGAATTTATTTTAAAAAAACATTTTCCTACACCTATCTTCATTGTTGTGCCTGGAAAGGATTTGGAATCAAGTGTTATGAACAAGGCATCTGTGACCTCATTATTGATCAATCTCACAAACCCCATGAAAATTTTGGGTTGGGTTATAAGGAACAATCTACTGATCCTCTTCCTCCATCCTTAGCTCTCATGGACATTTACCCTCCATATTCTCCATCCCATGAGGTTATGGATACAGATGACACTGTATCCATCTCATCCATATTTTTTATAATCTCCACCATTACCTTGGGACCGGTCACCTATCAGTGTGAAGGTGAATTTAGGTTCCTCCCACTTTAATTTATAGAAATGATAGAGGAATATTCCCCTACCATTAACATTCTTGAATGCACAGATGACGATTCCATCCTCTACTACATGGGGGAATAATATTCCTATCTTCATAAGACCTTACCGCTAGACACATCTACCCTTCTTAATGATTCCACCATCGACATCAACATAGGGACTTTTTAAGAGTCCCACATTCTCAATGTGGGCTAATCCCTCGATCCATGTAAGCTTGATTATTTCACCGTCTTCCTTGCTAGACATAGCCAAACCTTCACATGGTCATACGCCAACATGCCAGTCTCGATTCTTCCATTTTTTCCACAATATCATTACCTTTCCTAATGCTAAGCTGGTTAAGTAGAATCTTCTCCGCATGCACCCTTGAGTTTCCCTCCTTGTCAAAGAGGAGATACAACACCTTCTTTCAACTAACCGCATCATTCCTATCGAGTATATATGTAATGGGTTTCCAACATCGTACCCATTTCCAAAGCTTTTGGAAATCTTTGTATCTGCACTAACTTTTGAGATCTTAACCTCAATTTCCCTAAAGAAATTTTCCCTCTTCCTAACATCGATTAGTTTGTAGACCTTACCGCAGATTTATGAGATTATTTCTCTAGGTACAATTAGATCCTTATCACTTAAGAAGACCAACATAAAAAATCCTTCATTACTCCTTGGGGGACTTTTTGCTATCACCTTATGCCCTTTGGCTTGAAAAATTCCAAAGCCACTTATCAGTGAGCCATGATTTACATCTTTCACGGTCTCATCCATAAGACTGTGGAGGACTACGTTGATGAACTTTTAGGTAAATCCAAGAATCAATGTGACCAACTTGTCTTCCTTGAAGTCATTTTTGAGTTCCTTATCAATTTCTTCCTTTGTCTCAATCTGACCAAATGCATGTTTATAATGATAACTAGTAAACTCCTCAACTTTATCTTTTATATCGGGGTATTGAAGTTGACCCCGCCAAGATTAAGGCCATCATCGAGATGCCTCCTCCTAATATTAGAGAAGCTTCATAGTCTCCAAGGAAAAATTTAATCAATTCACCATTTCATCTTGTAACTTTCTAACCATTTCCAACCTTTTCACCATCTCCTTCACAAATATATTGACTTTAACTGGGATCATAAGTGCCAAAAATCTTTTGAGGATCTCAAGAAGTATATTTTATCCCCACCTATGCTTACACCTCCATGTGAGGGGGCATTCCATATCTATGTCTTTGCCTCTAATCATGCTCTATGTGTCATGTTGGCACATCGTGATGAGAATGGTATGGAGCATGTCGTATATTACATTAGTCACACCCTTTATGAATATGAGACACATTACACTCAAGCCAAAATTTGTGTTACGCTCTTTTCTTTGCTACCTCTAAGCTTCATCATTATCTTCTCAATCATAAGACTTATGTCATCACTAGCTTTCATCTTCTCAAGACCATGCATTCTAATCCATATCATAGTGATCACATCACTTGATGGCTCATGTTCATGACTAAGTTTGACCTAGATTTCATCTCTCATAAATCAATTAAGGGCCAAGCTATCACAGATCAACTAGTTGATACCCATCTTTGTGATATTTTTCCTCCTCACAAGTAGTTTCTTGATGAGTCAATATTTCATTTTGACCGTGAGTTTTGTCCTCTCAAAATGACACTCTTCTTAGATGGCTCTAAGTGTCAATAAGGCAAGGAACTGACGTCATTATTATTCCTCCTTGGGATACTCATATTCATATCACTTATAAGCTCAATTTCGAATGCACAAACAATATGGCTGTATATAAATCCCTCATATTGGGTCTTGAAACCACTATCTTACTTGGCATCCAAATCCTTGCTATCTACGGGGATTCTCATCTCATCATAATCAAGTAAAATGCATCTATCAATGTAAAAGGAGATCCTTAAAAAGTATAATAAAATTATCAACTTCCTTCTTGGATCATTTGATTTGACACTATTTAAACCATCCCTCATTCATCTAACCAATTTTCAGACATTATGGCTTCCCTCACATCTCTAATACTATGGAAAACCTGAGGAATCTGAGCTTTCTATTTTTTTCGGTTTCTGGATCAACCATATCATATTCATGAGCTTCCTCATGTCAACCACATTGACACTACTCCTCACGATCTTTGGTATTCTCAAATATTTGACTATCTTTCTCAATCCATCATCCCCTCCGACCTATCTAAAAATGGCAGGATGTTTTTTCTTCAATGCGCTAACCATTATGTAATCCTTGGTAGAATTATCATGTGGCTTCGATGGCATCTTGCTTAGTTGCCTCAAATCTTATGAATCCAATTGAACTATCAATAAGTCCACAACAAAATATGTGGTGGAAATTTTAGTGGTTTCCTATCACTAAATACGTCCTTGGCATGGGTTATTATTAGACCTCACTCAATCAATACTTTGTTGTGAGTACATTAAGAAATACCTAAAATTACAATAACATTCTAATCTAATCCACATTCCTAGTTAGGCCTTGCATCTGTCTCAGGACCTTTGGCCCTTCTCACAATGGGGACTTGACCTCATTGGCCTCATCAATCTATGCTCTTCTTAGTTCCATCATTCTATCATCACTACTACTGAATATTTCACTAAATGGGTGGAAGTCATTCCACTCACATTAACTAAGGCTAATAAAATCGTTAACTTTGACTATCGCACATAATTTTCCTCTTCCACATCCCTTACAAGTTAATAACGGACAATGGTAAGTCCTTCAAAAACAAAGAGCTCAAAAATATTTACAACTCATTCAATATTAAGCTTAGATTTTCTTCTCCATATTATCCTTAAGCTAATGGATAAGCTAAATACACTAACAAAACTCTTTGTAATATCCTTGCCAAGACTACTGATAAATCAAGTTATAATTGGGATCTTCATATCTCCTTTGCTCTTTGGGATTATTGGACTAGCATCTGCACCTGTACAAGAAATAATCCTTTATATCTCATCTACGGTTCGAGGTTATCCTTCCTCTTAAAGCCCAAATCCCATCTTTGCACGTTTCTTTTCATGACTTCGTATATGAAAAATATTATCGCCAAGAACATCTAGAAAAACTCTAAGTTGTTAGGTGGGTATCACCTTCTTGCTCTTAAAAATCATCATGTCTATCAAGAGTGTATCAAATGTGTTTATAAAAACACCTCAAGTAACGAAAATTTAATATCGTGACCTTTTCCTTAAAGAAAATCAAAACGTCACTACTCTAGAAAGGGGTCAATGTGGAATGTTTGCTCCCAATTGTATTGGACCTTATATTATCATGCATAAGTATGGGTCTGGATCTTATCATTTGGCTTCCCTCGATGGTAAACTAGAAACGGAACCTATTAACGCATTGAACTTATGACCATTCTATTATTAACATACAATGACCAATGTGAACTTAGTAATTTTTGTGGTCATACATCCATCACTAGCCTCCTCCATATTTCATCACAATGATTTGGAATTATGTGGTTTATCGCCACTTCCCTATTTACAACCTTGAATATGGGCACCACAGATCTTCTCATAGAATCTTCCTTAAGGACAAATTCCTTATTTTAGGTGGGAACCCGGTGATCATTACATCCACTCCCCTCTTATTTACCCACTAGAACCATGTTAAGGGTCACTTGTATACTAACTATCCCCTCCTAAGTGGTCTACCTAGCTATCTCCAACTCTTCCATAAAAATTCAACATTCTCGGATGTTCATCTAAAACTTATCCTATCCAAAAGAAAATAGACTGCTCCTTGAAGGACAACTATTCATAAAATAAAAATTATCAAAAAATAGACTAATCCCTCAAAGGACAACTATCATGCATATCTTATCCTGCCATTTATAAAAGCAAAATCCAAAAGTAAAAAGTAAAATGTAGACCACTCCCTCGAAGGATGGCTACCATCTCATATCATGGCAGCAAAGGCTTCCCGCATTGATCAAACTTATATATACTCAAAATCATAAGCATAAATTTTCAAAAGTAAGCATCCCAAGAAAGCTACCACCATCGATCAATTTTCTCATCCTGTAGTAAACTTCCCGAATGATCATTTTGCACCATGTTTCTCAAAGCTAGGGCATAGACTTAGGAACACCCACCTAAGAACCTATTTCCTCATATACGAGTTGCATCTAAACCCCTTATGTCATGTTGAAATTAGTTATATAATTCCACCTTCCATACTTTCCCTTATGACCCTTGGGATAACTAACTATCAATGGTTATGTGTTAACACCTGCTATTGGCTATAAGTATATTTCCTTAATTGGATCCTTTTCTTATTTACCTCTAATCCGATTCGAAGAATTGTTTCTTCATGCACTCCTTACTATGATCAAGTGTCATTCATCTCTTTTTGTTCACCTTCTATCGAATTTGAATCCTTTCTCTCACATATAATTTGCTCCTATCATACTCTTCCTAATCTAACCATCTCATCTATGCCTATGTGTATATTTCTAAATAACATCAACTATGTCTGTATATCACAAATGTGTATTCCATATTCTCTATATTTCACATATTTTTAATCCATCACATCATTTGTATCCATTATTTAATCATGTCTAACATATATCTATTCAACTATCTATCATCTATCATCATCCATATTCTATTCTAATTTCCAAATCATAATGACATCAAAATCAAATCAATAATCATCCAAACCATAACATCTACAATCACCATATGATATCTAAATATAACATAAGTGTCATCAAATCCATAAATCAACACATGACACATGATAAATCATGAAAAAATCATATATATATCATCATCATCATCCAAATACATCTATACATCCATGATAGGCTAGTAAGGGTCTTGTCTCAAAGTTGATACATCATCAAAATTTGTAAATTGTACATCTGATAATCTCAAATATTTCCCCCTACGGTAGGTGCATATGCCTCTCCTGGGCCTCATCTCCTCCATGGCCCCGATATCTCCATGGCTATTCCACACTCTATGTACTCCTAGATGACATCGGTCCTTCCGTGCCCCCGGATCCTCACTACTCTGCGAGGTACATTGCATACCTATTAACTCATGGAATCCTAGACATCACAATTCACTCATATTAGTGTACCTCTGTTGATAGTGCCATGTACTACTCTAGAGTAATAGTACTTAGTGGTTCCATCTTCCTAGCTCCATGTGATGTCGTTAGCATTTCACTCTCTAACTCTATAACTAGTATAAGGCGAGGTCTCCAAATCGGGACTTGTAGGCCTCCTTATGTATCATATATCTATCATGTTACTATATCACAAAATCCCTCTCCTAGCGTAAGGTTATGACCTCCTAACGTGTCGCTTCTCTTTCTCGGCGTGTCACATCCCTCTCTTGTCGGGATGTGTCGGGATCTACGCACAAGTGGGTAATCTTTGTTGCACCCCCAGTGTTGCATCACTCCTCTATTGGTACCTCCTCTCCTTCCTTGACCCTCTCCTCCACCATTCATTTCAGCCATGTTGCCATTATCCAATCAAAAACCCAACTCAGTAACTCCCACATCATCTTCCTCATCCCATGGAGATCCTACCTCCTTCAAAGTGGATCCTCCATCATGGGACTATGAAGGTCTATCTCTGTCTTGTTTCTCCTATATATAATAGGCTCTTTAGGTATTTTCTAGAAAATCCAAAACTACCTCATAACTCAATCAAATTGTACCACCTCCATCCTTTCAAGTCTCCTCTCCTACACCCATCTCGTCCTTCTCATCCCCACTAACTCTGCGTCACCCTAGGCCATACAAGAAAATTGTGGTATGGCCACCACCTCACCTGGTCCACATCTATCTCTGCCGCCAGTCTCTCCGTGTACCACTCCTCTCCTCATTCCCTCATATCTCCATAATATTGATCAGATCGCCATCTTAAAAACCCAAAAATAACTCAATGTGACCCCTCGTGACCCATGGGAGCCTTGGTGGCTTGATGAATATAATATTCTGATACACCCAACAATGTAATAAGAAAACCACATATATCTCGACATCCTCTCGGTTGGATACATTCATAAATCATGATAAACATGCGCCAAAGTAAGTAGGCCCAAATTCAAACACCATCGATGCTCTATAATATCTATAACCAAACCCACTAGTGTCCATGGAAATATCACACACCCTGGAGTCTAGAAGTACGTAACAGAGATGGCCATCATCACTACATATATCATTATTCTCCTCGCCACCTGGCTCATATCTCATCTCATATTGAAATGCCCCATATGTGAAAGTAATTTGGGGGGCATCGGCTCTGAAATAATGTGTCAATACCCCCAATATGGTGTCGGTTGTGATAGGTTATATGGGCTCCCCCTGTATTAGTAGCCTAAGAATGTGGTATACATCCTCGAGTGTGATTGTCATCTCACCAGTCCTAAACCAAAATGTGCTAGTGTGCACATCCCATCCATCCACCAAAGCGATCATCAATCCCACATCCTGTAGAATTTGCTTTGATAATGACGAGAATCTACCCAACCCTAATGTAGCTAGATGGTCCCACTCTACATTAGCCACATCTCCTCTAATCCAAGAATGTCTGAGTGAGCACTCTGTCTTGAAGATATAAGGTGTCTTTGGCCTGCGAAACCAATCAAACAAGCAATCATAGCTTCCTCGTCTTAAAAATAAAAATTACACATCCTATCCCTAGTTAACGTTGACCTAGGTTGGGTTGATGCCTTAGTAGCCCCAATCGAATATGACCGTAACTAGTCATCGAGAGACCGTCCCTTGCACCAAGCCCAAAATATAGAAAAATGCAACAAAAATATAAATAAAAATAAAAAAATGCTTAAAAACCAAGCTAATTTTTGGCACTTACCATCCTATAAGTCCTCTAGCACTTCCTCACTATTTCATTGGCCTCCATCTCACTCAAATTCTCAACTCTCTTTTTTGCTCAAAGATCTTGATTGTCAACTCATAGTGAAATGAGCTAAATGAGCTTATTCGGCCGACCCATGGGATTATATAGCCCACCGACCATGGTCGCCATCAACCCCCTGGTCACCGTCACTTCATCCCAGTCTCCATTAAATGTCATTACTTTTCGATCCATGTCACCCCTTGTCTCCTCGGATCAATCTTTCCTTTCAAATTATTTTTTCTTCCATTTTTTCCTTGTGTGTTTCTTATACCACACCTTTATTTATCCCATTAGGCTTCATTATCTATCTCATCTTTCATTTTTCATCATCTCACCTTTGTGGCCATCTTCATGTTACCTCTTGGGGCACCATTATTTTACTCTCTTTTGTCTTACCCTAGATTCATATTTTTTATTCCTTGTACAGACGGATATCACATTTGCTTCCCCCTCATTTTGTCTCGACTCTTTCTCAACCATTTTCACATTTTTGTGCATATTTGATGTCTACCTCTCTCGAGTTGTTGGTCCCACGGATTACACATCCATTTAAGCGAGTTCCCATTGGATTCCGTCCATATTAGCGGTGGTTTTTATGACTCACAAGTTTGTAGGACATTGTCATCATCTCCATTGAGGTCGTACTTTATTCCCTACCGAAGTGATTCCTAAATTGCTGCCATATTTTTATACCTTTTTTAGTTTTTGTTTATCCTCTTCTGGGATATCTTATCTCGTTCTCTTATTTTTCTCATCCTTTCCTCATTTTTTCATCAATCTCTTTCAAACTCGTGATTGACTTCCCTTCATGTCATCAACCCCTAGTTTGAGGGGGAGCACCTCATCAATCATCTTTTCATATTTTCTTGTTTTTGTCTCATGGCTTTCCCAATGCAAACCACTCGACAAAAAGGGGCAAATGTAGACACTAATTTTTGGTATCACTACCCCTCACACTTGTGTTCTCTCTCTAACATATTTTTACACAAAAATACATCTCTTCCCTCTTAAATTCAATTTATCCAACTTATCATTATTACCCATTCCTAATTAATAATCCATTAATCATCCATAATCGCCATTAACTAATTCTAATCCCATCTAATTCATTTACTCTCCCTAAATCCTCCATTTTATCCTTCCTAGGCCCACATTTAATAAATTCACCTCCCCTTTTCCTTTATTTAATATTTTCACCCTCCACCTACCCATTTACTCATCCTAAGCAACCTTAACTCATCCTAACCCTTCAAACCCCTAATCCCACCTCTTATGGGCTCATTACCTCAAGCTCATCACCTTTCCACTACCAAAATGGACGGATCTCCGTGATCGGTGGAAATCCATCCCGGTCACCATCGACACTATAAATTCACCCTTACCCCTCCTTTTCGAGGATGAAATTTCGGATACTTCAGGGATTTCTCATGATCTTTCCTTAATTTTGTGTTTTATCTTATAGTTTTCATCATTACCTTAGAGATCTTGTGCCTCAATCTTGGAGATTTGGAGATATTTTTAACTCTTGCATGTTTGGGTCCGTTGTTACAAATTTTTCATCAGATCTTGTGTAGGTTCAACTATCATCTAGGATCTCGGTTCTATCCTTATCGGTATTCACTTTCCATCTACATATATTCGTCCTTGCCCATCCTCTCACATCAAACCATATCATCAGCCCAATCATCATCAACCTTATCCGATCGCCATCGACCCAACTCCCATTTGGTTATCCTCTCTGTCATTCAAATCCCAATTTATCCCCTCTTTGATTCCACATGACTCTTGGTCTCAATTTTTTATTCTACCCTTTCTATCACCTCAAATCTATTCTCATCAACCCTAGTCTTCGCCTACTCGGCCAGTCATCATCAACTAAATCAGTCTTCATTTCATTCACCTTTATATTTCATAGTTTTATTGCATCATTTTTGTCGAGATCCAGTTCCATATCTCTTTGAGGTTCCTATTTTTCATCTCTGTTCATCATCGGTTCCATATCTTCCTCCAAGACCTTCGATATGTAGTTTTTCTCTCTATTTCGGTTGATCTATTCTAGTTTCCATCGATCCCGTAGGAATGAGCCTGCGCAGCCTTTGGTCACCATCGACCTACACAGTTTGTTTTAATTTTCTTAGATTTGATATGCATTTTATCATTTTTATTACATTTCAATCTCTATTATAGTTCATATTCTGTTATATCTAATTTATCAATCATTACTTTATCTTATCTTTATAAAAAAATGTGGGTTGACATCCTTCCTAGGAAGTTTTCATTTCTCGGACTGACATTGTTAGGCAACCCACCCATCTATCTACTAATCCATTTTTCATGTTGAGTTTTCTTGATTCATAGGTCATCTAGCTCACTTTGTAGGAAGGATCTCTCATTTGTGCTCGTACACATCATTATCCCATCTAAATGTACCTTAAACTCTCTCATACACTAAGTTACTTGTCTTATTATTGCGATTTCACTAATCAAAACATGTAGCAAAGAAACTTGTCCAACACCTAAACTACTCCTAAGCTAATTCCTATTCCAAAATTCCAAGGGACTAGGGGGAGAGAGATGCAAGAAATATAAATTCTAAGTTAAGGAACGATGATAACACCAAAAAAGGTGGAACTTTTTTAAATCTAGATGACACGATGAAAAAAATATAAGGATGGGATCGTGAAAATGCACTCCGTTTAGATGCAAAGAGATAGAAGAATATAAACATGTAAGAGGGAAAGATATTCACATCAAATAAAATGCATCCAAGGGAAAGAGCTAAACCACACTTGCATGAATAATTTTTCAAGATCTTACATACAAATTTGAGGAAAGAAAATCACCATTCACAAATTACATAGGTCAACAACATGAAGTTTCGAGTTTCAGAGAGAAGAGATCAAAAATATGCTAAGGAAAGAGGGAGAAGAACCATTACAAATTACACAAACACTTGAATTTATACAATTCATGCCAAGGATAAATAGAGGAAGAGAGAATGTGATGCAGGAGCATCACTCCATACATATAAATAAGTCATGAAGACATCCATTTTGTCTTTCTAGGTATGCTAGTTGATTCCTAGAGGCTTAGGTGTGCTAGTAGGTGTTTTGGCCTTTCATAATTCAAATGGAGTATTTTCCCTCCATTTTGTAATATTTGAATTTTAGGCCATTTTTGGCTTGTTGTAATGTTTTAAAACATTCTTGGAGCTTATAAACCATGTAAAGGATGGAAGGGAGGCATGATGTGAGTGAATTAGGCTTCCTAGGGGTCTAAAAGTCATAATGTGAAGTCAAGTTTTTGATATTTAGCTAAGGAACTCTACTTAAGACTTAGGTGACTCACATGACCAATGGGTCTAAAACTAAAATTTAGTTAGAAACTACGGGAAATACTATATATTGCAAAAGAGTGACTTTGTAATCACTATTCTTATTTAGATAATGAATAATGTGTAAATATTAAAGGGAGGTATTGAAGGAAAATTTAGGTTTTGATGGTTGTTTTCATGATTTCATTGGTTGTTAATATGCATATATGATTTCTTTTTCTCGAGAATGGATTCCTTATTCTCATGAATGCAAGCTTAGTTATGATCGTGAGAGAGTGAATGCATTGTTTTTAGATAGTTCTTGTACATCACTAACTCTGTGATAGGATGAGCACCTATGCATGGTTTTGAATGCATGCTTCATGATTGTGATAAATTTTTGTATGAACCTTGATAAATTTTTCATGTTGTTTAAGGTTTAAAGGTATCCCTTTTGTTGTTACACATCTTTGCATAATGATCCTGAGTAGGTCAGAATCGCCAACACATAGTGAGTTGTAGAAAAATTAGGACTGAATTTATCTATGAAAAATGTATAGGAATTATCAATGGTCGTTTGATTAAGTGAGGGTGTTTGGATAAGCAAGTGGAATGGGTGGAAGATATATCAATGTTATCTTTAGGTGCATGCTAGTGTGTCTTAAAACCCTAAAACTGGACTATGACTTTGGAATTTAAACAAGGTGAAGATCTTTCGAGAATTATGTACCACAAACAAGTAATTTTAAATCACTTTGTGATGAAAAAATTAAGAAGGAATTCAATTACACAAAGGATATCTCCTTCACTATAAGTTCTTATGTTGCAAAATATGAAAGTTTTGTCTCTCTAATGTATCGAGAAACTATTTTTTCTTTTTTAAAAGCATAGGTTCATTATGGTAAAGCACTGGTAAGAAAATAACCTTAACCTCATTACCACAATCCTTCTTGCAAACATTCAGGCCTGTTATAGGTTTTAATAAGTAGTTATAAGCAAAGAGATCCCTCTCGGGCTTTTTGTGAACTACGGTGGAAACCCGGCTAGGGCATACATTTAGGAGCATCAAACTGATTATTCCCTCCTAAAGTTTTTTAATAATAAAATTAAGGAGGTGTATTATGTGTTTAAAGAATAAATTTTGATTTCCATTGGTGAAATTCATAGTTTTCCTTGACAGCCCATTGTTAGGACCATTTGATATAGTGTTAGACTAAGCCTAAAGGTCATTTAACAAAGAAATCGGTCTCTAAAATTGGATTCAAGTTTTGAAACTTCAAAGATAGATAAAATGCAATAATGGGTGCCTAGAAACCATGGGTACATGTTTAGAAACTTCTTGAAAGGAATTTATGCATGACATAAGGTGAATACTAACCTAGTTAAGGGTTCTAGCTCACCAAAATGCAAAAGGTGGATTATAGGGAGTTATAAAAAGAGTTAGACCTTCAAATTTGGGGTATACTTTGAGGGTGATAAAATAACACTATTTGAGTTAGAAGGGTCTTCTAGGTGCATGTATTTTCTTCTAGCCATGAATGTAGCTAGCTCATTGTCTTAAGGGCAATTTTGATAAAATAAGAAGGAAAGTGGGTTTGCTAGAATAGGAAAATGATTCGTGTGATGAAACTTGGACTACATTTTAGGATACGGAAAGGGTATTAGATTATGTTTACACTTCTTGATGGGTAACTATAAATCATTTTAACTCTTATTATAGCAAGAACTAGGATTTGAAAACACTGAAATGGAAATTTGAAGTAAGAAAGTGCATAGTATGGATTTTTCTAGTTGTGAATCAATTTTGATGGTTGGTTAGACCCTTATTTGAGATGATGTAATAGGAGAAAGGGTATGAAGGACACTAGTGAGGCTAAAAGGAAGAGTTGTTTGATTTTGCAAGGAAGGAGCTAGTGAGAGAGTGAAGGGAAGCCTTAAATAATGAAGAAGTGAATGTATTCCTAATCTAGAAACATTTTGATAGCAAAAACAACATTGAATGAGGACGTTGATACAAAGAATTGGGTTTAAGTATACCATTTTAAGGTGAAATTTGTTTTTCCTACATTTTAAGCCAAGTTAGGCATCTAGAGAAGTTTGACGGTCCTCCTTTGCAAAATTTTGAATAATTTGGTGATTGAATCTTATTCATATAGTGAATTCATGACAATTGGCCTTCCATAAATACATTAGAATGGATAAGGATGGTCCATCTGGAACCGATTCATTCTGAAAAATGAATTGAATGAGTGTGTGTGCCATGAAAACTTACATAGGTTACTTGTAGTACATGCATGGACGCTTCCAAATTTAACCAATAACCACAACACCTATTGCGTATGACATCATAATGTAAACAATGGCATTACACTTCATTAAATTTTAGTGGTTGGGGTGGTTGGATCTTTGATTTGAATTCTAGTGTCAATTTGAAACCTTTCGTGGCTTTTGTTATGTCCCATGGCTCTCACCACATTATATCTTGCTTGGTGGGTTTGGATATTCTTGCGAGTTTATATATGTTATTGTTTCCTTCATAATTCCATGAAAGACTAATCCTTCGTCATGTAACATTATGGTACTGTAAATTTCATTCATTTAAAACACACAACAAACTATTACCTTGTTACGTGGCTCTAGCCGTGGCTTTAATAATTTCTCTCTTAGTAGATCTTGTAACTTTTCCTGCTTACCTCAATGAGTGGAAATAATTCACACCACCCACAAGGGTCTAACCATTCATTCCAAAAATTTCTCTCCTTCGATATATTCTTTCATTTTGTGGGTTTAAGAAAACCCACGGGATGTTATAATTTAATAAACCCATAGGTCACCAAGCTAGTGTTTCACGACTTTCAAACTTAGTCGATTTCTTCAAATTTTCATGACTACACAACTCTACGACACTCATGTCGATTTTATCTACTAAGGGCTTACTTCTTAGTGTTTACAAATGGTAAGAAGATTCCGCGCAACACCGAATTTCATCAATTCCACCAAAATCTCCGTATTGCTCATTCCTTTGTTCCATGGGTTAGGAGAACCCCCAAAACACTAAGTTCCTGCGTTCTGCGGCAAACTAAACTAGTCTACCATGACTTTCTTGAGCACAGAAAAATGGTTAAGTCCTTTTGATGAGTTATTCAAAATTACATGGGGTGTAATTTTGGACAACCTCCTCTAAAGATGAATTTTTGACTTCACTGAAATTGTATAGGCGATTGCCAAAAAACTATACACATTCATGAAATGACACAAACTAATGAAATGTTGTGTTTTGAGTGTAGAATGCATATGGATCTTTATTAATTTTTTTAGTTTTTTCTTAATTTTGTTCAAATGTTGTTTCTTATTTTATAGTAGAGTGACAAAAGTCAATGTTTTGTAAAGTAGTCAAAACATATTTTTCACCATGAAATTTTAGGTATATGTTATATGCTCAAATATCAAGTATGTGGCTTATTTTTGTATTTTAATATATATATAGTGAAGATATTTCCTGATATAGGCATGTATGGATGTTTATGGAAACATATCTCCATATTTATATCAAAATTTATTTTTTATGAGTACAAAGAAGACATCAAGCCACCATAGTAAAATTATTTTTGTAAATGTTCTACTAATTTCATAGTGTGTTGAATGCATAGTATTGAATTTATTAAAATACCATACTATAGAAATAATTTAAAAAAAAGAAACTTATTTTCCCAAAACAAAAATTATATTTTTAGAAAGCTAATAAAAACTGAATTTAAGTATAATTTTTTGTAATTTTATTAAATCTTTAGACCTAACTACATGGCATTTATGCGGCACCTTTAGGCCTGTAATTTCCCTCTAAATGGATTAAGGGTGAAAACATGCCACATAAATGGCACATATGCTCCACATAAGCGGGTTTACACAAAGGGGCTTCACCAAAGCCCCTTCGCACGAACATTTCCATGGCCGCCACCCAAACACCACTAAGTATATATATTTTTAAACCAAACTTTTAAAGATATAGCTTTAAAATATTTTATAATTAACTTTTTTATATATATTTTTATTGTATTTAATTAATAATTTACATTATTTTTTAATATATTGAAAACAATAACAATGTTTTTCTAAAAGAACATTAAATAATATTTGTTATAATATTAAAAATATATATTATTAAATAAAATTTAAAGCAATGTATAATTATAAATCACTATATATCTAAATTTATGAAAATAGACATAATTATTTGATAAATATATATACGAACTTTTTATATAAGTAAAAAAGGCACTAAGCCCAAATATATTAAAAATATCAAACAAAAACTTGGTAAATAGGTGTCGAGTTTCAAGTTAATACAACCCAAATTAGTGTTGCAGAAAGAAAGAAAACTATTACATAGAAACTATACTAAAAAAGCAAGCCAAAAAATTAATTCTTTTCCTCCAAAGAGCTTGATACTTCCACCGTAGGCTCAGTATGATTAAGATAATCTTCCTCAATGACCAGGGCCACTAGAGTCTCTTCCAGCTTAGATTCATCAAACTTGTCCATTTGAATTACCAACACCGAGAAAATGACATTCAATTTCTTTCCCTGAGTGATACTTTCCAGGGCTTGAGCCTTCGCAAGTGACCATATCTACTCCAATCCAAGCCTAATGTCCAGTCCTAGCTGATCAATGTCTTCATAAATAGAAAAGGAGTTACTAGCACCTAATAGAACCATTTGAACCCCAATAAATTGGGAAACTTTCAAAGTATCCAATTGAGTCATGGCCGACCGGATCACCCATAACTCTCACCATAGCTCCTCCACAACCGTAGTGTCTCCCATCTTGGTAGAAAGTTAATCTTGGAGAATATTAATTGACATCGATGGAGAAGCCATGGATATTTCACTCCCTCAATTATTGTGCTCTAATAAAATTCAAGGGCCTCCTTAGATGTAACCACAGGTATCCTTTTCCGAGAAGACATCCAACATTTATCAAATGTCTAAGCTTCAAATCATTCACCAAACCAAGAAAAGATGAATGCACATCCTCCAACGAAATACTTATGAACTAGATTGTCATTCATTTATTGCATGGGTGTTAATGGAAGTTTCTACCAAATCTTGCCTCTGTGTGTTTGGCATGGCCGGCGATACCTTTCCCTTTATCCATTTTCCATGAGAACCAGGCCCTTTTTTTTCAGTAGATCAACTCAAAAATGACTAAAAATGAATTCATCGGTTTATGATTATCTTCCCACATGATCACCCGAGTTAAAAAGCGTGTAAAATTATAGTGAATAATGCCCTTAGGATATGAGAATATCATTAGAATGAATGTCAATTAAATAAAATGAATGATGTGATGTCCCCCTTTGCCACCATGTTATGAATATGATTGCCATGTTTTTCAATAAAACCCCCCACCGATCCTTTCGGATCATTAGGGTGTAAGATTAATAATTTTGAGTCCCCTACCTAGCATTGAGTTCCACACCGAAATGGAAATTTTATTAGCTACTTTTTTGGCATTTCTGTAGATGTGAACAATTAGAAGTGGCCCAATGAGGGTTTGGTAATCATCTACAATGTCAGCCAACTATCGATGACTAATTTTCCTTTTATTTATTGCATTGACGATACACTAGTGAATCACCCTCAATGTATAATTTATCCCAACCATTTTGTTTCACAATTTGAAGACCTCTCTAAAGATATTTGGCTTCGGAAAAGTTGTTGGATCATTTTCCAAGAGCTTCCGCAAAGCTTAGAATGGGTTGACCAATGGATTTCCTGAAAATACCACTGATTCCAACCTATTTGGGATTAATTTTTATAGCGCCATCAAAATTCATCTTAAGGAAATCATCATTAGGAGATTTACAAGTTTGAGCTTTAAAATTTTTAGTTTTAGTGCTTACCCCTAATAGGGGATTATATATACAAAAAAAAAAATTAAAACTATAAAATTAGTGTTTAAATTAGAAAAAATATATTTGAATATAAATAATCTATTAAAAATTCTATATAATAAGAGCTTGTGTATAGTGTAGTTTTTAAAGTATTCTTAGTCTTAGACAATAAGTTTTATGTAGGTGAAAATTGATGAAGTGGAGGAATCATGACAAAAAAGTAGAATAACAAGTGAAAATATAGCAAGACTGAACTTCAAGAGCAACATGTTGGAAGATGAATTCGTAAGAGAAATTAAAAAGAGGTAGAGAAGGAAACACAAGAGGCAACGAAATAGATTGTTGAACAATCAAACTTTGGTATCTACTTTTTTTACTTTAATACAATATTTAAAAATAATTTTTGAAACCCTTGAAATCATAATTTAGTTTTGATACATGTTAAATCCTCAAAATCTTAGTCTATTTGAACTATAACAAAACCTAAGATAAAAATTCTAATTTAATAATATGTGTATGTACATGTATGGTCATTACATATAAACAAAATATTTAGGGTTTAAACTGTTGAAAAATTAAAATTCAAAACTTTATACAAGAGTTAAGGACCTATATATAAAATTATAAAAAAACCTAGATCTATAAATAAGATCATTCTAGGGGTTAACCCAAATATCAAAAGTTAAGGATATTCTAGGGTTTAAAGAAAAATAAGATACCATTTGTAAGGTGTATAGAATATTAGGGTTCAATCTAGATATTAACAAAATTATAGGGTTTAAAGTGAGTTATCTCATTAATAAAAATATGTTGATCACATACATAGTTAAATTTTAAAATATTAGGGTTCATTATGGAAGCATATATCTAGTGATAGTTTGAATTTAGTTTTGCTACAACTGATGCGCCAAAATTAGCAGGAACTTGACAAGGTCATAACTTGAGCTCCGGTGTCCGTTTGAGTCCTTTTTTTTTTTGAAACCACGTGTTTCGATGAGAGAACGCAGAGGAAACCCTTCCTACTAGTTGGGGAAAATTTTTGACACATTTTTGGGCCCTAAATCCGCCATCTTGAGGCCGAAAATTAAGATTTAAGTTATAGTTCGGTTTTTTCTATTTTTGAGCATTAGTTAATTTTAGTCTATTAATTGCATTATGAGTTAGAAATTTGGAAATTCCTCTAATTTAGGGATGTAAAATATTTGTGGCAATTTATGTGCCCGTAGGAATAAGCATGTGAACTTACTAAGAATAGCAGGTTCTAGTAAACTGCTAAAAATAGTAATTTTCGCCACCTAGAGTAGATTTAGTCAGAGTTAGCTAGAGTTTACTTGGCAACTCGAGTTGGGAGTTGTTTTCCTATTTAGGAAACATTTTAATTCATTATTTGATAACAAAGAAGGAGATCTATTTTCTTTTGGAGTTCATATTATTTGCAGTATATCTGGTTTGTTCTTAATTTGGCTACATTAACAACAATCAAGCTTGAACTTCAAAATTGAAACCATACTTTCCTTTATTAATTTAGAAACTGATTTTTAGGCTTCAAAAAGTTACGTAGGGGTTGTTTTTTAATATCCCTTAAGAAGGAAATCATTACATTTCTCTTAATTACTAGTTGATTATAAAAATGTTGGTCCTCATTTTTAATATATTGTTGATTATCGTTATCACATATAATTCTAATTTTATCTCTGGAATATTTATCCTTAAATTGAATAAATTATATAGTGAATTATGAATTTTAATACATGTTTGGACCCCATGCATAGACTTTCGTTAAGGATCCCAACACTAACAATATTGTACACACATACATTCCTTACATATAAACTATTAAAAGATTAAGGGTTTAGGAAGATGTTACAAAATAAAATTTGAAACTTTATGTAAGAGTTTGAAAAATTAAGGTGTCTAGAGTTATTGAGGACGTATAATATAAAATTATAGAAAAACTAGATCTATAAATAAGATCAATTTAGGGTTTAACACAAATATCAAAAGTTAAGGATTTTCTAGGGTTTATAGGAAAATATGATTCAATGATAGTGTGTATAGAAAATTAGGGTTCAATATAGATATTATTGTTATCATATAATTATAATTTTATCTAGGAATATTGTTCCTTATTTAATATATTATATATTGAATTATGAATTGTAATACATGATTGGACCCCACATGGACTTTCATTAAGTATCCCAACACTAATAGGACTATTAACAAGTAGTTTTCTCCAAATTCTAATCCCACAAATATTTTACACTCTTCTTATATGTGAGTTGTAACAACTTGAACGTATAATAATACAATATATAACAAATTTTCTATCATTATTCTCATGTATGTGTTTATCTTCTGAAAAAATTCTCTAACTCACGTGCTCTCCTATTTTCATTATTATGAGTTATTTCTCAACCACTCACCCACACAAATCACATAATTTTATAATGTGCACATTAATATTCTTAACAAACCCATTAATACATTTTTCTTATAAATATATTCATTTAATCTTTTTCTAGTTTTAATTAAGGGAACCTCACCTCATTGTTGCCAAATTCCTCATTTTTCCTTAGTGAAAAATAATTATCCATCACCTTCTAACTTTGTATTTTTATTTTTAAATCTTTGTTATTTACTTTTTGCCTCCATTTCAGCCTATTTATTTCTTCCCCTTGATTATTTCTTAAAACTATATTTATACTTATATTGAACCCTTTAAAACATCACCAATCAATTTAAAACACCCAAAACCCCTAAAATGACCATTTATTTTTCCTATATGACTTAAATAGAAATTGAACCGATAAACATATACATCAAAAGTAATATTAAAATAAAATTTAAGTTAAAAACTAATTAAAAAATAGCATACACATAGTATTACACATTATACAAAATTTCACTTGAAAAACCCTTTCAGAAAAAATCCTAGAATAACAACCTTCTTTATTCTTGCATTATCTCAAGCTTCTACAATATAATAATCTACTTCAAAGTTTTTCTTTACCCTAATTAACATGAGATAATATATAGGCACATCAATAGGAAACCATTCAAACACTACTACAATATAATGGGTACCCAAACATTAGGCCATATAAACATGAACTAAAATTGCCCACACACATGTATATTCTAGATGAGCGTAAATTGTGTAGAGCGTAAATAATTAAAAGTATACAACATATTTTCCAAAAATCTCCCACTTGTTGAATACTTTGCATTGAGATACATAGATTCATACTATCTCATAAGTGTGTGTTTATGTTATGAAGTATTATGTAATGCATGCATTCACCATCGCTTAACCCACATGTCATAGTTTCGAAGGGAAATTTGTATGAAGGAATTTTGCGAACATTTAATATAGTAAGATGGGGTGCAATTAATAATTTTCCGCTTATATTTTCTTATGTTTTGAATGTATTGTTGTTAATTAAGTATTGTAACGTGATGTATTTATATAAAATAAATTATTAACTAACAAACCACATCCTACAATGTGATATATTTCATCATAGATCTAGAAGTAAATTTGGTACTAAAATATGAAGAAGAAACTAGGTATCAAATCAGTCAAAGATGAAGTAGATTATTTTAAAAAAATAGATATATCATTAGACTGTCACATACAAATTAGTTGTGTTATATTTAACTAAATCATCTCTTTACGTACATGTTTGATAATGTATCATATTTTTGTAGCTTGATTTATATTTGACCATAATATTTTCAATAACTAAATGGTTCTTGATTAAGCCTTAAAATATTCCTAAATCCAACCATGTACATGTACATCTCTAGAGATAATTTAGTACCATTAAATTTGAAAAACTTAGACATGAAACTTGCATACCATGTACATAGTTACACACTTGGTATTTTGTTCTTATACAAATGGTATATTAAATTTTGTATGAATATAAAATATTGATATTAGTTAGTTGTTTTGAGAACTATTATAGAGAAGTGTTCATGAATGGTGTATTTTAATTTTTTTACAAATCTTGGTTTCATAGATGCAAGTGATGCGAGAAAGGAATCTCCCTCCTGAATCATATGCAAATTTGATAACAAAAGTTATGAAATTACTTCCTAAGAAAAATGTGAAACACTTGGTGAAGATGGATTTCAATAAATTAAAATAATATGCCCAATAGGAACCGATGTCAAGAAATGAAATAAATAAATATGTTGAGAGATTGTATAGTGAATTTGTTAATTTGAATACAGTTGCTAGAGCTCATTTATTGGTTTCATTCTTGAATCATGCTAATATGAAGGACACATTACAAATTTTGGGTGTTGATTTTGAATGGGTTGAAAGTTAAAACAATTGGAACAAGAGTTTTTTATGTGAATGTGTCCAAAGGAATAAGTTCGATAAGTACAAAACTAAGTCTATTGAGAAGAGTGTTTCCCACATAGCGATATTAACTTTAGTTGCAAGTGAAGATACAAAAAATAATGGACATATAAATTCTTCTTATTAGGCCTTGTGTGCTTTTAGAAAGACTATAAGTAGGTACATAAAGAATAAAAAGAAATTGGATGATTCTACTATTAAAGAAAATTGGGCACTAATGTGTAGGAATCCTTGTTCTGATAAAATTGAGAAAAGTATTGTGAAGGTATTTTTTATTTTTGGAGTGAGAGGACTCGTGCTTCTCCAAATACAAGGGATGTTTTGAAACATAGGATGGAGTCGTAATGAGTGTGAAGAACATGCACACCATTGACTTGAAATAACTCAACATGATATGTATGCCATATTTAAAAATAACATCTACATATTAAGATTGGGAAAAGAATGTTTGATTTTTAGAAGCCTTAGTATGTGAGGGTAGATAAATTCCTTGAAAAATGTTATTGTTAGTATCATGTCGAGTTTGATTATTGTTATTAGGTGTGTGTGTGTGTGTGTGTGTGTGTGTGTGTGTGTGTGTGTGTTGAAGTGTTATTTCATTTCTAGATATATCACAAATGATCGTTGTGTTATTTGACATTTTATTTAACACATGTAATAATGATTTATGTTTTTAAGGTGTATACAAAGTTAAGAGAAGCATCAAATGGAACAAAAAATGCTCCCTAGATGTGCGAGTGAATTCATAGCTTCCATTATTCATACTACATTTTATTACAATGTTGATGATATAATGGCTTACATTAAATGTGTTTGTGATAAGTGTAGGGAATTGAAAAGGTTTCTAAAAATAGATGAAGAATAAGACACGGTTCCGATGGTGAATTGTAAGAGGTGATTGTACGTACCCAAAATTGTATGTACTGTACAGTCAGAAATTGGTTACGAAGCCCCAATGATGATACAGGTCTCCTCGCAAGGTGTTCGGGATCCGGAAAAGCTCTCCGAGTGTGCGTTAACATCCCGCATGCCCCGCTTAGCCCCCACGTCCTTTGTTTCTCCTTTTTCCCCTCTTTTCTTGGCCTTTTGCTCTTCAGTGACGAAACCGCCGCCCTGCATGGGCGGCGGTCTCATGACGGCCGCCACGATCGGGCGGCGGTCTCAGAACCGCCGCCACGCACAGAGTGGCGGTCCTTTACGCATTTTCCAGAAAGTGTTTTAACGCGACTCATGTAAAAATCAACGTTTCACCAGCTTTCCTTGCCAACTTAGGCTTGCATTTATGTTTTAGCCACCTGAACAGTGATTTATATTTGTTTAATGGTGGGAGAGTTCAATTTGAACTTGCCTTCTAGTCATTGCAAATGCTATAAATATGTAGCTTGTTTACAAGTAAATGGTCTTGGTTCTTTGGTCTGGAGTCTTCATTCTTGAGTTTCAGTCTTCAATACTCAGTCCTAGATTTATTTTATGAATCATTTTATCTTTAGCATGGATTAGAATTTTGAGTATTTAGTTATGCCTCACTGTACACCGACAACGATCCTGCTAGGAATCGTATAGGCCAAGCTTTGTTCTCTTGTGCCATCCCTCTCCTACTTGTACTTCGTTGTATTTCTCTGAAGCTGCTATTATTCATTGTTTGAGTACCTGCTGTTTATCATTTTATTTCATCATTGCTGCAACGACCCTGCTAGGAATTGCATAGGCCAAGCCAGTTCACTTGCGCTATCCCTCTCCTACTTGTGCTTCGTGCCATTTTTACTTCAAAGTGACTACCGTCCCAGTGCCTTCTCTTGTTGATGCTGCCATACTCCTACTCTTTCTGGATTCACATGAACACGCAAGAACGAAGAGATCACTCTGAGGGGACAAGCTACAACAAAACTAGATTTGCCTCTACTCAGTAAATTCCAGGTTTAAATCGTCAAATTTATTATCAAATAGAGTAGTGAATCATTTTATTTCAGTTAAGCTTACTTTCAATATTGCCAGGGAAGCTGTGAGGAATGATAGTTTATGAGAAACTATGATTTGTTCCTCACTTCTGAGGTAGGATTGAAGGTTTTTCAATTAAGTTAATTAGTTGTCTTTTATTTAGATTCACACATCACGCATGTGAATAACCACACCGGGTTATCTCGCTTGTTTAGTTTTAGTATAAAGTAGTTTAATTGTTGCTTGTAATTATAATGTTTCAATCATATATTTTGTTTAGATTAGTTTCCCTTTCAATAGTAGTATAAATTGTTATTTTCAGTTTAAGTTAATTTGGAGACTTCATAACTAGATTAAACGCTTAAATTCTAGTTAGGAGGATAAATCACTAGGGAATTTACGCTACCCGCTCACAGCCTCTAAATCTCCCCTTTGTCGTTTTAGCTACCAGGAGATCACACTACCAGATCTTAGTCACTGATCCTCCCATGGTTAGCCATAGGAAAGTTGCTTGTCAATTCTCATCCTTGCTGCAGCTTTGTCTATCTAGAAAATGGCCATAATCTCGGCTGTGACTTCATCTAAGTCACCCGTATTACAAAACACCAGGTGTCTCGACACGACCTTGAGAGGTCGGGTACGGGGAAGGTCACTTGCCAATTATCATCCTCGCATGTCACTTTTCCAATGTACAAAATTGGTGAACCCAACGTGAAATAAACAAAATTGGTGAACCCATCATGAAACAAACAAAATTAGTGAAGCTGACGTAAACTTCCTGCTTTCTAATTCGGAGTCATAGTATCATGTGTTCTTCCAAGTTTAGTTTACTTTTCATCTTCTCCTTTCACAAATCACCTTCGCTCCTTCCCATTATTCTGCGGGTATTCATATACCCCCCGAATATGTCGGGATTCGATGCATATGGCAGACCCCTCTTGGGTCTTGAGGCATACTACGCCTAGAAAAATAGGCAATCATCACCCTCACTCTCGGTATGGGGGACAACTACTCAACTAATCAGTTGTCAACACAAACTCCAAGGATCAGATATAGCTCGTCCTTTCAAACTGAGGAGTTAGATCAACCCCCTCGAACGCAACAAACAGAGCCTTCAGGCTCGAACAATATGACGTTCACCGGAGAATCTGGATCATCTCCTCAGGTATTGCTTAGACCACAAATTAGTAGACAATCAGACCCATACCTGGTCTTAGATGATGAACAGTCAATACGTTATCCTAGGAGTGAACAACGCTCCCGGGGTATCTACCCACCTATAGGAGGTTTACAAATACAACCCGAGGTCTCTTTTCAAGAAAATACCTCTATGCCACTACATATAGGAAATACTCTCGGAGAAACTTGGCAAGATAGCGATCAGTTCATAGCAGGATATCACATGCCTATACAACACCAGGGTATACAACAAACACCGCTAAGGAAAAGCACCGTGACTTCACCAAATGAAGTCATTTCAACGTTAGTAGAAAAAGTGAGAGGGTTAGAACTTGCTCAAGCAAGTCAAAATTCTCAGTTCATGCAAGCAGGAAGTTCCAATCCTCCATACCACCCTAGCCAAGTAGATCTCCTCACAGGAGTAGGCATGTTAGGCATGCCTCCTCAGTATCCACAACAAATGCCAACAAGGCCCATCATCTCTAACACCTTTCCTCCCGGTCTAGTATCAAACAATCCATTACTAGACAATACCCCGTCATACTTAAACATGTACTCCAAATCACCACAAGGAGATATGTTCTCCTCTCTGGCATGCTTGCTCAAACACAGGTGTTTCCTTATGCCCCTACCAACACATACGCTACGCCATATCAACAACCCATTCCACCACTGCTCCCTCAACAGGCACCGTCAATGGTCGAAACATATGCGATAGGGACATACTCAAAATATTTGAAAGAGCCCTTGGATTTCACCACACGAAGCGTCATGCTTCCAAGACCTCTTCCCGATTTTCCCAAATACAAAGGAGAGGGAGATCCAAATGCACATATCAAGGCTTATGCTACAGACCATACGAGAATTACTCCTTGGGATGGGGACGTTGCTAAAATATTCCCCAAAACTTTGGAAGGCATCGCTCTTGATTGGTATTATAGAATACCTGAGGCTTCAATCCATTCATTTAAACAACTCGTTTCAGAGTTCATCAAAGCATTCGACATGAACAAACTATTAAGAACAGGAATCAGGGAATTCTTGCACATTAAACAAGAACAGAATGAATCTATCGCCCATTTCATCCAAAGGTGGCGTACAGTTCTTTATTCTTCGGCAAGTGCTCCAAATATGGATTAGATGGAACTATGCGATTTATTCCTTCATTCTCTCAGCAGAGAGGTGAAGGAAGAAGTCTAGAAGTTCCCACTAAGAACTTACGATGAAGTACTTGAGAGCACTCTTCGAATAGATCAAGCAGCAATTGATAGTGGTCGTAAGACTTATGGAACAAACGGGAGGTTAATCACTCCTAATCAAAACACTATGACCTATCCTAATGCCAGGAATACCTATCAAGGACCCAAGATCCTTAATGAAAACCATGGGGTTACAATAGATGGAGTCACTGATCAAGTCAAAGGACCAAATGTTGTGAACACCCTGGCACCTGCTAACAATCAACGCAATAATAACTTCACTCCAGCGATCAATATGGTGGATTCTAAACATCCTCCACAATAGCAAATCCAACCACAAGGCCTTGCTTGGGGCCCAGATGGATATCAAAACCAAAGCCAAAGGCCACAACCTCGAAATTTCAACTATAACAACCAACAGCCCAATCAGAACTTTGGGCCACAACAGGATTCAAACCGACGACCACATAACTATAATCCCAATCTATATTGTGGTTTCCACAAAATCGGGGTCATGATACTAGGAATTTCCATGACTACAATAAATTCATGCAACGCTTGCGGAAGAACAAAAACAACTTTTCATAGATATGTTCTTGGCAGATCATGTGTCACCGGCACCAAATACTTTCGCAGGGGCAGTTTCCCTCAAAATGCACCTCTCAAGATCTTCAATGATCCTCTCCCAAATCATTCTAACAATAATAGGTTAGATCCAAATGGGAAAAACAAAGGTATCATAATAAGAAATAACAATCAAGATGCCTCAACTCCTGACAACTCTCAAATTGCTCCTAACCTAGGTTCAAATGGTAATACAAAAATCTTGGGATTAGTTGAGCTAGAGGTTGAGTGTGAAATTAATGCAACAACTCGGACAAAGGAGTATGTTTCACAACCCCTACCCGATATTTTCTCCACACGAAATGAAGTTCCTACAAATGCTAAACCGGTAGGATCCTATGATTTAATATACGAGGTGACAAAGACAAATAAAGATAAGTCAATTTCTGTGGAAACAGTCTCCACTAAAACCACAACAGGAATTATGAAACTCTTGGAGAATGATGAGCCAATCTTTCTCCCATTCGAACCACAGGGAATGGGTAGTCTTCTTGGTATAGCACCTCTTCCCTCCGATGACCTAAATCTAGATATAAACATGATAGAATTAACAAACGAAGAAGGGCAATTTAAAATTGAAATGATGCCTATCAAAACCATCTCTAGGCACTACCCTATTCTAAAGTCTAGCTTCGACCCATGCGTGTCTAAAGCTAAGTTTTCCCTATCCATGGGGCAAGACCTCATCATTAACACAATGCTCACTATGAGAGAGAAGGTCGAGCAGCATAGTCATGCTCACCCACATGCCATCTCTCAAAAACATGACAAAGAGGCATGCGAACACCTCTTTTAGAAAAATGTTTTTAATAATGGGACATATACACCTCTGGGCAAGGGTTGTAAGTTCAAACCCAGAATGGTAGGCCCTCGTCAAGAAAATGAAAAATTTGAGGATAATGGTTCTCCGCTGTGTACTTCTAGGGGTGAAGAATTCGATATTCGTCAACTTTCTTCACCTTAGACATCATGACATATAGTTCCACCTGCATTTTCATATGTACATGGTTACAGTTGCATTACATATTCATTTAGATAGGTTCATTTTGTTCACTCGTTTCATAAATATTGTAGTCCATGAACTTACTCTTAAGTAATCTGTTACAAATTTCTGAAGATATTGGCAAAATTATTCAAATCACATCTCTTCAAACATCATCAAGTACTTTCAAATCTTCTCATCAAGTTTGACAGACAAACATTGACGGAAACCATACCAAGACCTGCATACTTGGCTTTGCTCTTTCTTTCTACTAGGTAAAGTTGTCCTTGCCTACGGTCTGTTCTAGAAGCTTCTTGGTGTCACATCTATCCCTCTTAAAATCTCTTGGAATGAAAGGATATCCCAAAATCATAGATCAAAAATGTCAAAATCAAATGCAATCAAAAGCACCAAGCAAACAAAATATTTTATTTTACACACTTATTTTCCCCATCAACCTTCGGTGATAAGCCCACATCTCTTACTGGTGATGTGAGGTTGGGAAAGGAAAGAAGTGCCCTTACTCACCTGTATCTTGCCTTTGGTGACAAACCCATGCTTCTTACTAGTGGCATGAGGCAAGGTGTGGGGGGTCCAGTCACACAAACTAACAAATCTTGGTATGCTAAAAACACAAGTCAAATTCTATTAAGAGAAAGCAAATATCCAAACATCCAAATTCCAAAGAGATCAAATCCTTAAAACCAAATTTTGTCAACCAGGTTGCCATTTATGAATCTAAGTCTAGATAAACTGAAAAGTAAGTGGCCTTCTAAGCTTGGTAGTAGTTCCGAGGTAGGGTGGGTGTGTATGTCAAATTTTGGTTCTTGTTCTTGTTTTTTCTATCTCTCATCATTCCACTCAAATCAAACTCATACAACTTGTGCCCTTCCCAATTCTTGGTGTTGAGCCCTCACATCTTACTAGTTGCGTGGATTTGGGATTGGGGCAAGTTCATCTCTTTATCGCTATACATTCATCACGTTTTGCCAACATAAGAAGAAATCACAGACATTGTCTAAAGAGGCCAAAAGTTCAAAACTACAACATGTTCGTCATCACATATCAGCATTACAAAAGCAAATAAAGTAAAAACATTCTGTTTAACATTTGTTATCACTTGTCATCCATTGCATACATTCTGAAAAGCATGTGAAAATCGGTGGCATTTCGACACACGGGCATGTCAGGTATAGCCTCTAACTCCCCATTTTGGGACTGCCATACTCGGACCCAACGTTTTATGCCTCTTCATGGCTAAAACGCTTCTCCGAGGGGGCAATATGTACGTACCCAAAATTGTATGTACTGTACAGTCAGAAATTGCTTACGAAGCCCTAATGATGATACAGGTCTCCTCACAAGGTGTTCGGGATCTGGAAAAGCTCTCCGAGTGTGCGTTAACATCCTACATGCCCCGCTTAGCCCCCACGTCCTTTGTTTCTCCTTTTTCCCCTCTTTTCTTGGCCTTTTGCTCTTGATGTGAAACCGCTACCCCGCGTGGGTGGCGGTCCTGTAACCACCGCTCCGCTCGAGTGGAGGTCCTTTACGTGTTTTCCGAGAAGCGTTTTTACGCGACTCATGTAAAAATCAATTTTTCACCAGCTTTCCTTGCCGACTTAGGCTTGCATTTATGTTTTAGCCGCTGAGCAGTGATTTATCTTTGTTTAATGGTGGGAGAGTTCAATTTGAACTTGCCTTCTAGTCATTGCAAATGCTATAAATATGTAGCTTGTTTACAAGTAAATGGTCTTGGTTCTTTGGTTTGGAGTCTTCATTCTTGAGTTTCAGTCTTCAATACTCAGTCCAAGATTTATTTTATGAATCATTTTATCTTTAGCATGGATTAGATTTTTGAGTATTTAGTCATGCCTCACTTTGACACCGACAACGATCCTGCTAGGAATCGTATAAGCCAAGCTTTGTTCTCTTGTGCCATCCCTCTCCTACTTGTACTTCATTGTATTTCTCTGAAGCTCTTTGTTATTCATTATTTGAGTACTTGTTTATCATTTTGATTTCATCATTGTTGCAACGACCCTGCTAGGAATTGCATAGGCCAAGCCAGTTCACTTGCGCTATCCCTCTCCTACTTGTGCTTCGTGCCATTTTTACTTCAAAGTGACTACCGTCCTGCCTTCTCTTGTTGATCTTTGCCATACTCCTACCTTTACTCGGATTCACATGAACACGCAAGAACGAAGAGATCACTCTGAGGGGACAAGCTACAACAAAACTAGATTTGCCTCTACTCAGTAAACTCCAGGTTTAAATCGTCAAAGTTATTATCAAATAGAGTAGTGAATCATTTTATTTCAGTTAAGCTTACTTTCAATATTGCCAGGGAAGCTGTGAGGAATGATAGTTTCTGAGAAACTATGATTTGTTCCTCACTTCTGAGGTAGGATTGAAGGTTTTTCAATTAAGTTAATTAGTTGTCTTTTATTTAGATTCACACATCTGCACAGGTGAATAACCACACCGGGTTATCTCGCTTGTTTAGTTTTAGTATAAAGTAGTTTAATTGTTGCTTGTAATTATAATGTTTCAATCGTATATTTTGTTTAGATTAGTTTCCCTTTCAATAGTAGTATAAATTGTTATTTTCAGTTTAAGTTAATTTGGAGACTTCATAACTAGATTAAACGCTTAAATTCTAGTTAGGAGGATAAATCACTAGGGAATTTACGCTACCCGCTCACAGCCTCTAAATCTCCCCTTTGTCATTTCAGCTACCAGGAGATCACACTACCAGATCTTAGTCACTGATCCTCCCATGGTTAGCCATAGGAAAGTTGCTTGTCAATTCTCATCCTTGCATGCAGCTTTGTCTATCTAGAAAATTGGCCATAATCTCGGCTGTGACTTCATCTAAGTCACCCGCATTACAAAACACCTATTTGTCTCGACACGACCTCGAGAAGTCGGGCACGGGAAAGTCACTTGCCGATTATCATCCTCACATGTCACTTTTCCAACGTCAATGATCATTTCAAAGAAAATTTGGATATATTTTATGTTGTTTTATATGTTGAGTGAACATGAATATAACACTTACATACATCAAATACTCAACAATATTTAAAAATAAAACAACAAGGTTGGACTTGGTAGAAGAGGAAATCCATGTTACAATATTCATGAATAGTTTATGAAGTATGATTCATCTCTACATCAAACATTTGCACTATGAAAAGTGGCGGACTAATCAATTTAAGACCAATAGAGACACATTCACTCTTAGTTCCATTTTGTTTGTAGTTGATTTTTTTGATAACTACTCATTTTCTCATCATAAGGAGATTCAGACATAATATTATCATATTGATCAAGTTAATATCATGGTTCATGTATGTTATAGGCATACACAATTGGATTTATATGGTATGGAAAGTAGATATGAGAAATTATTGAATAAGGAGTACCACTTTTATATCAAAGATGATAAAAAAAAACATGACATCCACTTTGTATAACACTATTTTAAATTATTTTTCCAATATCGTTGTAAATAAGGAGTTCAATTGAATCACTGTTTTATTTGGTTTGATGGTTACATTTCATAGTTCAAATTCTCACACTCCTTATTTTCACTTGGTCGATATCAACATTATTTAAAAATACCTCATTTATGGAGTTTTTTAAGAGTGGTCATGGGAAGGGGGAACTTCATGGTGTCATTGCATGTTTAAAACATGATATAAATAAAAAAGCTTTGATCATGAGGGTGAATGATTGATTTATTCCCAATTTTTGTTGAATGGTGTAGGAAACATTTTACAATGAAAGAAACCCCACATGAGAGTAACATGCCTCCAAAAAGAGTGTTTTGGAAGATTATAAGTACGCGCATAACATACATGAATGTGAAATTAATTATACAAGTTACACATACACATACATTTATTTTATTATGAATTCGTAACATTAAACTTTATTTTTTTGCATGATTAAATAGGTGTTTATAGAAGTAAAAACATGGATGTGAAATGATTCCTAATTTTAGGTTTTAACACTCTATGATGACTATGGATAATAATAACTAGACAATATGTGGAAAGGATTATTCCTATTTTTGTTATGAATGCATGACGAAAACATATACAAAGTGTAAAAGTTAACAACATGGTTATGTAGGTGAGTGGAAGAAAGTTCCTTTAGTTGTGGATGATTTAAATTGATTAGATGAGGATGATGATTTTCAATACATGCCATTGATTTCATCTTATTATGACCACATATATGGACTTTTTAAAAGGTATTTCTTCTAAAATTATTGTCTTTGATCATTTAATTAATTTAGAATTGATAATATATGAACTGATTTAAATAATTACAATATCTTATCCCTTGATGTTAACAATTTTTTTAATAATGATTATAGTTTTAGGTGATGTCTTCACAATCATTGCAAAAGAAGGAAATCATGAACAAATATATTACTACTTGTTATATTGCACAAAAGAGAGAACAAAGTTAACAAATGAAATAACAAGTGAACACATAACAATGTAGATTGGCCCAATTGTAGTTCAATGAACTTATTCAAGACAAGTGAAAGTCCTCTAAAATGGGATTCAATTTTTTTATTATAACCCGGGAAAAAAATTACATCATTATACACATCATATAATTTATATCAGGTTACATTTTCAATAGGTGATGAATACATGTGGACGCAAAAATAGAGACTAGATATAGAAGATTATGGCATAATTTTATAGTTCATCGAACAAAGAGTTGAATCACATGGTATTATTCATTATATTACACATGTGAACTCAAATTAGTTATATTAGTTAGGAATAACATATTAGTATGCATGGTTTATAATTTATTTTATATTCACGAGTTAAATACAAGTTTATAATTGACAAATCGGTATCTTGAAGACCGGTTCCCTTTTTACTCTTTATCGTAGGATTCTAGTGTCTAATATTTACATATTGATCACATACTTTACCTATTTTAGTGGATTCCTAATAATTCTCCCATTCACATATTGACCATAATCAAATTTATTAGTGCTTATTAAATATTTGGCCTATATTTTCTCTACATATATATTTCCATCTCCCTAATTGACTTGTAAAGTTCCCTAATCTACACATTACCAAATTATGAATTAGTGTTCCTTACTATTTTGAATGGAATTTTTATACTTACATGGTGTTGTTATATTTCATCAAATAGAACTTGAGAAAAATAATGATAATACTCATGTTAAGTGTAACAATGATTTTAATAATGTAGTTAACATAATTATCTAATTTAATGTAGTTAACATAGTTCTATAATGTATTGTAGTTAACATAGCTATCTAAGAAACTTCACATAAATCTTTTAAATAGTTTCTTGAATACAATATGATCTTTGTAAGTCCTCAACACAAGTTTGACTTGAGTCATATCTTATGTGAAAAATTATAATTTTAATGTTTATTTTGATTATCATAGAGTTTTAAGTTATGATACAAAGATATGTTTCAATTGATACATAAGATCCAACACCTAATTTATTGATGTGGGAGCATCATGTAAATAAGCATTTTTTGCTTTTTTAGGTGTTTTAGGTGTGTCTTGGGTCCATATGGACTTTATGGGAAAAATAAGGAGTTTTCCCTCCATTTCTAAATTTTGAATATTTGAAATTTAGTCATAGGTGTTATAATGTTAGATGTCAATACAAAATTCATAAGGTTGTAGTACTTCCAATCCATATTTTTCATGACTTGCTCACTTTAACTAGCCTTTAACTCATCTTGAGTTAGCTTTACCTAGTAGGGTTACTAGTGGGAAGCCTTAACTACCTAAATTTTCCTCTCATTTGTATAGTGCTTCATGATGTATTTGATGAGAGAGACAAGGAGAAATCAATAAGGATAGTTGTGAAGGGTGGAAACTCTATAAAAGAGTCTATGGCTCATGACGCTGTGCAATTTTTATGAAATGTTCAAATAAGAGCTTCTTAAGTGGAAAATTGTGTGTGAGATCCTATATTGATGTGATGTGCATTGAATGTATGTTTTTATCATTTTTATTGTGTGTAAATTTCATTTGAATGATTCCTCATGTGTGAGGGAATCTTAATTATAAGGAGACCATTAATGTGTCTCAAGGGTTGTGAAAACTATGGTGGAAGAGTCTTTGCAAGCTTGAAAAGTGTGTATGGAGTAGTTTTTGTAATTTGTGATTGAATATTAGAAAACTAATGAGTGATGTAATATGTTATGTATGTGTTATTAAAGGTTAAGAGGGTATTTACAACCCCAAGGAATTCATAAATGGAGTGTGAAGGCATGAGATATATAAAGAAGACATTAAAAAGAAACATGGTGAACTTGTGGTAATATATGAAGGGTTTATGATTGTTTAAGAGATATATATTATATCATAGGAAGAAGAAAGTTTTAATAAGTAAATAAGGTTGTGAAACTCATTAAGAACGTGTATAAAAGATTACAAAAGAACATTAAACTGTAGAATTACCTTACACGGGATGGGTACCCTATTTTAGGGAATTGGAGCACAAATGTGTATAAGAAGCATAAAGTAATAGAGGTACTTGATCCAAAATGAGGAAGAGGGAAGGTATCTAAGACTACCAAGGTGTTTAAGAAGTATAAAGATGTAAGGAGTAATTTTCTAAGCCAAAATAGGTGGAACAAAATCATAATTGGTTAAGTGTACAATCTTGAGGATCTTAATGGCAAGGTTGATTAAAAACATTGAATAATCTTGAGGAATATCTAATCTACATTGTGTAACTTAAGCAAGTAAAACTTACGGATGCATATATTTCTTGGAAAAAAAAATTACAAGTTTCAAACCATTGACCTAGAATTAGTCACCATACTAGTGACTTTTTTTTTTTTGTGAGGTGCCCAAATTTTGGGCTTAGAAAACATCATTTAGGGAAACAATCTTGTGAAACTTTAGTGAAGGATCGATATTTGATAAGTGGCATAAATAAGAAGCATATAGAAGAATGGAAGGTAAAAAGGGCTTTATATGAGATAAGAGCAAGGGGTTTAGGTAAGAAAAACACACTTGCATAATTAAATTCTTGCATTTTAAGATAGTCTTGTGTAAGGTATGATGATAGTAATTTAGGGTTCAAAGCCTTAAGAAACTTATGATAAATGCTTGGATCAGTGATAGTGAGTTGATTAGAAAACTTGAATGGATAAGAGAGTTTTTAACAAGAGAATTAAATAAAAAGAATATGGACGTCCATGCTACGCTTTTGTGAGACAATAATGGACTATTGAGATTTTGGTGGAAGTGACTCGAGAATAGAATGGATGAGTGAAAGGTGAATGGTGAGGAGTGAGGAGAAGTGGAGATGAGTCGAATAAACTATGCTAGAGATAAAAAGGAGAATAAAGTGTCGAGTACAAGGACTAATATGAGATAAGAAAACAAGACTCAAGAATCATTAGGGAGTTAGTTGGGTAAGAATAAGAAAGGGTATTCAAAAAGATAGGTGAGTGAATTGGGATTAAGTATTAAGAGGTGTTTTCATAGTATGGTGAGCATTATAAGATTGAAAATTTTCAATGAGGAATGCAAGAATGAGTTGGAAGTGATAGGATCCATGTGAGAACCTAGAAATCCAAGAAGGTAAAAAGGAAGAAAAATGAGTAAGATAGTGAGAGGGAAGTGAGAAAGTGTTGATCATACTAGTTTAAATAAGACTAATAAAAGGGGATTGATGTGTTTATGAGGTTGAAAAATGGTAAGAAATTATAAAACCCTAGAAAGTGGGTTCAAAACATATGTATTACCTTATCAAACTCACACAACCCCTAAGGTTAGAAATAATATAAAACTCAATTATGCCTTTTAAAGTCTTCAAAACTAGATTTTTACTCAAGCTCATTAGCTCCTCCCAATCATGTTATTTATTGATTTTACCCTTATTGCACTACACCAACCTTTGTAACATGATCTTAATCCTAAACCATGCCAATATCACCTTTGCAATGGTTTGAAAATTATCAAAAAGTCAAGCTTATCTATATTGTGCAAACTGCCTAGAAAAAGGATTCTCAACACATAAAATCATGCATATCTTGATGTAGAAATGTATTTTACTCAACTATCCATCCCAACATACTTTTATTCCTTGAAAAAAACTAATTTCAACCCTTATAATGGTTTGGATCCACCCAAATTTTCAAACTTTCCACTTTCTTATAAACTACCCTTGTCTTAGGCTTCTCAAGCAATCTCTTTTGGTGTTGTCTCGATTGGAAACTTATATAGAGTTCACAAAAGAAATAATTGGTCCTAATATCCTTTATACTTTCTATGTGTTTGGTTAATTTCAAACCTCAAGTCTTTAAACTCTTGTCCCACTCACCTTTCTTCCTTTTTAGTTTCAAAAGCTTCTTACCATCCCCGACACAATGCGTTTTCAAGCACAATTTTTAAACAATTATTTATTTAGGTAGAGGATTATATTTTTAAGTACCCATTATACTCTTTCCTCTGTGGTCAAGGGTTTCAATTTAGTTTATTTTATAAATTTCCTAAAAAATAACACTATCTAGTCACCAAACAAAACTAATTAGACTGTGTCACTATTGGTTACACAAACCGTCAGAGTCATGCAAGATTTGAGATATTCTAAGCTTTAAGTATTTCAACTTCTTGTGGAGGGAGGCTACTTTACCACACATTACTATCAACTCCCCTTGATTCTTCCTTTTACACCTTTGTCTCGGGGTTTTGAACTGTTCCTAAGAAATTATGTGTTGTCTTGCAAAGTATCTTCCATCAACAACTCAAGTAATGAATCTCTTATCTCTTTTAAAACCTTCTTGACACATTTTATAAGTCATTTCAATCCCTCTTTTTATATTTTTATCTCTATATTTCTATTGGAAGCCTTCTAAGACCCTATATTTTGTAATTACCCATAAGAAACTAGTCCAATTATATCCTCTAAATTTTAACTCTCGTCTCCTTGCAAAAATCAAGAAATTAAAATTGTCTTTTAAACCCTAATGAGGGTTTTGTATCAAGCCAAGAGAATGCTAATTTTGTTACGAGACAGATTATTACTCACTTTAAACATTTGGAACTGATTTCATAGACCTGGTATAACCTCATTTACACTTTATCGTTACTAACAGTGTGTCACAAGACTCAATCTTGAAAGAAGGATTTCAAATTAGCTTAGAACAAGATTCTCTACCTGTCACAATTTACACAAAGAAAGTGACCTTCTCTTCACTTTTTGATCATTTTGACATAAAATCTCTCATGAGTCCTCACTAAATTCTTCTAACAAGGTTCCATCATCTATTCACAAGTCTCATTATTCTCAAATATTTATATCTTGACCTTAATGGTATCCTCCCTATTATACACATATTTAGTAATGAAAGAAATTTTGTACTTACACATAAATCATGAACCCTCCTTAAAATCAATGAAATAACTCAATGAAAACATATTATCAATTGAAATCACTCATATACTTACCAAGCTTAGGTAACTTGATTGTCAAAATGCACAAATAATTAAGCATCAACCTAATAATAGGGCATACACAAGAATTATCTCTAAAACTTCTTAGAGCTCTCTTTCCATTGAAAGACCATCCAAATGATAGGATGGAAAAATGGTTACAAAAGATTTAATATGCCTTTCTTAGTCTTGTAACTTCCTCTTGAGCATTTAGACACTTTAATTTTCATATTTTGTCCTTCATTACAACATTAAAAGATTGGGTGTAGGCTAATACCCTGTGACCTAGCACTAGTTCACCATCATGACCCCTATAAGACCCAAATAAGACTTGTTACAAGCTCAAAACATCCTTTACATGCCATAATGTTCCAAGAAGTACATCAAAACACCAATTCAAGCCAAAACCCACTAGAATGCTTCTTAGAAATTTGTATTACATTTTGGAGGGAAACCTCCTAGTTCAAATCCTATGAAGACTTAACTCATTCTAACCATCCTAGGTGGTGTATTAGGACCTTAAAAACATGCCTAAACCTTAACTAACCTGACTCAATCAAAAATGACAAAAATTGTACAAACTCTAAATTTTTTTGTTGGATTAAGGATGCTCCTACATCAAAACCCTAGATTAGGCATGAATTGGCTAGTTCTAAATGTTAGAAGTGAGTTGGAGACTTTGTACTTGGAGAAGAGAGATGAAATTGTGCATGAATAAAGAATACAAAAAGTGATATCCATAACAAGATTCATTTTTTCTTAAAAACTTGGTGATTCTTCTAGCCATAGCAGTTGACGTGAAAACATGGCTAATTGGAAAAGATAATAAAAATAGTAAAAGAAGAATAAGATTTTATGGGATCAAAATTGGATCATGAAACTTTATAGACACTTGAAGGGGAAAAATGGGTATCTAAAAATCTTACCAGTGAGGAAAGATTCTCTGTATTTTGTGTTTTATGCCAGAAAAGGGTTTTAGGAGGGCTACAAGGATTTAAGGAGGTTTACAAAGGAAATAGTGAAAGATGATTATATGAAAGTTGATGAAGCATCCTAACATGATGTATTGGTGATGTATAACAGGTTTGATGAGGTTTTAGCCCTTGGTTTATTGATTTGTTGCATTTTAGCCTTTTGAGCACAATTTTGGCTACTTGAGATAGAAAGGAAAATTTTGATTTTTGAGTATTTTTGCAAAAGTGATTGTTCTAACTACTTATATTGGTTGAATTTTTGTTATCTCTACATAATTTGGTATCATAGTAGGCATTATACTCTTAAAAATAAGAAGTTTAGTTGAAGAGAAGAGGAAAGATATTGAAGAAAGTAAAATAAACTATAGCCTTGTGAAGGATTGAAAGGGAAGATCAAGAAGAAAGAATATTGTAAAAGACTTGTTGAGAGAGAGAATATGGAAGAAGATAAAATAGAGATGATGAGGGACTTATAGAGGTAACGTTCCACATGAGAAAAAGAAAGATGAAAAAGAGAGAAAGAGGGAAAAAGAAAAGATGAAGAAGTTAGCAAGAGATAGAGAGAGAGAGTTATGGATGAAATAAGAGATACAAGAGTTGAAAAGAGATTTGTAACAACTAGTATAAATTGTGGAAAACATGAGAGAACCAGAGGAACAACCGGGAATATTGGTTAAGAAGAAAACTAAGTGGCCTATAGAGCTACTTGTGAGAAAGATACAAAGAGAGCATCTAAGAGATATTGTAAGGAAGGAAGAGAGAAAGCTGAAGCAAGTAGAGAAGAGGATGAGAAAACAAGAAAAAGAAGTTGACAAAGAGATAGTGTATGAAGAAAATCAGAATTTGGATGAGGAAGAGGTGATTACAAGCTTCTTAGCTTGTCTTGAAAAAGAAGAAGAAAGTGATGTACAATGGAGAAATAGAGTAAAGATGAGCAAGAGCTCATGGATGGAGCATCTCATGAGGCTATAAGGCCTCCTTATTTTTATTCTAATATTTAATTTGAATGTTTAAATATAGGAGATGAAAATGAAGCACTAGAAATAAATAAAATTATCAAGAAATAAGATAAAGAAACTGAAAAATCAAGAAAAAATTAAAGTGAAGAAGACTTGATAGTTGATGAAGAAATTTTGTGGCAAAAAATCATGAATGAACCTGAGATTTTAGGCCTGATTGAGGATGAGGAAGACTATAAGAGAGTAGAGAAATAACTTTTGAAGATCCTACATGATGATGAAGAAGAAAAAGGTTATGAAGAATTAGATGAATCATATTTGAGAAAGATATGGGATGATGAAGATGAAGAGGAATCTGATTTCTTGAGATAGCTAAGAGTTAAAGAAGAAAAGAGAAGGAAAAGTTAATATTAAGCTAAAGAAAATGAAGCCAAATCAAGAAAGTAAATAGTGGACAAGGTAAAGAAAATAGAGAGTAAATTCAAGAAGATAAGAGCTCAACAAAGGAGGAAGAAGATGAAGTCAAGAAAGAGAAGAAATTGGAAGACCAAAAAAAAAAATTGAGCTCAAATTTCTCCCCCTTGGGAGTATGATGTAGGAGCATCATGTAAATAAGCATTTTTGGCTTTCTTAGGTGTTTTAGGTGTGTCTTGGGTCCATATGAACTCCATGGGAAGAATAAAGATTTTTCCCTCCATTTGAAAATTTGAACATTTAAAATTTTGTCATAGGTGTTATAATGTCAGATGTTAATGCAAGAGTCATAAGGTTGTAATACTTCCACTCCACCTTTTTCATGACTTGCTCACTTTAACTAGCCTTTAACTCATCTTGAATTATCTTTACCTAGTAGGGTTACTTGTGGGAAGCCCTAACTACCTAAATTTTCCTCTCGTTTGTATAGTGCTTCATGATGTATTTGAGGAGAGATACATGGAGAACTGAATAAGGATAATTATAAAGGTTGGAAAACTCTATAAAAGAGCCTATGGCTCATGAAGGCTGTGCAATTTTTATGAAATGACCAAATAAGAGCTTCTTTAGTGGAAAATTGTGCGTGAGAGACTATATTAATGTGTTGTGCATTAAATTTATGGTGTTATGATTGTTTATTGTGTGGAAATGTCATTTGAATGATTCATCAGGTGTGATATACTTTGAATTATAAGGATACCATTAATTTATCTCAAGGGTTGTGAAAACTATGGCTAAACAATCTTTGTAAACTTGAAAATTGTGTATGGAGTAGTTCTTGTAATCTATGATTGAATATTAGAAAACCAATGAGTGATACTCATGCAATATGTTATGTATTTGTTATTACAAGTGAAGAGGGTCTGTTCAACCCCAAAGAATACATAAATAGAGTGTGAAGGTATGAGATAGGCAAAGAAGACAATAAAAAGTAACATGGTGAACTTATGGTAAGATATGAAGGGTTTATGTTTGTTTAAGAGATATATCTTATGTCATAGGAAGAAAAAAGTTTTAAGAAGGAAATAAGGTTATGAAAATAGCTGAGAAAGTTTATAAAAAATTACAAATGAACATTAAATTGTAGAATTGCCTTACACGGGCTAAGTTCCCCACATTTGTGTGGAGTACAAATGTGTATAAGTAACATAAGGGAATAGAGAAACTTGATGCAAAATGAGGAAAAGGGCAAGTATCTAAGACTACCAAGGTGTTTAAGAAGTATAAAGGAGTAAGGAGTAATTTTATAATCCAAAATAGGTGGAACACAATCATAAGCTCGGTGAATTGTATAGTCTTGAGGGTCTTAAGGGAAAGGTTGATTTAAAACATTGAAGAATCTTGAGGAATCTCTAATCTACCTTGTGTAACTTAAAGCAAGTAAACCTTATGGATGCAAATATTTCTTGGACAATGTATTTACAAGGTTCAAACCATTGACCTAGAATTAGTCGCCATACTAGTAACTTTGTTTTTGTAGACACTAAAGCATGCACTTTGGGTAATTATTTAGTCTTGGTTACATACTACTATTCATATGATTCCTAAGTATGAAAAGTAATAATTAACCCATGTATTTGGCCACTTTTCTTTGCTTTATGCTTCTACTTTCAGTCTTGTACTTTTACTTGCTCGGTTTGTATTGTCACCTTTCATCATTTTGCATCCTGGTGGAGTGCCCAACTGAGCAGGAGTGTCGGACACTCCTCTCCCCTCTAGGAACCATGTCTTCTCTTTATTTACTTGCACTTTTCAGGTCATTTCTAGTTGTTTGAGAAATTTATCAGTTTGGTAGTTGGGATTTTCAAGGATAATTACAAAATTCAAACATGGTAATCATATAAATATAACGTTATGTGAGCCTCATGACTATGGGAAATAAAGGAAAATACACCTCTATAGAGGATATCACTACCAAATCCAAGATAAATGCATAATTGGGGAAAATCAGAAATTTGTGGAGTACTATTGTTGCTAAAATAGGTGACAAGAAATTAGAGGGGAAGGACTCGATGCAAGAAACTACTCACCTGAGTCATTAAAATGGAAAAGGAAGTGGAGGGAATCAAACTAAACAATGTGAATTTCTTAGTATGCACAAGAATAATCTGGATTTCCTCACTCTTTTCACCTCTCAATTTGACACTCTCAGCAAGGACAAGAGTAACAAAGGCACTACATTCAGAGATATCAAGAAGATCCTAGAAAATGTTAAAAAGAGTTTTTAGAAGATCTTGATGTAGTTTGGTTGGTATCTCAGTTTTGTTGCTTCTAGGTTGATTTCATGCTGACTTTGTGATGACTTCTAGCTGATTTTGGGTTCTTTTTGGTTGATCTCTATTTTTTTTCATTGGTGGAGTTGTTTCCTATTGGTTGTATTTTTTGATGGCCTTTTGTTTTTGTTGTATTTATCTGGATTCTCTCTTTATACTTGTCTTGATTTTAGACCTTCAATGTTTATTTGGGCTTTGGCCTCTTTTTTACCTGGGTAAGATCCCAATAAAAACATTACCCATGCTAAAAAAATGTTATGTTATCATAATGAGGGACCAAGCACTAAGCATTATTAACTCCACCTAAGGTTGCATCCATCAAAGGCATTTAGAGCTCCATTTTCATCCATATAGCTCCATCACAAGGGATTCAAGGTGGGTTTTCTTCATACAACTCATATGAGGGGAGTATATTATATTCCATGTACCATTTACTTACATTCTAAATCTAGTTATTGCTCGCTACTCACAAAGTGTGATGCGCACAACAACACCTAGGGAACAATTCTACACACACACACACGAACTACATTGGGTATGAGATGTAGTGTAACACCCAACTAGTAAGTCCACCATTGTGGCTACGATGATAGTATGACCCCTTCATATGCATATTTTTTAGGGTTTTATTTTTGTCTAGGGTTTTACGGGTGATTCTTTACTACAAGTTTACGGTGACATCAACGAACTTGGTGCGACATACACGTGACAGTATCAAAGGCCTCGCATCATCGATGACTCTATAAAATTGACTTCCAAACCTCCCGCATAGACCATGGTGCCCAAATTACAGACCGGGTGCCCTAGGCTCCCCATCCCATCGCTAAACGCCCCAATCCAGCCAAACATCCCATATGTGTATTTTCTCAAGCTCCTTTGTGACAGTTTCCTCCTCTGTTCAACTAGTCTCCTATGCGACACGGTCTCATGACCTCTTCGAATCAGCTAAGGATTTTCTAACCCTATTTAGACATTAGTGTTTCATAATTTCATAGCTTAGTTATTTGGGTATTTTTGACATTACATTTATTTATTTATTTACTACTCTTATAACATCATATTAGGCTAGAATAGAAACATATATTTTCCATTTTAGCATAATCATTTTGGTCAACTCACATACGTGACCTTCATGATTTTAGGATCCTCATTCTTTACTTATCATCCCATAGTATAGTCACCATGAATATATCCATCCATACTTATCTACTGAGAATCACCTTGAATTCATCGCTACGCTTAAACAATATTTAACTTTTACTTATATTCCTCCTCACACATCACCCAAATATGTATATCATAAGTTCACTTCCACACTATCCCTCAATGAGGATCAAATCACTTTTACATCCAATGAGTTACCTCCTCGAAAATTCTAGAGCATGAACCCCCTTATATATCCAATTTTTCATTCATAATGTCGAGGTCAAACACGCTTTGTTTGACAATGGGTCTAGTCTTAATATTTGTAACATAACCTTTCTTCATCACTTAGGTATTTCAAGAAGTTCTTTAGTACCATCATCTCAGTATCCATTCCGGATTTGACAACATCCCCAAATTTTTCTTAGGTGTTGTCGGCCTCCCCATCACCGTTGATCCATGTATAATAACTATTCCATGCCATGTTATGCCTAACAAACTTGATTATAATATTCTTGAGGTGACCTTGGATACATGTCATGCACTTGGTCCCCTTTAATTTGCATACATGACTTAAATTTCAGTACCAAGGAGTTTTTCATGATGTTCCATCTAATCCATCAGCTTTCACATAATGTAACTCTATCAAACAATATAGTGATACCCCTAGCTCCCGTGTTGCCTCTCAAGACCTCTCTAAATATGGGGTAGGATATGAATGCTTACACTAGTATGGCTTCTCTCATAAGAACACAAATCAACAGAATTGAGTGTAACCATGCTTTGGGACATTCCCACATAATCTCACAAGTTTTTCTTAGGATACCATCCCCCATCTCTCACTTCCATGGAAGCTTATACCACTTTTCATACTTCCACACTTCCCCTTGTCCATCCAAAACTCATTAGTGACATAACTTCTTTGGCTTGGGATAGGTTTGATACTTTTTCTATTGATGATGCTCTTTTGGAACATATGGTTATTTATGATAATTTTCTCCCCTTTCACCATAAATGATGTTATCTGTTATCCCTTAACCCTATTGCTTATGATCCAAAAAAGGATTAGGAAAATCCCAATTCTATGTATTCTCTATATTTGATTCTTGTTCTATAGGTTCTCATCTCATTCTGTCTTCACAAGATGGTCTAATCAGGCTTAGGGTGATATGAACACCTCTGAATGATGTTTTAGGCCATTTAATGTTCTATTTTAGGGGTTTCGGTTGGCGGTTATGCAACCGTCAAATCTGCGTCTAGAGATAGTCCTATCACCGACAGTTCCAAAATTTGGGATCTCAACAATTGTAAATGTTTAAGATTCTAATCGATTTGTTTCACCTCTCCATGCATCCTTGAGCTGAGCATCTATAAATACAAGCATTTTAAAGGATTCCAGCAAGTGATTTTGGGTGAATTCAATTGTGAGCAAAGTTAGAGAGTTGGATTATTTTCTTGTTTGTTCATTTTGAAGAGTTCTTAATTGTTTGAGAGATTGTGAGAAAGTAGATACAATTAGAAGGATTATTCATCTTTCTTGAAGGCCAATTTGGTAGTAAGTTGTATCATTTGAGATTACATAGTGAAGGGGAGATAATTTTCTCACCCACTAGATTTTTTCCCACATTAGGTTTCTCTAGGATAAATCTTGTCTCGTTCTTGTATTCCTTTTCTCAGTTTTGTAGTTTAATTTTGTGTTGATATTACACATTAACTGGATTAAAAAAGAACTCATATACTTCATTCATATTTCACGAGCATAATGATCTATTTATTATTAGAATTAAGTAGTTTACAAATCAAATTGGTATCAGAGTAGTTAAGATTTCAGTCTTTTGTGTGGTTAACTTGTGTTGAGATTGTAGTTAGATGCCCCTTACCCGAAGGGAAAAGAAAGTAGTGAAGGTAGCCTTATTCCTTTTGAAGTAAATATTTCTATAAGGAAGTGGAAGTAAGGAATTTGGGAGATGGCTTATAGAGATGATGTAGATGATAGCGGTGAAGATCATTTCTATAAGTTGGAGGCTGATGTGGTAAGTTTTTCCAAATAAGTGGGTAGTATCTCCTTGTCTATTGATAAATTGGAGTCCATCATGGGACTACTCATGGATAAACTTGGGGTTTCAAATGAGACACTGGAAGATCGTGAAGAAGAAGAACTATCCCATGCCATTCCCACACCTCCTCCATTTAAAGTAGAGGCCAAGATCAAAATTGAGCCTTATGATGGAGACGTGAATGTTGAGAAGCTAGACCATTGGCTAGCTCAACTGGAGGTATATTTCATTTTGTATCAAATTAATGAAAGTCAAGCAGATTTCCTTTGCTTGGTTAAAATTAACCAAACATGATTTAAATTGGTTTGAAATTTATGTTCATACATTGGTTGTTAAGAAGCTTCCTCCAATTACTAAGTGGGATGTTTTTAAGAAGCTAACCAAAAATTAGTTCTATCGTATTTATTATGAGTAAGAGAGGTCCATGTATTACTAGTATCTCAGCGAAATAAGGACAAATTATGCAGGAGTATACCAGTGAGTTTTGGAAGAAATATATTCATATGGAAAAGGAGGTAGTGGACTGGGACCTATTGATGAAGTATATTATTGGAATCCATAGCCACTTGAGGAAACTCATCCTCTTTTCCAAGCCGACAGATGTAGATGAATCTTGTACGCAAACTCACTACTTGGAGATGGATAAGAAAAAGAGTTCATCTACCTCTCAGCATGCTTCGAACAAAAAAAGTGACACCAAGCAGAAGGATAAAGGAAAAGGAAAGGGTAAGAAAAATGCTACTTCTATTTCTAAAAAGGATACTAAAATTCACTGTGGGCATTGTGATGTTGACACTCATTTCAAGGAAAATGTTGGAAGCTCCACTGGAATTGCATCCCTTCAAAAATAAGAAGAATAAGAAGAAGGCCATGGCTTCCCTCCAAGGAGAGGAATTATTTTTCAGTGAAGAGGTGGATGAGACTATGTGTTGTGCCTCCATCCGTAGAGAGGTATGTTTGGGTAGTAATAGTGTTGTTCAAGAAAATGAACTAACAAATATTTTTCATTTAAAGATTCAAGTGAAGAAAACTAAGGTGGATGCTCTTTTTGATACATGTTCTCAAGCTAATTTAATTAGTAAAGAGTTAGTGGACAGGCTAAAGTTGGAAACTTACAATCACCCAAGTCCGTATTCTTTGGGTTGGGTAAAGAAAGGTGTAGACATCAAGGTTACTAAGCAGTGTAAGATCACTTTTGGTATTGACAAAAATTTTATTGATGAAGTTATTGTGGATGTTATTCCCCTTGATGTGTGTGGTGTAGTTTTTGGCAGCCCATATTTGTATGTCAGGGATGTTATCTTCGTAAGGAGAGCCAACCAGTACCACTTGGTAAAGGATGGTAAGAGCTACGTCATTTCAGCCTATTTAGGAGATTCGAAGATATCTTTGGTAAGTGCCAACGAAGCCCGGAAGCTCATTAATGCTAGTGGTAAATTTACATTGCTTATGTTGAGGGATATGCCAGATGATGAGGTTATTACATCTAAAACCATTGGTAGCATGTTTTCTAATAAAGAGCAGGCACATATAATAGAGTTGGTTCAACAGTTCAGAGAGGTCTTTTAGGAACCTACAGGGCTGCCCCCAGTCAGGGAAATTGAGCATGAGATCCACTTGCTACCCAATAGTTTACTTCCAAACTTGGGATTGTATAGGCAATCTTTGAAAGATGCTAATGAGGTAAAACAATAGTTACAATCTTTGATTGAACAAGGTATAATTTGTCCTAGCACTTCTCCATGTGGTTCTCCTATTGTTTTAGTACCTAAGAAAGATGGTTCATGGAGAATGTGTTTTGATTATAGGGATTTAAATAAAATAACCATTAAGAACCAGATATTATTCCTCACATTGATGATTTATTAGATTAGTTACAACATGCTAAATATTTTACTAAGCTTGATTTGAATTCTAGGTATCATCAAGTGCGGATCAAGGAAGAGGACATATGGAAGACAATGTTCAAGACTAGACAAGGGTTATATGAATGGTTAGTATTACTTTGTTGGACTATGCAATGCACCAGATACCTTCATGAGGTTGATGAATGAGGTAATGAGGCCATTTATTGATTCCTTTGTTATTGTGTACTTGGATGACATTCTAGTTTTTAGCAAAACTTATGAAGAGCATATTGATCATTTGCATCAAGTTTTGTAAGTACTTAAGGAGAACCAACTTGTGTTGAATGAAAAGAAGTGTGAGAGTTTGCACAATAGTCACTTATATTTTTGGGACATGTGATTGGAGATGGGGAGTTAAGGATTGATCCGGCTAAGATAGAGGCCATTCAGAATTGGCCTACACCATCAAGTTTGATAGAGACCAAGAGTTTTGTTGGAGCAGTTCAAGTATTTACTGGAAGTTCATTAAGAACTTCTCTTCTATAGCAGTGCCACTACATTTAGTGACAACAGGGGGTAAGACATTTGATTGGGGTAAGAAACAACATATTTCTTTTGAAACATTTAAATATAAAATTATTCATGCTCCAGTTTTGGCCTTACCTAACTTACAACTTCCTTTTGAAGTGGAAACCAATGCCAATGACTATATCTTTATGGGGTTGTCCTACTTGAAAGGTATGACAAGGAATTGTATGATCTTGTTCAAGAAGTCAAGAAATGGAAACATTATTTGATGGGTAAGGAAACTATCATTCATACGGATCATCAACCTCTCCAATATCTGTAGGCTCAAAGTAAACTTCAAAGAAGCTAGGCACTATAAATGGATGGGTTTCTTACAACAATTTCATTTGATTATTAAATATAAGAAAGGTGTGACTAAAAAATTAGCTAACATGTTATCTAGACCTCCTTTGATTTCAGTTGTGGGCATGTTAACTCTTCTTGAGCCTTTTTGTGTGAAGCATATCAGGAAGGCTATGAGTAAGATTCTGATTTTGTAGATATTTTTCAGTAGAAACCTCCAAGCAAGGGATTTGTACCTAGAGGGGAATACTATTTCCAGGATGGTTTTCTCTACAAGAACGGGAAAATTTATGTGCCTAGGAGGGAAAGAGTGTAGTTGATGAGAGAAGCACACACTTCCATGGTAGCTGGTCACTTTGGTGTGACAAAGACTGTAGTACACTTACAAAGGTATGTGTATTGGCCAAACATGCAAGCCAAAGTTTCTAAATTCATCAGGGGTTGTGTTTTATGCAGTACAAGCAAGCCTAATAATAGGAAGTTGGGATTATATATATTGTTTCCAATTCCTTCCCAACCATGGGAAAGTATCTCCATGGATTTTGTGGGTGGTTTTCCTACCACCAAAAAGGGTCATGATTATATATTTGTGATTGTAGATCGATTTAGAAAAATGTGTATTCTTATTCCTTGCAAAAATACCATTAAGGCCAGTGATGCAACTGAGTTATTTTTTGTTAATGTGTGGGTTCACTTTGGTTTTCCTAGTTCTATTGTGTCGATAAGGACTCACGGTTTGTAGGGAATTTTGGTCTACTTTGTGGGAAAAGATGGATACAAAGCTAAAGAGGTCTACCGCCTTTCATCCACAGATAGATGGGCAAACAGAGGTGGTGAACCGTACCTTGGTCCAACTCTTGAGAGGGTATAATAGGAAACATCTGAGGACCTAGGATGAGAACTTGGTGTATATCTAGCATTCTTATAATAGGGTAGTTCATGCTTCAACTAATAAAACTCCTTTTGAAACATGTTTTGGTTATTTTCCTAAGAGTTATTTTGATGTTGTTTTAAGATTACCATGTAGAGACAACGAAAGTGGAACTGGAGGTCCACAAAGATGAGAAGTTTATTGAGAAAATTCAAAAATACACCTTCAGGTACGAAGAGGTTGATAGAGTCACAAGCTAAGTACAAAGCATGACATGATCAACATAGAACTGAGCATTCCTTCCTTGTTGGAGACAAGGTATGGTTGTATTTGAGCTGAGATAGGCTACAGGGAAAAGCTAATAAACTCAAACCTCTTCGTTATGGCCCATTTGAAATTCTGGAACAAGTGGGTAAGAATGCATTTCACTTGGATTTTCCTCCTTATATGAAGATTTATTCAGTTGTGAATGTTGAAAACTTACATATTTTTGAGCCCTCCATGTTGGATGATGAAAAATAAGGGGTACTACTTCCATCTATTGAGGATCTTACTCCGGATGGTCAGTTGGAATTAGAGGAAGATTTGGTTTTATAGTAGAAAGAAAGGAAAACACATATAGGAGTGCAGGATATGTGGTTGATTGGATTGAAAGGGAACCTACCATCCAAGGGCAAGTGGTATTCCAAAGAAGATGTGGGGAAGAAATTTCCTCACCTCATCAGTCCTTGAAGCTTTTAGGGACTTAAAAGCCTCAAATTGGGGAGGTATGATCCAAAAATGGATCAAGAAAATCCAAATTCTATGTATTCTCTATATTTGATACTTTCTCTATAGGTTCTTAGCTTATTTTATCTTCACAAGATGGTATATTCAAGCTAGAGATGATCCAGACACCTCTGAATGACATTTTGGGCCATTTGATGTTCTATTTCAGGGGTTTTAGTTGATGGTTACACAACCATTGGTTTACGTCTAGTGGTAGTCTTATCATTGGCGGTTCAAAATTTGGGATCTCAATAGTTGCAAATGTTTGAGCTTCCCAATCAATTCATTTCACCTCTCCATGCATCCTTGAGTTGAGCATCTATAAATACAAAAATTTTAAAGGATTCCAAAGCAAGTGATTTTGGGTGAATTCAATTGTGAGAAAAGTTGGAGAGTTGGATTCTTTTCTTGTTTGTTCATTGTGAAGAGTTCTTAATTGTTTGAGAGATTGTGAGCAAGTAGATATAATTATAAGGAGTATTCATCTTTCTTGAAGGCCAATTTGGTAGTAAGTTGTATCATTTGAGATTACATAGTGAAGGGGAGAAAATTTTCTCACCCACTAGTGTTTTTCCCACATTGGGTTTCTCCAAGATAAATCTTGTCTTGTTCTTGTATCCCTTTTATCAATTTTGAATTTAATTGTGTGTTGATATTAAACATTAACTAGATTAACAAATAACTCATATACTTCATTCATATTTCATGAGCATAGTGATCTTTTTATTGTTAGAATTAAGCGGTTTACAAATCATCTTACTTTAGCAATATTGATACATATACTTGATGACATCAATCCTCTAGACACTATTCCTAAAGATCCATACATCAAGGATCGGTATTCCCTTCTTAATGAAGTGTTGATGTGTAAATGTGCAATAGGAAATTGACAATTTCAAGCATGACAATGATACCCATGTGTTAATTTTTTCAAGTATTATCATTTCAAGGCACCCCAGGTGTGTCCATTCAATCCAAGTGACCTCTTGATTAACGTTATCTCATCCCCTAGGTGATTTAGTAAAGTCCATTCATTCCCCTAGGTGATTTTAGGAGTTCATTAAAAATTGCAAGCTACAAGCAGTTGTGGGAAGGGCTATCATTGGCCTTCCTAGGGCTGGAGCAACCCCATGGAGTGGATCAGAAAATCCAAAATGGATGTGGAGGTGATTCAAAGGTCTTAGGACATCATGGAAGTGATTCAAGAAGATTCTAGAAGGGCTCAGAGAAGTTGGGGCAGTTTCACCAAAATTAGGGTTCACAGGCCTAGGCAGTGCATAGGCCAAAAGAGTCGAGCTTCTAAAGGTGATTTTGGAGCTCCTAATGGATTAAGGAGAAATAAAAAACATCTCTATAAATATAATTCCAAGCCCTACAATATGGTGAAATAATTTTTTTCACAACACTTTGGCACATTAGGTCTGTAAGCAGTTTTTCTCATGCATAAGTGGAGTACCAAATAAAAATCCGTTTTTAGGGATAAAATGGAAGAATCAATAAATTAAACCCTTACCATTGGATTCAAAATTCCATTTCCATTCAGGATCATATAAAATTTTACCAAAAATTTCCATCGGGAGCTCAAGTTATCATCGTCTCAAGTTGTCCTCTTGGAGCGAGTTCGAGAGTTAGCCAAATTTTGGGAGGACATGTGTCAACTCCAGGAGCCTGGCGTGATTTTATGTCCCCGACATCCCTCAAGGTCAGGGAAATAAACCATTAAAAAATTCACCCAACCCCTATATGACCTCTAGAACCTCATGTGACCTTCAGGATCGTCAGTTCAGCCCCAGTGCTTGTGGGAGCTCAAATTCCCTATCGTCGGATCTCCGCCACGTGTTAGCTCTAGGAGCGCCATGGAATTTGATGTCCCTCATGTCCCTCACATTTTAAGGACATAAAACCTTGAAAAATGTTCCCATCCCTCTAAGGGAAACTTTTGGTCACCCATGTGACCCGCTTCCAGCCCCTCAGTGCTTTAAAGCTGATTTTCTAGCTCTCACTCCTGTCGTCGGATCGTCGCCACATGTCACCGTCTTTCTCACCATGGAAATTGATGTCCCTCACATCCATTTTAGGTGAGGGATGTCAAGGACATGAAAATTCACCCAACTCCAACTCCAAAACTTGAAAATTTTCTAACTCCTAGTTGTTTCTTCTGCTTCTAATTGTTTCTCCATTGCTAGAAGAAAGTTACAAAGAACACCTCAGTCCACCATTGTTCTTCCGAACCAGCTCCACCATGGAAACCAAACCTTCCACTCCATGAATATGTATAGGTTTCAAATAATATATTGATTGAAATATATAGAGGAACAAAGAATCAAAGAGAAGAGTGAAGGAATTCTTCAGAAACCTCCATTACCGTGAAACGAAGATTCGAACATATCTTGCAAACCGGTACATAGATTGACAAACTGTCTATTTGTTGAGTTATTCTCTCTTTAAGGCCATTAAAAAATCATATTAAAACCTCCCATTTGCAGCAAGTAATTCTCACAATAAACAAATTTTCCATCTCCATGAAGAACAAAGCTCAAATTCCTGTCAAACTGGCAACCGAATCGAAGAGAAATTTCACCAGTGAGATAAGACGAAAAAACCTATCACAATGCAATTGATTTTTTCGTGAATGGAGACAAAAACAAGACCTTAAAATTTCAAAGCTCCATTCACCAAGATAAAACCTCATATTAAAAACCTCCCATTTGTTGAGTTATTCTCTCTTGAAGGCCATTAAAAACTCTTATTAAAACCTCCCATTTGTAGCAAGTAATTCTCACAATAAATAAATTCCACTTCCATCTCCGTGAAGAACAAAGCTCAATTTCCCGTCAAACCAAAAACCAGATCGAAGAGAAATTTCACCAGTGAGACAAGAAGTAAAAACTTATCACAATGCAATTGATTTTGTCATGAATGGCTGCCATGACACGGTAGTGGAAAAAAATAGTGAGCTACCTCTCCACTTCTCAAGGTTCTAGTGGGTGAAATCGCGCGAAAATTGGAGGGAATGATCGTTGGAAAATCTATTTTCACCTGAACTAGTTTTTGCGCTATGAAGTTCCTATTTTTTAGGGATATGGAGGGCTGTGTTTTTATCAGAATTCTTCCCTCTTCTAATAAATTTTCAAATTCTCGAAGATCCGTGGGTGAAATCATCTAAAATTTAGAGGGAAGGGTCTCCAAAAAATCTAGTTTCTCTCAAACTAGTTTTTGCATGATGAAGTTGTCATTTTATCAAGATATGGACTGATTTTTTTATCAGTATTATGCCCTGGTAGTTCCATACACAAAGCTCTTAACGAGAATAAATTTTCATTTTTATTTATGAGCTTTCTCATAAGCGAATCATGATGAAAATTGGAGCACGAGTTCATGATGGAGATTTGAATCCAAAATGGTTGTTCCCATTGTAAAACAGAGGTCATTTTCACCATTTACTAAAAATATCATATGTTATACTTCCTCACATTCTATAAATGGAAAGCCCCACTGAATTGCAAGTTTGATCACTCGAACAATAAAAAGGGGTAAAATGGAAAGTAAGACAGAAAATGACTTCTTCCCAAAATAGCAGGTCCCCAAATAACAACCTGCTAAAAATAGAAATGTGCTAAAAATAGCAATATCTCAGGAACATAGGAGGTTGGAATATGGTAGAAGGTTCAGAAGGTGAAACGGAGCAAGATAGGTGATATGTCCCAAAATAGCAGAGCATGGGCTCATATTCTAAAAATAGCATGTTGTTCTCAAAGGGAAAGTTTGGCACAACAAGACATTGAGGGATAATCATTCAGGTCAATATCACCATTTGGGGTCTAGAAAGGAAAACTCGACACTTACTAAAGATAGTAAGTTGTCCCTTCCAAATATAGTAAGTGTTAAGGAAACATGAATTTCTAGTGCACAAGTTGGTCTAGTTTCTCAGGTGTAATCAATCATGAAGAGATGGTGGTTTTTTCATGGTTTGGAATGATCATCTCATATTAAAAAGTAGGGCATCACAAGGCACATCATGTGAATTCATCTTTGTCACTTAAGAATTCAAGTGATTCAAAGAGAGTTGATCAGAACGATTTCAATGAGTCAAGGATTTCATCAACCAAGTTTCAAGGAGGGTCATCGTGGGCATTGTATGTGTTCATCTCAAGCTTGTAGTGGTAAACATCAGAACAGTGTTTCTAAACACTCATTATATGGTCCAAGATGTCCTTGCATCATAGATATTTTAGTCATCACTAGATTGGGAAAATGATTCAAATTTATTCAAGGGAGCAATCTTCATCAATGTAGAAGATCACCAGTGGCAGAAATCTTCGCTCAAAGTTCATGACTGCATCAAGGCATTCAAAGCATTTCATCGAGGAGTGTTTTCCTCTCCATCCCTTCCCTCTTCCTCTCTTTCCCTCTCTTCTTTTATCTCTCCATTCTAATTATTCATTATGCGTCATCATTGTATTTCATCCTATTCACTTAAGTGACCTATTTTAAATTTGTAAAAATTATTTTCTCAAAATTATAAGAGAAATACTTAATTCATGGAAAATAAAAGGTCATGAGTGGAATATGGAAATGAAGAGTCATGTGAGGGAGGTGAAAGTAAAATTTAGGTTTCTATAAATTGTAATGAGCTCTTCATTCCAAGGGTTCTAATTTTGAAATTCTTCTAGTTGGTTGTATTCTTGTAAGTTCATGAGAGAGATTTTTCTCACTTGTGAGTGAAAAGAGTTAGCCACTTTTCCCCTATTCTCAATGTCTTCCATTCTCATACTATGTATAATTTCTACTTGAGCATCAATACAAGAAGAAGGAGTTTTGAGCCTTTTTTGACTAAGGGGTTTACTAATACTTTTTGTTCATTAAATTCTAATTGGTCTTGTTGTTGTTTGCAGTATTGTTTCTTCCTAATTTTAGTGCATGTGATGAAATTTATAACTAGTGTGTGTAGGAATATGATTTTCTACCTATAACATTAGTTCTCCTACCTCTTTTCTCACTCCCCTTTCCCACTCTTCAGACAAATTCTTCCCTAGCAAGAGATTGCTAGCTTTGCCACAGGGTCAGTGGAGTGCCCCTATTGGATCCCCGACCATAAGGCCACTAGGAAAATCCACCTTTACTCACACATGCATATATGAAAGTTACATCGGTTAAGTAGAGGGACTTAGATTCCCGAACATTGGTAAGAAATTAGCAAGTTGGTCCACCCAAAAAAATTTCTCACCAACAATTTTGGAACCCACCGTGGGGTAAATTTAGCAGCGTTTACACCCAAAATGTGACCATAAGGTCTGAAAATCAAAAAAAAAAAAATCATATTTCAAAGGAAAATCATTTTTAAGGTGACTCATCAAGGAATGAACCCCTATCACATTCGTTTCCCACATCATGAAGAAATTTCCAGATTGGAGTGAAGTACCAATGAGTGACATTGAAGAAGAAGAAGATTTATGTCTAGAAAAGAAGATCGGTGATCAGCCACGGTTCCGGACTAATTTTAACAAAGGAAAGAAGAAATAACATGTCACCAATGAAGAGGAATGGATTCAAAGGAGACATAAGATAAGGTGTGAAGCTCGAGAATATGCCAAATTATTACATGAGATGAACAAGCAACTTGAAACAACCCATAGCAAGGAAGAAGAAGAGGAGAGTTGTCCTATAGAGGAAGATCCTAAAGATCATTCGTACCATAGGGTTTTCATACCCAAAATTTTCTTGAATGCCACTGAAGAAAATCCTATCCTTGAGCCTTCCGATGAAGATAAAATCAACATTCAAGAAGATGACAAAAGACAGGATGGTGCAAGATCCACTAAAGAATATTTTTACAACCTTGTGCATCTCACTTTGCAAAATTGAGAACATTATCTTTCTTCCAACACTCAATAGATGACTTCCTCGCATACGGTGATGAAGAAATGAACATGTTGAAAAGAGAATATGTGGAAAGACTTCAGAGCATAATAAAAGGAAATTATGACCCCAAAGTCTTTGATGAAATTTGGAGGTATGCTTTAGCTCTATAGATAAGATATGAACATCTTGAAGCACCACATCAAATGGAGGAAGAAGACAAGATGTGCCATATGGAGGAAGACCCTGATGGCTGCCCATATTATGAGGTTTTCATTCTCAAAATATTCTTGGATGCTTCTAAAGAATATCTTATCATGGAACCTTCCGATGAAATCCAAAGCAACATCATGGAGGAAGAAGTAGAAGAGACGAAGATAGAATCACCATTCAGCAATTCCATTTGGTTCGAGTCCCAAAGGCATAGGGGAATAATACATTTAATAAATGAATATCCCTCTTGTATAATGGATGATCCAATGCTCTCTGAAGACTCCACCAATGATGAAGAAGAAGGCCAATTCAAAGTAAGCATGGATGATCTCTTTTCAAGTTTTGATCTTTCAATTAATGATGAAATGGAGAGATGTGAAGAAGTGCAAGAAATTCACCGACATCATGGTTCGAAGATGATGAATTCAAGATGGTCATAGATAATCTTCTCTCTTATTTTGATTCTTCAAGTGATGTAGAAATGTCGAATGAAGAAATGGAGGAAGTCAAAGAATCAAACTCTCTTCCCGATGCAATATTAAAAGATCAAATAGAATAAGCCCAATCTCTTTTCAAAGCTGAGGAGAATGAATAATTTAAACACAACCTCTACTCACTTGGGAGAAAAATCATCATCACGGTGAAAAAAGTCTTTCATCTTTCACCTGAGAAAGAAGATTCAATAATGGATGGTCAATATGTAGCTGAAAATTCTTCTCATATTATTTCCCTAACACGGTTCTCTACTTCTTACCAAGAATAAGATGATATGGATTTTGAGCTTAAAGGAGTGCCCTTCCCACGAAGCTTGGACATCTTCTCCTTGTCAATAGGTGTCATGAATCAAGTATGTCCGTGTTTGCAAGAAAGTGAATCTTTGGCAACACAAAGCATGGAAGAGGTGAACGAGAATGTTTCAAATGAATCATGGGCCCATATGGATCATATTTTTAACCATCTCCTGGAGGCACAACAAGAAGATTCTTCCAATGAAGATAAAAATGAGCCTATGGAAATTTCAGAAGAACTATTTATACAAGATATCTTGAAGGTTGTGGAAGAAACTAAAGATCCTCAACTCATCCTTGAACTCTTAACCTAGGATATGGAGATACAAGACATGTATGAATCAATTTGTGCTTCCTATTTTGGTGGACCAATTTTTGATGTTGAGATGGAGTAGTTGGATAATCTTGATGACTTCCTAATACTTTGGTTGATGAGAATGGACATGAAAGCATTTTTGTTTCTTCCACATCATATGAAGAATTTCCGAGTGCAAAAGCGAGAAAATTTCATGAATCTCTTTTGGACATATCCAATTTTGAAGAAAACACCTCCACCATGGAAGAAGATAACAGGGAAAACATTGAGTTGATTTGCATTAAAGAAAGTTGTTCGAACATGGAAAAAATATGCAGCAATGTTGGGAGTATATTCAAAACCAACTTACTCCCACCATTTCAGAATGGTCCATCAATGAAAAACAAGAATTCATATGGAAAAATCCAATGAAGGGTGAATAATTCTTACATGGCCAAACCAAAATCTACAATTTTGAAAATAATATCAAGATGGACTCCAAACGAATGCATATTGGTGACAATTTCTCTAGACAAAAAAGCGGGAGTATGTGTGATTCTTGCTAAATGATCCAAAATCAGACTACACTCACCTTCCTCCAAGCTCCAATTCATCTTGAACATGTTCCCATGCTACAAAAATATCTTAAGGATGATGAAGACCTCTGGCTCAATGATTTAACCTCCATGACCGAAAATACTTGGTCAGAGAAACAAAGTGGGATGTTCAAGGAAGTTCTTGAATGGGAAGAAAACCAATTTGTTCTCACTCCTTCTAAGTGTTTTGTTGATATAAGAGACAATTTGAAGTTGCAATTAAAATAAGATGAATGTTTTCATGACAAGTAGAAATTTTCCCACTCTCGAAGACATGGAGGGATGGTGTCTCATGATTGCGGGACATCAAGAGGAATCTTCAAAATGCAAAATTTTCAAGAGGTTAACCAAATTTTCAATGGATGAAGGAACATTCTCAATACAGTATGAGTACAAGGATGGAATCATGATCAATATTCTTCTTCTCAAGCCATGCAAGGCCATCACAAAAGCATGGTTTGATCAAATAACAATTTTTGTGCTTCAAAGGTCAGGCTTCAATCCACTATCTCATGATGGCATGTAATTTTCTCAACCCATTTTTGGTATGTGTATATTATTTCCCCACCTCTATATTCCCCCTTGTATATAATTTCCTTTTTGTGGTGTGTGTCTTTCCTTTCTATGTGTGTTGTGTGTTTCCCTTTCTCCTTGTTTTGTGTGTGTTTCCTTCTTCTCTCTCTCTCTCTTGTAAGTTGTACATGACTCTACATGGCCCAATGGATAAGGCACTAGTCAATAGATCATATGGTCTAAATTTGAGATTATATATTCTCCATGTCATGTCTTCACTATGTTCAGTCCATGTCATGTCCCCAAGCTAGAGCCAGTTTTTGTCGTGTAAATGTGCAATAGGGAAATTAACAATTTCCAAGCATGACAATGATACCCATGTGTTAATTTTTTCAAGTCTTATCATTCCAAGGCACCCCAAGTCTATCTAATCAGTCCAAGTGACCTCATGATTAACGTTTTCTCATCCCCTTGGTGATTTAGAAAAGTCCATTCATTCCCCCTAAGTGATTTTAGGAGTTCATTAATAATTGCAAGCTACAGGTAGTTGAGGGAAGGGCTATCACTGGCCTTTCTAGGGCTAGAGAAACCCCATGGAGTGGAGAAGATGTAGTGCCCACATTTTACACACCCAAATACAATAGTAAAATACCAGGATAATTTTTATTTTATTTTTTTGACTTACAATACATGCTACACACAACACAACAAGGGCTCCAAGTACAGGACTCGATGCACATGTGACAATCACATAAGTCGTCGACTCACATAGACACATGTAGACAACATCAGCATGTCGATGCCACACTTTTCCCAATGAACGAATACTAGCAATAACATGACCACAATAAAAAGGGACTTAAGGATTGACAACCCACCACACAACATTACCATGGTTACATCTAGCGTACGTTAAACATCCAATAACATTATTATGTAAGCAAAATTTCTTCCTTTTTCCACCTACCATTCTAAAAATTCATTTCACCTTTCACTTTTTTGTTCAACCATTTGATTTTGCTCCTTACCCTTATGCCAATTTTCATTACTTGTCTAAGTATTTTCCATATTCCAAAATTTAGACAAAATTCTAACTCTCTAATTCTTATGTTAAGATTATGCTTCCCAAAACGTTTATTCAAAGTTTGGAATTTAACCTTGCTATACAAGTGAACCTAATGTGATGTCAAGATGAAATCTTGGGATTAAGAAAGACATCAATTTGAAATAGCTTTTTCCCCAAGAACATCCATCAATCACGGATTAGTTATTTATATTATTATTATTATAGTTCAATAACTTGTTGAATTCCAAATTTGATTTTTATATGCATGTCTTTTGTTTTGTCGACGTTTTCTCACATCAAGGCAATTTATGTTCCTTGTAACACATGAAGATGTTTAAATTAAGTCATAAGGACTCCCGTGACATTATTCCTAACCTCAAATTTTGGTTTTACTCTTAGATGGATTACCTTTGCGTAGCACTAAGGTCTTATGATTACTATCGTTTTAAATATAAGAGTTATGATAGTACTTGTCTAACATTTTAATGAAGCACATGGTAAAAATTAATTCCAGTTTCACCCAAGGCTTCAATCTCTATTATAGGTGTGATTAAGGTTTAAAATGTATTTACACTATAATCCTTTCGTGAAAGATCAAGGCACTAAATTTTCACAAGCCCAATACAAGACATTTATCTACGAGGGACAAAAGGGTTCACTAACGAGAATGCAAGACAAAGAACAACTATATCACGATCTTCATTTTGGTCGCTTGGATCCAACAGGGATTTTATTCACTGATGAAGTTAATTTCTAGATCTAATTTCATAAGGCCCAGAAATCCAATAGGGTACAAGGGAGTAATATCTCTACCTGCTCCACGGATGGGAAGGTTACACCGCTTATTCATTCCTTCTAACAAAGACTCATAAGGTGACTTCCCAAGGCGGCCTTCACCACTCAAACTTAGTGTCGGCCTGAAGAGAGGACATTCTTCTCGCGATTACCAAAACTAGAAGGAAACCGCATACTCTGGATAAAGTTGGACCATGTCATTCCTAAAATATGGGTTCACGACAACGTCGCTAAACCTAATGACTATGACGGTAACTCCAACTAGGGGTTTTATTTACCTAACCTAGGAGGTCTCATCGAGTGCAAAGTTTAAGGTCGTCCTACGGTTTAAAATTTCTTATATGGTAAAAAGGGAATCACACATGCAGGAAAGCTATGCACGAATATTTTATTAAGGGTTGAGTGTTCCCATTAAAACCCTTTATTGTGTTTGCAATGTAAGAAGGTAATCCAGTAATTAATTTAATCGTCTATTGAAAACTGAGAAAGTGCTACAATATATTAACTTCAATTTCAATTTACTATATATAAATCAAATCCCTTTTTTTTTGCCATACACAATTAAGAATCAAACTGAACCGGTGATTAGATGTACATTTCCTAAGTTATCCCTAAAACTAGCATCTCATGCATATTAACAAATTTCAATTATAACTTTTCTGTAACAAGAGACTACATTAGACAGTTATTCATTTTACAATGGCCTCGTAGAAATTTCAATAATAATAATTAGATTACACATCACCTTTTTTGTCGTCATTCTTCCATCCTGCAAAACCCACGTGAGCATGATGTCAGTGATAAATCGTTGGCATGGCATCCACCCTAATCAATCATAATTATCATATTTTCGTTTCCCATTTACACTAGACAATAATTATAATTTGCCAATTGAAATAAAAATATAGAAACATATTCATTGCATTTATTTTTTCTTCTTCATTTTGTAATCCAGAGAGAGAAAGAGAAAGGAAGAGAGAGAAAACATTGTTTTGCCAAAAGTTCTAATACACACAAGTTTCATTATAGTGTTTTTAGACAGTTATTCACGTGTGTTAAAAGTTTCCAGGGTGATTTGGTAACCCTACGAGGGTCCGAACTTTCTACCTTTACATTTTCTCACTAGTTACAAAACGTTCAAAACGGGCTCGGAGGCTAAGAAACTGCTTCCAAAAGGTTATCTTCCAATGAGCACACACATCACGATTAACTTTCTACGTGTCCCCAGATAAACCAAGAGTTCATTACAACTGACGGAATTGAAAAAGAGCACACGGTTTGCGTTTGGCGGCTAGTTTTTCGGGGCCACTGGTCGTAGTTCACCTAGTAGTAAAATGACAAAAGTTAGCTCGAGCACCCAGAAAACCGCATCCATAACTGACGTTAGATGGAGAAGCACTCAATGAGACATCTCCTACTAGTTCCCAATATAAAGAGAATTCATTAGAGTCAACGGGACTGAGAAGAAAACCATGTTCAAATGGTGACAAGTTTTACGGAGCGACAAGACAAAAATTGGACCGTTTGACCTTGTCAAACTGCGACCAAGGCCTACTAAACGGCTTCGCCCAACTATCCTGAAAAGTGATCTTTTCTATACTGAATGTTCCATGCATTTTTCTAGTATAAACACTAGAGGTTTACGAAGACAAAAAGTGATTTCTCTTTCCGGGTTTCAAATGGTGGTCCAAAACGAAAGCCAACTTTCTAGTTTTAACAACTCTCTCTTTGTTAATTGATGTAACATGGTTCCTATAAGAGCGTCAAGAGGATGTCATGTGATTGTTTTGGGTCAAACCAAAAAATCAAGGTGAATCCTCATATACCAAGGTACATGAATGAAACTTCACATCTCGTTTCCAGAGTTATGAAGGGTACTTGGTGAGTCTCTCGAAAATTGCAAAATTTAACTATTTAAAACAAGGAGAAGGTCACTTTATCAAAGGGGAGTCAAATTTTTCTGGTCGATAAAATGATATTGGAGCGATCAAGAAGGGTAAGAGTTTTCTATATCATCTCGAAGCGAGGGTGATAGTTCATGTTTTAAAGTAGACGAGTTATAATGACTTCGAGAGTTGCGACACGACACTTTATTGTTTTGCAAAGAGTTGAAGAGACATTAAATTGTATTAAAAATCTAATAACTTAATATTCTATTTAGTTGCAAAAGAGAACTAAAACACGAGAATTATGAGAGGTAAGGGAAGATGGACCATGCCTGGAAATGAACTGGCGAGGCAGAAGACATTCCTGAAGGAGTTGTTGCTTTTGTAGAGATTGTTGCTGCTGAAACTTCCAGATACCATTGCTAAAAATACTTGTGTCTGTACATTCATTGTAGCAGTGTGTACAATCACTTCAGCAGTTCCTATGTTCACTGTAGTAATCTTTACATCTGAGCTAACAAGGACAATAGAATCAACTCCCAATTCCATTGTTGTAGATAAGCGTTTCTCATCAATATCTGCAAGTACAACTCGTACAGCACCAAAGGCACGGAAACGAGCATACTCATCAAACCAATGGGACCAGCTCCCAATATGAACACATGTGTACCAGCTTGGATGCTAGCATGGCGACAAGCATGCACACCCACACTGAGAGGCTCACACATAGCACCCTCTTCCAGAGACACATTGTCTGGCAATTTGTGGCACAAATACGTAGGATGCACCACCTATTGTGCAAGAGCCCCATGAATAGGAGGTGATCCAAAATATTTAACTTCTCGGCATAAATTATTGCTTCCTTTTTTACAAAGTGAACAACTGTTACAAGGGATTCCAGGCTCCAATGCAACATGATCACCGATTACTAAATTCTTAACATGTTTACCGGTTTGTATCACAATACCAACACTTTCGTGGCCAAGCACCATAGGCTCTTTCAATGTAATGTGGGAGTTTCTCATACGCTTAAGATAGTGCACATCACTTCCACAAATACCCACAACCTTGATCAATTCGGTTAATGAGGAACTATATCTCAGTAACTCGGGAATGCGGTAAGTTCCCATTCAATATTTATAATTTTGATTCTTAGGCCAAAGCTTACCCCGACACATTTCCAGCAATACAAAGCTATATTTATAGATATTTTGTTTCCAATCGAGAAGACTCCTTAAAAATTTTCATAATTTTCTTATTCGATAGAACCTACCAAGTGACAATGGAGGTGAGGCCATATCATTAAATGGATCACCTATATCTTGAATGAATGCCATTCTTCTTGTCTTCACACCTCTTCTCGAGATTTGTTGTTTGTGTTTTACTTTGCTGGACCAAAAATAGGCAAGTGCTTCTTTCAAATGTCCTTCCAAGTAAATATCAAAAATTTTGCAGATTGTGGGCCTCTAATAGTATTAGCGCTTCACCTTGTATTTTTTTGTGCCCTCTGAAATCACCCCACACTCTCCTATCTTCTCTTCTCCACTGTTGAAATCATGCTTCACTTTAGATATGGATGCCCAACTTACTGGTCAATACAAGCATCTTCTCTTCCTGCTGCATTGATATAGTAAATTACAACACTTCCTTGCTGCACTACACCTTTTTTTTAAATATAGATTTATATGCTTCAGGAAGATCGGTAGAAATATCTCGAAAGGAAGAACAAAATTGAAAGGGAGGAGCAAAAGAAAGAAGAAAGAAGGGCATGTTTAAAATTCCAACTTGCAATCACCCTCGCATTATCTATCCATCCATTTCGATGACAAACTTAATTTGGCACACTCACATCCACTCATTCTCATTCTCTCCTCCTCCACAATGCTCTTTACTCGACATCAATTGCTTCGATCACCACATCCCGATCAAATCGAATCTCCCCTAGGTTCCACTCTTCGATCTCCTACACCGCCATCATTCTCTTCTATGAGACCACGTTTCAAAAAAACACTATTCCCAACAAGGCACGTCTGGGAGAGTGTTGTAAAAGGAAATGCCTAGCGGAGACTGGAAGAGGTAAATCTTTCGAAATAACCTGGTCGAAGCGGGGAAGACAAATTCGACAAAGGTGGCGAGGATGCGTGACAAGGAAGAACCACCATGTTCGAAGACCCTGCCACACTCCAACGTGACATCTTGAAATCAGATCACACGTAGCATTAAATACTTTATTATTTTATTTTAAAAAATTTGTGGGGCATTACATCTCCCTCACCTTATAAGAGCATCGTCCTCGATGCGACATACAATGAAAAAGAGAAATGGGAAGCAACAAGGAACAAATATGGGTGGAGGTACGCTTTAAGGTTAAGATTTCAGACACAAAATCCTGACCATAGGGTGGCCCTAGGAAGAATTTGTAGAAATTTTAATTTTCAAGGTTCTGTGAAGATTGGCAGTTCTCTCTTATTCGTTATTTCATTAATCTCTTTCCATTAACATTATTCTTAATTCAAGTCCTTTAGCATTTCATTGTTGCATAACTTTAGTTATTTCATTCCTGTGGGTTCCCATCATGAACTACAGTCACAACACCCTACCAGGGTCATACACAACACCAAATTTTCACAAGCATACCTTTACATACTTTCACGACCGTAACACATCACAAGGGTTCCACCAACCATGGAGTGACAACAAGTAGACCACATAACAATTAATTTCCAACAATTACCCCCTGCAGACATAGATCTAGTACCCACATATGACTGACAAACAGAATCAACGCTACTGATACATATACAACGGGTATCACAAGCCCCAAAATCCATGGCTATAACAACATAGTGCCATCCAATATCCAACCATTCATACCAACCAAAGGAAGAGTCACGCCACCAATCATAACAGGGTATCAAAAGACTCATACAAGTACACATAACTCACTATACCAATCTCCACACATCACAAGGCATCACGAAACAACTCCAGATATCTCCAAAAGCAACAGAATACAACTCCATATACCTCCCCAAAGCATCACCAGATAATCTCCATATACCTTCCAAGAGGAAGAAACATAGTGCCAGAACCAAGTCGGGTCACTCAACCATAGAGCCCCATCAAAATCTCAGGTCACTCAACCATAGAGTGTCATAAAGAATAACAGGTCACTCAACCATAGAGGCATGTCTCCTTTCTCCTTTTAATGAGGTCGGGTCACCCTATTGCCCTAGGCACATAGAGCCCCATCACCCCCAAACCCAAGTGACATAATAACTCGTGGTTCAACAACCCGCTAGTTATCTGTAACTCCTTGGGGCGTACCCCCATACAACGAAGCGGTCCATAGGTTCAACCACTCCATGGTTAACCCCATGACCCTAATCCAACACATTACGACATTAGAACCAGCATAACAATCCAATCAAATGCCAAGTGGAAAAATCAAAAGCCTTGGGCTAGGCTACAAAACTCTCAAATATGAAAAGAAAGTTTTAAACCAAGAAAAAAACAAATGGCTAATTAGCCTTGGTTAGTGCAAAATCCAAATGTTAATGCAACAATCAAATAAATGCCCAAAATATAAGAACATGTCAATCAAGAAAATGGCTGGTTCTAGCTAAAAGAAAGATTAATTTACAAATAAAATACGTAATGAGAAAATAGCACAGTATAATCACTATGTGGCCTCATACTGCCACCAAAGGGGTACTCATCGAGTTGTTGGCACTCAGACATCGAGCCTCAGCTCATAAAAATATACATGTAACTAGATATGAGCATATCCAATAATGTAACTGTCATCATCCCTGCCATAATCATCCCTCCATACTCCCACAAGGATTAACATAGTCAAAATCACATAGGATTATTCAATGTACAAACCAATAGGAAAGAGCAGGGGACACAAGGTTGCATAAGTTGAGCCTAAGGTGGTGCACACCCACAATATACTAAGCAAGCTTGAAGTATACTAAACAAATAGAAGTGGGTTTTCAGTCTATATAAGACTCCACTTCCTCACTCGTACTCGGCTCAAGATTATGAAAACCTGGTCCACGCCTCCTCTCTCCACACATACACTCTTGACAGTTTATCCCCTTAGGGTCGTCTAGTGTAAGGTTTCACAACATACACATAACTACATCACTAACACAATGGTAATTCACACACGACAACCATAACGTATTACGCATGGTATATATATACAGGGTATAACACAATCACTACTTTCACGGGTTACGATACATCACATTACCACATCCTGCACCCAAAGTGCAATCACTGTACAATAGGGTTCATAGGCTCACTGTATGCCCCTATATCACAACATGAATCATTACATATTACACAAATCATACATACAATGGACATAGTAACATCACAACATAACATTCATTTGCTACATACAAGGTGATACACACATTTCTTCAAAACATGGTAAAACATCATGATACAATTCAATTCACTTTACACCAATTTTTCATGCAATACATCAATACATCATCACATCACATAAGGTCAAAATGTTCCAACACTCTGCAATTCACAATATCATTCCATTCACACAAAACATGGTGGTACATCACACACGGATTCCTCATTGGATCCACGAAAAGGAGAGTCAATACTCTCATCACAAGCAGTAATTCACACATGAATTCTTCATAGAATCCATATGGAGGACAGAGAATACTCCCCGCCCTAAGCACATCAACATGACAACAATTATGCACTAAGTGACATACACATCATGTACATTCACATTATCATAATTACGACATAGATCACATCACTCTTAAAACACATTTACTCTTCAAATTTTTATAACCATCATGAAACACCATCACCATCATGCAGAATCATCACAACTCTAATCCATCCCAGAGATTCAAGAGCATGAACCTCGCTCTAATACCATATGTAGTGCCCACATTTTACACACCCAAATACAACAGTAAAATACCAGGATAATTTTTTATTTATTTATTTTTACTTACAATACACGCTACACACAACATAGCAAGGGCTCCAAGTACAGGACTCAACGCACATGCGACAATCACATAATTCATCGACTCACATAGACACATGCAGACGACATCGGCACGTCGATGCCACACTTTTCCCAACGAACGAATACTAGCAATAACACGACCACAAAAAAAGGGACTTAAGGATTGACAACCCACCACACAACATTACCATGGTTACATCTAGCGTACGTTAAACATCCAATAACATTATTATGTAAGAAAAATTTCTTCCTTTTTCCACCTACCTGTTCTAAAAATTCATTTCACCTTTCACTTTTTGTTCAACCATTTGATTTTTCTCCTTACCCTTATGCCAATTTTCATAACTTGCCTAAGTATTTTCCATATTCCAAATTTTATACAAAATTCTAACTCTCTAATTCTTATGTTAAGATTATGCTTCCCAAAACGCTTATTCAAAGTTTGGAATTTAACCTTGCTACACAAGTGAACCTAATGTGATGTCAAGATGAAATCTTGGGATTAAGAAAGACATCGATTTGAAATATCTTTTTCCCCAAGAACATCCATCGATCACGGATTAGTTATTTCACTATTATTATTATTATAGTTCAATAACTTGTTGAATTCCAAATTTGATTTTTATATGCATATCTTTTGTTTTGTCGACGTTTGGTCACACCAAGGAAATTTATGTTCCTTGTAACACATGAAGATGTTTAAATTAAGTCTTAAGGACTCCCAGTGACATTATTCCTAACCTCAAATTTTGGTTTTACTCTTAGATGGATTACCTTTGCGTCGCACTAGGGTCTCATGATTACTATCATTTTAAACATAAGAGTTACGATAGTACTTGTCTGACATTTTAACGAAGCACATGGTTAAACTTAATTCCAGTTTCACCCAGGGCTTCAATCTCTATTATAGGTGTGATTAAGGTTAAAAATGTATTTACCCTATAATCCTTTTGTGAAAGATCAAGGCACTAAATTTTCACAAGCCCAAGACAAGACATTTATCTACGAGGGACAAAAGGGTTCACTAACGAGAATGCAAGACAAAGAACAACTATATCATGATCTTCATTTAGGTCACTTGGATCCAACAGGATTTTATTCACTGATGAAGTTAATTTCTAGATCTAATTTCGTAAGGCCCGAAATCCAATAGGGTACAAGGGAGTAATATCTCTACCTACTCCACAGATGGGAAGGTTACACCGCTTAGTCATTCCTTCTAACAAAGACTCATAAGGTGACTTCCAAGGTGGTCTTCACCACTCAGCTTAGTGTCGGCCCTGAAGAGAGGACATTCTTCTCGCAATTACCAAAACTAGAAGGAAACCACATACTCTGGATAAAGTTGGACCATGTCATTTCTAAAGTATGGGTTCACGACAATGTCGCTAAACCTAATGACTATGACGGTAACTCCAACTAGGGGTTTTATTTACCTAACCTAGGAGGTCTCATCGAGTGCAAAGTTTAAGGTCGTCCTACGGTTTAAAATTTCTTATATGGTAAAAAGGAATCACACATGCAGGAAAGCTATGCACGAATATTTTATTAAGTTGAGTGTTCCCATTAAAACTCTTTATTGTGTTTGCAATGTAAGAAGGTAATCCAGTAATTAATTTAATCATCTATTGAAAACTGAGAAAGTGCTACAATATATTAACTTCAATTTCAATTTACTATATATAAATCAAATCCCTTTTTTTTTGCCATACACAATTAAGAATCAAACTGAATCGGTGATTAGATGTACATTTCCTAAGTTATCCCTAAAACTAGCATCTCATGCATATTAACAAATTTCAATTATAACTTTTCTGTAACAAGAGACTACATTATACGCTTATTCATTTTACAATGGCTTGTAGAAATTTCAATAATAATAATTAGATTACACATCGCCTTTTTGTCGTCATTCTTCCATCTTGAAAAACCCATGTGAGCATGATATCGCGATAAATCGCTAGCATGGCATCCACCTAATCAATCATAATTATCATATTTTAGTTTCCCATTTACACTGACAATAATTACAATTTTCCAATCGAAATAAAAAGTCTAGAAACATATATTCATTGCATTTATTTTTTCTTCTTCATTTTGTAATCTAGGAGAGAGAAAGAGAAGGGAAGAGAGAGAGAGAACATCATTTTGCAAAAATTTCTAATACTAATAAGTTTCATTATAGTTTTTTTAGACAGTTATTCATGTGTGTTAAAAGTTTCCCTGGGTGATTTGGTAACCCTATGAGGGTCCGACTTTCTACCTTTACATTTTCTCACTAGTTACAAAACGTTCAAAACAGACTCGGAGGCTAAGAAACTGCTTCCAAAAGGTTATCTTCTATGAACACGCATGTCACGATTAAGTTTCTACGTGTCCCTAGATAAACCAAGCATTCATTACAACCGACGGAATTGAAAAAGAGTGCACGGTTTGCGTTGGAGGAGGCTAGTTTTTCGGGCCACTGTCGTAGATTCACCCGGTAGTAAAATGAAAACATTTAGCTCGTGCACCCAAAAAAATTTGTCCATAATCGATGCTAGATGGAGAAGCATGCAACGAGACATCTCCTACTAGTTCCCCTATATAAAGAGAATTCATCAGAGTCAACGGGACTGAGAACTAGAAAACCATGTTCAAACGGCGACAAGTTTTCTGAGCAACAAGACAAAATTGGACCAGTTTGACCTCGTCAAACTACGATGAGGCCTACAAAACAGCTTCCCCAACTATCCTAAAAATTTCTCTTTCCTATACTTGAATGTTCCATGCATTTTTCTAGTATAAACGCTAGAGGTTTGCGAAGACAGAACGTGATTTCTCTTTCCGGGTTTCAAATGGTGGTCCAAAACGAAAGCCAACTTTCTAGTTTTAACAACTCTCTACTATTGTAAACTGATGTAACAGGGTCCTATAAGAGCGTCAAAAGGATGTCATGTGATTGTTTTGGGTCAAACCAAAAATCAAGGTGACTCCTCGTATACCAAGGTACACGAATGAAACTTCACATCTCGTTTCCAGAGTTACAAAGGGTACTTGGTGAGTCTCTGAAAATTACAAAATTTAACTATTTAAAACAAGGAGAAGGTCACTTTATCAATGGGGAGTCAAATTCATTTGGTCGATAAAATGATATTAGAGCGATCAAGAAGGGTAAGAGTTTTCTATATCATCTTGAAGCGAGGGTGATAGTTCATGTTTTAAAGTAGACGAGTTATAATGACTTCGAGAGTTGCGACACGACACTTTATTGTTTTGCAAAGAGTTGAAGGGACATTAAACTGTATTAAAAATCTAATAACTTAATATTCTATTTAGTTGTAAAAGAGAACTAAAACACGAGAATTATGATAGGTAAGGAAAGAAGGACCATTCCTGAAATGAACTAGTGAGGCGAAGACATTCTGAAGGAGTTATTTCTTTTGTAGAGATTGTTGCTGCTAAAACTCCCAGATACCATTGCTAAAAATACTTGTGTCTGTACATTCATTGTAGCAGTGTGTACAATCACTTCAGCAGTTCCTATGTTCACTGTAGTAATCTTTACATCTGAGCTAACAAGGACAAAAAAATCAACTCCCGGTTCCATTCTTTGTACATATAAGTGTTTCTCATCAATATCTACAAGTACAACTCGTATAGCACCAAAGGCACGGGAAATGAGCATACTCATCAAACCAATGGGACCAGCTCCCAATATGAACACGTGTGTACCAGCTTGGATGCTAGCATGGCGACAAGCATGCACACCCACACTGAGAGGCTCACACATAGCACCCTCTTTCAGAGACACATTGTCTGGCAATTTGTGGCACAAATACGCAGGATTCACCACCAGTTGTGCAAGAGCCCCATGAATAGGAGGTGATCCAAAATATTTAACTTCCCAGCATAAATTATTGCTTCCTTGTTTACAAAGTGAACAACTGTTACAAGGGATTCCAGGCTCCAATGCAACATGATCGCCGATTACTAAATTCTTAACATGTTTACCGGTTTGTATCACAATACCAGCACTTTCGTGGCCAAGCACCATAGGCTCTTTCAATGCAATGCGGGAGTTTCTCATATGCTTAAGATAGTGCACATCACTTCCACAAATACCCACAACCTTGATCAATTCGGTTAATGAGGAACTATAGCTCAGTAACTCGGAATGCGGTAAGTTCCCATTCAATATTTATAATTTTGATTCTTAGGCCAAAGCTTACCCTCGACACATTTCCAAAGAATACAAAGTTGTATTTATAGATCTTTTGTTTCCAATCGAGAAGACTCCTTAAAACTTTTCATAATTTTATTATTCTCTGATAGAACCTACCAAGTGACAATGGAGGTGAGGCCATATCATTAAATGGATCACCTATCTCGAATGAACGCCATTCTTCTTGTCTTCACACCTCTTCTCGAGATTTTTTGTTTGTGTTTTACTTTGCTTTGGAAAGCAGAAAACAGTGCAAGTGCTTCTTTCAAATGTCCTTCCAAAGAAATATCAAAATTTTGCAGATTGTGGGCCTCTAATAGTATTAGCGCTTCACCTTGTTTTTTTGTTGTGCCCTTTGAAATCACCCCACACTCTCCTATCTTCTCTTATCCACTACAAATCATGCTTCACTTCAGATCCGGATGCCCAACTTCTCGTCAATACAAGCATCTTCTCTTCCTACTTTATTGATACAGTAAACTACAACACTTCCTTGCTGCACTACACCTTTTTTTTAAATATAGATTTATATGCTGCAGGTAGATCAGGTGGAAATATCTGAAAAGAAGGCCGAAATTGAAAGGGAGGAGCAGAAGAAATAAGAAAGAATGGCGTGTTCCAAATTCCAACTTGCAATCACCCTCGCATTATCTATCCATCCATTTCGATGGCAAACTTAATTTGGCACACTCACATCCACTCATTCTCATTCTCTCCTCCTCCACAATGCTCTTTACTCGGGCATCAATTGCTTCAGATCACCACATCCTACTCGATCAAATCTCCCTAAGTTCCACTCTTCGATCTCCTACACCACCATCATTCTCTTCTATGAGACCACATTTCAAAAAAAAAAACTGCTTTAATTCCCAACAAGGCACGTCTGGGAGAGTGTTGTAAAAAGGAAATGCATAGCGGAGAGTGGAAGAGGTAAATCTTTCAGAAATAACCGGTCAAAGGCAGGGAAGACAAATTCTGACAAAGGCGGTGAGGATGCGTGACAAGGGAAGAACCACCATGTCCTGCAGACCCCTGCCACACTCCAACGCGACATCTTGAAATCTGATCACACGTAGCATTAAATACTTTATTATTTTATTTTTAAAAAATTTTGGGGCATTATAGAAGAAAATACAAAATTAAATTAGAGGTGATTTAAAGGTCTTGGTACATGATGGAAGTGATTCAGGAAGATTCTTGGAGGGCTAGGAAAATTTGGGGTTGTTTCGCCAAAATTAGGGTTCACAGACTGGTTTAGTGCACCACCAAAAGAGTCGTTGAACTTCTAAAGGTGATTTTGGGAGATTTTTATGGAGTTAGGAGAAAAATTAAACATTTATATAAATATAATTCCAAGCCCTACAAGATGGTGAAATCATTTTTTCACAACACTTTGGCGCATTAGGTCTACAAGTAGTTTTTCTCATGCATAAGTGGAGTACCAAATCAAAAATCCATTTTTCAGGGATAAAATGGAATAATAAAGACATGATACCCCCACCATTGGATTCAAAATTCCATTTCCAGTTAGGATCATATAAAATTTCACCAAAAACGTCCATCGGGAGCTCAAGTTATCATCGTCTCAAGTTGTCCTCTTGGAGCGAGTTTGGGAGTTAGCCAAATTTTAAGAGGACATATGTCAGCTCCAAGAGCCTGGCGAGATTTTTGTCCCTAACGTCCCTTAAGGTTAGGGACATCAACCATGGAAAAAAATTCCCAGCCCCCATATGACCTCTAGAACCTCATGTGACCTTCAGGATCGTTAATTCAGCCCCCAGGTGTTTGTGGGAGCTCAAATTCCCTACCGTCGATCTCTGCCACGTGTCACTCCATGAATGCCATGGAATTCTATGTCCCTCACATGTCAAGGATATAAAACCTTGAAAAATGTGCCCAACCCTCTAAGGTAAACTTTTGGTCACCCATGTGACCCACTTCCAGCCCCTCAATGCTTTAAAGCTGATTTTCTAGCTCTCACTCCCTGCCGTCGGATCACCGCCACATGTCACTGTCTTTCTCACTATGTAAATTTATGTCCCTCACATCCCTTTGAGGTGAGGGATGTCAAGGACATGAAAATTCACCCAAATCCAACTCCAAAACTTGAAAATTTTCTAACTCTGGTTGTTTCTTACTGCTTCTAATTGCTTCTCCATTGTCAGAAGAAAGTTATAGAGAACACCTCAATCCACCATTGTTCTTCCAAACTAGCTCCACCATGGAAACCAAACCTTCCACTCCATGAATATGCATAGGTTTCAAATAAGATATTGATTGAAAGAGCTAGAGGAATGAAGAATCAAAGAGAAGAGTGAAGGAATTCTTCATAAACCTCCATTACCATGAAACAAAGATTCAAACATATCTTGCAAACCACTACATGGATTAACAAACCGTATGTTGTTGAGTTATTATCTCTTGAAGGCCATTAAAAAATCATATTCAAACCTCCCATTTTCAGCAAGGAATTATCACAACAAATAAATTCCACTTTCGGCTCCACAAAGAACAAATCTCAAATTCCCGTCAAACCGGCAACCGGATCGAAGAGAAATTTCACTAGTGAGACAAGAAGCAAAAACCTATCGCAATAAAATTTATTTCATCACAAATGGAGAAAAAAACTAGACCTACAAATTTCAAAGCTCCATTAATGGCCACCATGACACAATAATGGAAAAAATCAATGAGCTACCTCTCCACTTCTCAGGGTTCTAGTGGGCGAAATCGCGTGAAAATTGGAGGGAATGATTGTTGAAAAATCTAGTTTTGCGTGAACTAGTATGTGCACCATGAAGTTCCTATTTTTAGGGATATGGAGGGATGTGTTTTTATTAGCATTCTTCCCTCTTCAAAGAAATTTTCAAATTCCCAAAGATCCGGCAAGTGAAATCATCTGAAATTTAGAGGGAAGGGTCTCCAAAAAATCTAGTTTCTCTCAAACTAGTTTTTGCATGATGAAGTTGTCAATTTATCAAGATATGAAGGACTGATTTTTTTATCAGTATTCTACCCTAGTAGCTCCATACGTGAAGCTCTTACTAAACATAATTTTTCATTTTTCATTTCTAAGCTTTCTCGTAAGCGAATCATGATGAAAATTGGAGCACTATTTCGTGACGAAGAGCCAGATCCAAAATAGTTGTTCTTGTCACAAACAGAGGTCATTTTCAATATTTAATAAAAATAACATATGTTATACTTCCTCACATGCTATAAATGGTGAGCCCCACTGACTTGCAAGTTTGATCACTCAAGAAAATCAGAAAAGGGGTAAAATGGAAAGTAAGACAGAAAAAGACTTCTTCCCAAAATAGCAAGTCCCCAAATAAACAACTCGCTAAAAATATAAATGTGCTAAAAAATAGTAATATCTCAGGAATATAGGAGGTTGGAATATAGTAGAAGGTTCAAAAGGAAAACTGGAGCAAGACAAGTGATATGCCCTAGAATAGCAGAGCATGGGCTCATATTCTAAAAATAGCAGGTTGTTCTCAAAGGGAAAGTTTGGCACAACGGACATTGAGGGATAATCATTCAAGTCAATATCACCATTTGGGTTCTAGACAGAAAAATAAAAAAATTACTAAAGATAATAAGTGTTAAGGAAACATGAATTTCCAATGCATAGGTTGGTCTAGTTTCTCGTGTAATCAATCATGAAGAGATGGCGGTTTTGCGGGGTTTGGAACGATCATCTCATATTATAAAGCGAGGGCATCACAAGGCACATCATTTTAATTCATCTTCATCACTTAAGAATTTGGGTGATTCAAATATATTTGATCGAATGATTTCAGTGATTCAAGGAGTTCATCAACCAAGTTTCAAGAAGGGTCATCGTGGGCATTGTATGTGTTCATCTCGAGCTTGCATAGGTGGTATACATCGAACAATGTTTCTAAACACTCATTTTATGGTCTAGGATTTCTATGCATCATAGGGCTTGTAGTCATCACTAGTTTGGGAAAATGATTCAAAGTTATTCAAGGGAGCAATCTTCATCAATGTAGAAGATCACCAGTGGAAGAAATCTTCACTCAAAGTTCATGGTTGCATCAAGGCATTCAAAGCATTTTGTCACAAGGAGTGTTTTCCCCTCCATCCCTTCCCTCTTCCTCTCTTTCCCTCTCTTCTTTATCTCTCCATTCTAATTCTTCATTATGCGTCATCATTTTATTTCTTCCTATTCACTTAAGTGACCTATTTTAAATTTGTAAAAATTATTTTCTCAAAATTATAAGATAAATACTTAATTCATGGAAAATGAAATGTCACAAGTGGAATATGGAAACAAAGAGTCATGTGAGGGAGGTGAAAGGAAAATTCAGGTTGCTATAAATTGTAATGAGCTCTTCATTCCAAGGGGTTCTAATTCTGAAATTCTTCTAGCTAGTTGTATTCTTGTAAGTTCATGAGAGATATTTTTCTCACTTGTGAGTGAAAAGAGTTAGCCACTTTTCCCCTATTCTCAATGTCTTCCATTCTAATACTATGTATAATTTTTTCTTGAGCATCAATACAAGAAGGATTTTTGAGCCTTTTTTTAACTAAGGGTTTTACTGATAATTTGTGTTCATTAAATTCTAATTAGTATTGTTGTTGTTTGCAGTATTGTTTCTTCCTAATTTTAGTACATGTGATGAAATTTCTAACTAGTGTGTGCGGGAATGTGGTTTTCTAATTGCAACATTAGTTCTCATACCTCTTTTCTCTCTCCCCTTTCCCACTCTTCAAACAAATTCTTCCCTAGAAATAGATCCACGGCCATAAGGCCACTAGGAAAATCCACCTTTACTTGTGCATGCATATACGATAAATGCACTCTGTTAAGTAGAGAGACTTAGATTGACAGAGCATTGATGAGAAATCCATAAGTTTTTCCACCCAACAAATTTTCTCGCCAACATGAAGAAACCATCCAATATAATCTTGGAACGGATACAAACCCATACATAGTTTTGTTAGTCACCTAGCTCACGCCTAGTGAATAAAATGATATAAAGAAAGTATTGCGTATGAAGTCTATTATATTTTTGCATGGGATTATAGTGACATGTTATGTATTGACCCATCTGTTGTGATGCATAACATTTTCCTTAACCCTGGCATAAAGCCCATCCAACAAAAAATCCATAAAATGCATCCCAAAGTAGCACTCCTAGTCAAAGAAGAAATTTAGAAATTACTTGACGCTGGTTTTATCTGCACTGTTGACTATCTTGAATGGGTATCTAATATTGTCCCTATTATGACATATGACATTCATTTCTATTTTCGCACCGATCGCTGTGATTTAAATAAATATTTCCCAAAGGATAGTTTCCCCTTGCCTCATATTGATGTCATTGTTGATTCTACAACCGATATGATATCTTATCTTTTATGGATGGCTTCACGAGATACAATCAAATCAAAATCAACCCCATTGATCAAGAGAAAAATTCATTTACCACACCATAGGGAACATTTTTCTACAATGCCATGCCCTTTGGACTTAAAAATTTCAGCACAACATATCAACGGAAATGACACACATATTCCATGATTATATTCAAAAATTATAGAATATTATGTTGATTACATCTTGGCTAAATCTAGATGCCATTCCACTCACGTTAATGTTATCCAAACTCTATTTGAAAACTTGCGTCAATATCAAGTGTGATTAAATCCCAAAAAATGTGTTTTTAGGGTCACAACTGGTAAACTCCTTGGATATATCATCTCGTAACATGGCATTGAAATCGATCCTAACAAGATTAAATCCATTGTTGACATGCCTCTGCCTAAAAATTTACATCAATTACGATCATTACAGGAAAAATTCAAGCTATCCGACAATTCATTACACAACTCATTGATAAGACTCAACCATTTACATACCTCATGAAGAAATATACTAATTTTATATGGGACAAACAATGCCAACAAGATTTCGATGACATCAAAGCATATCTTTCAAATCCACCTGTCTTGGTTTCTCCACTTGTCGACTGACCCTTCTTGTTATACATTTCCACCATGTTTCGTGCCTTAGATCCTTACCGCAACAATGACAATTCTCTCGAGTGAGAGAGAAATCTATTACATTAGTTGAATGCTACTCTCTTATGAATGCAACTATAGCTATATCAAAAAGTTGTGTCTTGGATTTGTTCTTGTCGCAAAAAAATTACATCACTATCTTCTTAATCATGAGGTACATATCATCACCAAAGTTGATCCATTATGGTACCTCCTGTCCCTACACATTTATCAAGACGCCTAGCATGTTGGGTTATACTCCTCACCAAATTTAATTTCAAGTTCATACCACATAAATGAATCAAAGGACAAGTTATAACAAATTAATTAGTTATGGCACTCCTTCTCGATGCATTACTAGTATCTGATTCCTTTCACGATGATTTCACTACCTATAATGTCGATCCACATACATGGACAATGTATTTTGATGCCTCTCATTTTCTCTTGAGTGTTGGAGTCGGGATAGTATTCGTCAAGTAGCAGGTGATCTGCTCCCCTTTGTGTACCGAAATCGGGTTTTCCTATACAAATAACATCGTTGAATATGAAGCCCTCATCTTGGGCCTTCTCACTACTCAAAAGCTCCTCATTCATAACATGTGCATCCATAGTGACTCTCAGTTAGTCATAAATCAAGTCAATGATACCTATCACACAAAGGAGGAACATTTAATCCCATACAATATGCTTGTAAAATACCTCTTGGCTACCTTTGACTCTTACTCTATCACCACTATTCCTCACAAGGATAATCCATATGCAGACGTTATGGCTAGTGCGACATCACTCATCCCACAAGATATTACCGATGAAAAATCCACATTCATCATTACACACTTACGACATCCTTTTATCTTTGCATTACCTCTTGCATCTTGTGCCATAACACGTAGTCAAGACAATTCTAAATGGTTTACACCCATTTACAATTACTTATATAAACAAATTGTTCTTGATAATCTACAAACTCATGAAGCTCATCATTTGCAACGTGAAGCTACTTGTTATATCATCATTAGAACAAAATTATTTAAACATGTAATTAATGGTTGAATCTTACATTGCTTAGGGCTTGTGGATATTCCAACTGCTATTTTGCAAATCCATGAAAGCGTGTGCAATGGTCATTTTTCCGTAAAAGTTATACCGCAAAATCTTTTGTTCCAAGGATATTATTGGCCTACAATGGAGCATGATTTCCTTGACTATGTTAATCATTATGAGAAGTGAAAAAGCATGGAAATGTCCATCATGCACTCGCATATGACCTCTAACCAATCACGCCAACTTGGCCCTTTTCTCTTTGGGGACTCGACCTCATTAGCATGATCAATCTGAATCATTTAAAGGACATAAATACATTATTACTACTACCAAATATTTCAATAAATGGGTTGAGGCAGACCCCCTACGAAATATCATTGGTATTGACATTTTTGGCTTCCTCACCACATATATCATCACATGATTTGGTGTGCCTTCTTTCATATTTTATGATAATGGATCTTCTTTAAAAAATAAGGACATTAAAAATTTTGTGCCAAATTCAAAATTAAACAATCATTTTCTACACCTTATTATCCACAAGGCAATGGCCAAGATGAGGCCACCAATAAAACCATTGTCAAAATATTATGCAAAATAGTAGATTCCAAAGTGGTAATGACTGGCATAATCAGTTATTCTATGCTCTCTGGGCCTATCGTACTAGTGTTCATACACCTACTAATGCTACTTCATTTTCCTTGGTTTATATTGTTGATACTATCATTCCACTCAAACTTGAGATACCTTCATTACGTGTTTCACTCTTGGGTATTCTTAAGGAAAATGAATATCATGAAAACTTCCTACTTGAGTTAGAAATGTTGGAATCACATCGTGTTCAAGAACTCGAACATCTTCATGCATATCAATCTCGCATTGCACATGCATACAATCATAAAATCCAATCTCGTGATTTTAACGTAAGTGACATTGTCTTAAAAGAGAATCAAAAGAATACAAATGATGAAGCCCCTATCAAAGGTAAATTCAAGCCAATTGGCTTGGTCCATACATTATCACTGACAAACTCAATGGTGGAGTTTATCACCTCACCACCCTTTTGGGCAAACCACTCAAAACCCACTCAATGTTATGCATCTTAAGAAATACTACGCCTAAACACAACACTCACTACCTTATGATGCAATCTAGTCTCACAGTCCATACTAGACTATTAAGGGTATAATTCACCAATGGACCTCATCATATTCCCACATTCGTCATTCAACCTTCTATCATGTGACATTCCTAGATTAGTGATATACATTGTAGGCTAAATCATCACTCTTGTTACCATCTCATAGTGACATACACTATATGATAAATTTTCATCTTGTAGTGGTATGCACCATAGGCTACATCATCACTTCTTATAGCATCTTTTCGTGAAATATGCTATAGGTTAAATTTTCACCCCTTTTATCATCTTGTCATGATATACACTTTATGCTACATCATCATACATTTTCATACATCATCTCTATGTCACATTTCTTCACCACACCGCTTACATCTATCTACATACATTGTTTGAACCATTTCCCAATGATGTACTCTCATTTATGGTTCATTCTTGATTGTTGAGGGGGCATAAATAAATGAAACTCACTGCATACAAATCCATTCACTCAGGGGGCATGCAAATCCTATTATCTATCTTGCATTTCATTCCATCCATTCACAACATATTGCATATCTTGGTTGCATGTACTCTTTCTTACTTGTGCTTTTACATGTTCACTTTTTTACACGTGCTAGATAGATATCTTGTATGTTATTATCTTTACCATATACATATGCATGTTCACTTGCTTTCTAGTTGTGATTTCATATACAAATTTATGCACTCAACATGGATGTTTAGCTCACTACTAGTCCCACAAAGCAGCTCCCTGGGGCATCCAATTTCATACATTACAAGTGTTATTGGTTCATTTTGTTTCATATCACACTAATTTATTGGTTATACACACTTTTGACATTTATTTTATTTTTCTAAGATGGGTGCTTCATGTGCAACATTTATTTTACAGGATTACTTACCACTATGGTTCTCTGTTACATTGTTTGTACTTGTAGACACTTGAAATCTGCTAATATAGTTTTAATGTTAAGACTACACTAATTATCCTCTTTTTCATCATTCTCGTAATAATTATCATTTTCTCGCTAATTAGCTAGCATTCCTCTTCATATCCATTAATTAAGGACCTTTAGTTAATTAATTAGCCTTATTATCATTCGGATGTTAATTAACGATGTTTCGTTGATTAATGTCAACTTCTACCTAGGTCAATTAATTATTCTTAATTAATTACGATCGCTAGCCTAAATCAATAAATTACCATTTATTTACCCATTTTCCTCTATTACATCTCTCAAAATCACACTAATCGACCTCTAATCAACTTTTATAAGCTTTCCTCTATCAATTAATTAATCACCCTTGATTAATTAAAACACCCTCAACTCCCATGAGTCACTAATGACTTATTAATCTCTTCTAAATCAAGATTACCTTTTATAAAGCAACCTTATCCATTCCTAATCTTGTTTTACCCTTATCCCACATGCACCAAGTTGCACATCTCTCTCCAACATTTAGGTTATATAAAGGACCAAGCTCCTTCCTTTCTAGACACACCATGCTTTGAATAGTGAAAACTATAGGCATTTTGATCTTGAGCCATTCTCCATTGTTGGAAATAGCTTCTCCATCTTGCATCCTTTCACTCAAATTTGAGTAATATGGGAAGATCCAAAATGGCCTTGTAGCCATTCTTGGTGAGATTCCATTCTCAATTCTTGAGATCACCACCAACCACATTTGATTGTTTATGTTCTTCATAGGTTCATAGTTTAAGTTAGCAATCATAGAGAGTAGGAAATAGCTTAGCATGTAGTTTCATTTATGCATTGAAGAAGCATTTCCTTTAAGCTCTTATCTTGATGGTTCATTGTTTAATTAGCATTTGCTTTTGAAGCTATGTAGATATTAGTTTTAATTTATAGCTTAGTTAATTATACATGAGCACATATGGCACGCCTTCGGTGGGACTTACTCCATTTTCCTTTAGACTTAATTTCAAGTTTTTGTAGTTAAGTTTCAATTTTGGTTACTAACCCTCTTTTTGAATATATTGACATAGCTTGTTTTTGTTAACTTATTTTGTTGAGTTTGCATGATTCTTCCTTTTAGGTATAAAAGAGGTGAAGTGCTGTCAAAATTGGATCTTGATGGGAAAATTTTAATATTTCTCCATGTTTTCATGTTTAGAGCTTCATTTTTAACATTTTAGATGCTAGTTTTGTCAATTTCTTGAAAATCTTAAATTTTTGAGGATATAGGTTAGTGTTTGATAGTGTTGAGTATTCTATTTAATTGTTAATGTGGTGGCTTACTTGTTAAAATTTAATCTTGGTTGGAAAAAATTGAAATTTTTGCAGATTAAGGGAAGTTTTTTTGACATTTTTGGGTACATGTTAAGTGCATACCCGTGAGCATAAGAGCATATGTGTAACCCATCTTCTAAAGGTCATAAATTTTGCTCCCAAACTCAAAATGACTATATTTTTTTGCGTTGGAAAGGTATTGAAGTGAAATATGCAATGAAAACATAAATTAGATATTTAGACTTATAAAAATTACATGTTTTTCTTTTATTGTAAAACTATTTATTTTCTAACATGTTTAATGTTTTGATGAATGTTGTATTTCCATGCTTTACTTGATTTAGACCAAAGCTTATGTATGCTCTTCTCTTGCACCTTTTTGTGATTTTGAGAATTAAAAAAAAGTTTGATATCTATATTTTTAACATTTGGATTAACTTGGAAATTTGATTATTCATTTTGCTTAGGGAATGAACCTTTTACAAAGCATTTTTATGGTTCTTTGATTTGAAGTTTTCCATTTCTATCTAGTTAGGCTAAAATTTGTGTATGCTCTTCTCTTGCACCTTATGGTGATCTTGAGAATCAAAAGTAAATTTAGTATTCATTTTCTAACATTTGGTTAATTGGAAACTTAATCTTTCATTTTTGGCTTAAGTGAATGAACATTTATAAAGTTTTTTACAAGGTTCATCAATTGCAAAGTTTTCCTTTACTTTTTAGTTGGATTATTTGTTGTTTATGCTCTTCTCTTGCATCCTTGGATTATCTTGAGAATCAATAACAACTCTTAATCCTCTTTCAAATAATGGGAATTGTTTAGATAACTACTAACATTTGAGTGCAGGACCTAATCGTTTTCCAAAGACTTGGGATCTAAAAAATTTAACTACATGTGTGTTACACATTGCCAAATGGTGTACAACTACAAAGCTCAAAAGCACATTCAAAACATTGTAATTACAGGTTCGGTTAAGAGTTACAAATCATTCGCTTAAAAATAGGAGAAACTCCCTTTGGTATAAGCCTTAAGATAACAAGAGGGATGCTCTTAGGAACCCAAAAGTATTCCATGCAAGAGGGAACCTTGTGGATGAAACGGGAAGTGCTCCACACACCTACTTGACTAGTTTACACTTGTGAGATTTAGCATCAAATTTATTTGTATCGCGACCCCAGTGAGAATACAACTGAACACATTAATTGCTCATTGTATTTGAAGGGGGTAAAGTAAATCTAGGATACTCCAAGACTAGTCAGTGTGACTTTCTTGGCAAACCAAGCTCGCAGGGTAACTTGTGACACCTAGTTGAGAGAAACAAATAGGAAGCCATTTTTCTTGGAGCCAACTTAGCCGTCTCAAACCAATCGTTGTTGTAAAGAGCCTTCGTGAAGTAATAACTTTCTCGAGTCGAAACCTTGTTTTTTTCGAACAAGGGAGAGTCCATTAAATTTTGAACTAAGCATTATTCACCACAAAATTTATGAAGCGTTACTTTATCTTAGTTTTTCATTTTCCATAAGGCGGAGTGAAACTTTGCCGAAGTGAGACCAACCACTTTTCAACACCACTTGATCTACTTCCTTTCGTTCTTTTTGATTTTTTTAGATCAAAAGAAGAGAAATAATACATGTGTTATCAATCGATCGTGTCCACCACTTTTGCACCCATTTACATTCGTCCTTGCTTGAGACTAGATGGTAAACATTGAAAGTGTGTTGGTACATTTTCATATCTTGATAGCCATTTGATCTTGATACCAAATTCAATATCATCATTGTAGTTAGGATTGATTCCTCATTTGATTCTCCTTTGAAGTGTTACATTGTTTGTATCATATCAAAAAAATTGATACTTACGTCTTGTTTCTCGCAAACTTGACTTAAGTGTCTAGATTGTAACGTTACACTATGCGCATCTTAACAATTCCTTGGTGTACTTTGGCCTTGATTTTTTTTCAAACATTACCTCAACCTTGAAAGGTGTTGTCATTACCTTGTTCACGTCATCAATATTATTTTGATACTAATACCTTGCTTTTTCACAAATCTTGGTTAATGTATCTTAGTGGTATTGTTATGTTGCTCACATTTGTAACTTCCACTTTTTGGGATTTAGGTCTTGCTTGGATCTAAACTTGCTATAGTATACTTTGATTAGAAATCACATCAACCCTTGTTAATACTTACACCTTGTTCATCTTGAACTTGACATAAGTATTGACATTAAGTTGATCATTTGATGTCAAACTACCATTTGAAAACATTTAGGGAGTAGTTCCTTGTTTGATTGATTGGTTTATCAAACTTGTGTGATTGTGCCTTGCGATTATTCATCATATTGACTTATCCCTTTAGGAAAATCCTTTTGATCCTTTTTTATCCTTTGCACTCACAACTTGTTGTCCAAACCTTGTTGGATTGTTGAAATTGTGTTATCACGATGTATGTTTTCCTTAGAACCCTTTGGAAAATCACACAAGCATCCCCTATCTGTTTTTGTAAATGTCTAGTTGGTTGTCATTATGCTACCCAAATCGACATGGAACTTCCTTCTATTTGAAGGAGTTCAATCACACTATCTAGGTCTAGGCATTTGGACTTAATGAATGCCAACCATGACTAATTATCATAGGGTTCCTTATACGTACGACAATAAAGAATCAAAATTTAGGCATTCACATCAAAATATGTCCATCATGACTAAACCACATTTGGTTCTTCGCACTAGAGAACCCATTCGGCTACGCCTTTCCCCACCTTCATCTCATGGTTGGTGGTATGATTCTTCTGATTCTAATCCAAACATTTCTTCTAATTCTGAGGATTCTAATCCAAACTATTCATTCTATTCTTCTAATTCTCCTTATTATTTTGATCCAAACTATTATTTGGATTCTCCTCAGTCTCTTGAACTTCATCCAATCAACCTTCTTCTAAGGAATAATTAGTCACCTAAATGAATTTTTCCTCCTCTAAATATTTTTGTCACCACAAACTCTCCCCATCATTCATCTAATGTGATTCTCAAATCGTGGTCCTCCCTTTCTTCGCAAGACCCCCTTAATCAAATTTCTAACTTGAATCCTGAGTCATGGTCCTCCCTTTCTTCACAGGACCCCTTTAATCATTCACATAATGTGATTCTCAAATCGCAGTCCTCCCTTTCTTCATAGGACCCCTTAATCAAATTTCTAATTTGAATCCTAAGTCGCAGTCCTCCCTTTCTTCACAAGACCCCTTTAATCATTCATCTAATACGATTCTTGAATCATGGTCCTCCCTTTCTTCACAGACCCCCTTAATCAAATTTATAATAAGAATCTTGAGTTATGGTCCTCCATTTCTTAACAGGACCCCTTTAATCATTCATTTAATGTGATTATCAAATCGCGGTCCTCCCTTTCTTCGCAGACCCCTTAATCAAATTTATAATTCAACTCCCGAATCGCGGTCCTCCCTTTCTTCACAGGACCCCTTTAATCATTCATTTGATGTGATTTTTGAATCGTGGTCATCCCTTTCCTCGTAGGGCTTCCTTTATCAATCACCTCAATGACGTCTTCCTCCTTTGAAGATTTGTGTGGCTCCTAATTCTTCCAATGAATCATCTAATATGACTCCTAAGTCGCAGTCCTCCCTTTCTTCGCAGGACCTCTTTCATCAGTCACCTCAATGCACTCTTCCTTCTTCAAAGATTCATGTGACTCAAAGTCCTTATAGTCAATCATCTGAGTCAACTCCCCGTCATAAACTACAGACTTTGGACTCAATCCTAATAGTTTACCAACACTATATCATCATATAGGTAAGTCCATTTCATCTTCTTCTATTCACGAGACATCTAGCTCCATGTCTACTTTGTTTCTCGCATCATCTTCTTATGTCAATCATCATCAAACATCTTCTCAATCTTCCACACCAATTGGAACTTTTTCTTCTAATCAAACCCTTTTGGTTGATCAACAACCCATACCGATTGATTTATTTCATAAATGAAGGAGTGATCATGGCATTTATAGGGGTACATGAAGATATCCCTCTAAAAAATTACGAGCAAGGATTATCTTTATACCTAAATGCGTTTGTGTGTTGTGGGGACAAGGTTCATTCCTTTTATCAAGAAACAGAGGAAGAGCCTCAGATCATGTAACTTGGTCCTCCTCTTATTCTTCCATTCTCACATTCTTCATTCTCGTGATGAACTACCTTGGTCCGTATTGAGCCATGACCCATCTTCTCATCACCCAATTCTTCTTTACATATCACAATTCCTCAATCAATCACACTTTGGGTCATCACCAAGTAGCCCATCATCTTCTTCTATATATGGGCCACCTCCAAGTTTCCCTTCATCATCTATCTATGGGTCTCCTCCGGGTATCCCATTACCTTCTATTCTGGGGCCACGTCCAAGTATCCCCTTGTCTTCTATCAATGGGACACCTTCGGGTAGCCCATCATCTTCTATTCTTGGGTTGCATCCTAATAACCCATCACCTTTTGTCTATGGGCCACATCCTAGTAGCCCTTCATCTTCTATTTTTTGCTCACCTCCTAGTAGCCCATCTTCTTCAATTCTTGGACCATATCCCTTTCATCCATCACATTATTCTTATATAAACAATTTTGGAAAGCCCACCATCATTCCTCACATTCCTCTCATCAATTCTAAATTTCCATGTTCTCCTCCCACTTCTCGGGATCATAAAAGTCAAGCATTAGCTTATAAGAAACCCATAAAAGTTCTTTATCAAGCTAAGATCAAAACTACGAAGAGCTCCAAATCTCCCAACAACTCAAATGATTATAAAATTAAAAATCAAACGTGATTCCAGAATGCACACCAATGTACCCATCAAGTATGGCATAAAGTGTAGAAACCTATGGATAGGGAACTCAAGCTCCCACATATGAAACCCATGTTTCAAAACAAATCACAAATCAGTGTGAACACCACAATCATCGAGATTGGGGATAATATTACGCTTGATAAATAAATGTGTTTTTTCCCCCTTATCAAGGAAATCAAAAACATCATTGTTGGATCTTATCACGCAGAGTGACATTTTTGGCCCTAACTTCCCAAAAATAAAAAAATCATAAAACAGTTCAAAAATACAAAAAAATGAGAAAACATTAAAACATTACAAAAACAAAATCAAAGGTACAAAGATCAAATATTGCAATCAGGTATTGTGTATACATGGATTTTCTTTCTTCCCTTTCTTCCATATTCCTCTGTAATTCATCCACCATTTTTATCCCTTCGATGTTATTTTGGTTAGCTTATTTCACACACATTTTGTGAAATTTATCTCTATGGTATCCATTTGACCTTGTTCTTTCATCACCTTGGTAAATTAAGGAATGACTAGCCTCTTAGAGATCCTATCACAATCACCATCTAATAAACGTGTTGTGAAAAAAATTGGTCATATTTGTTGACACTAGTCAATGTCATCATCACAATCACTTCCATATCCTTCCATCAAGCCATCAGTGGTTCTTAACCCCTTGTCAAAACAAGAGAGCTGAAATAAAAAATTTAGAATGCTAAAAGCAAAAGAATCAATCAATTGAAATCAAAATCAAAAGCAAAAGAATATTGATATATAACTCTATCTTGGGGTATTTCCAATATCTCTATTGGGGCTATGGACACCTAGTCAGTAGAGAAATGTTGTGATTAGAATCAAATACATCTCTCGGGGCTATGGACTCCCGATGACAAATGGAGAAATGTATGACTATCCTTCCACCCTTCATTCACAAATCACCGTTCAAAATAAATCATTCCTACACATTGGCTAAGGTGTCTTCACTTGTTATCTATCAAAGCTTCCCTCCAAGAGGTAATTAATTTCCACGTGCACACACTAGATCTCTATGAGCAAATAGGACTAGTATGTTACCAAGTGTCTTATTTTTGGACCTTGTTCAAACTCTTGCTTTAGTGCATGTCTTGTCTCATGATTTGTGCCTTTGGCTAATCAATTTTTCATCAACCGCCTTCTAGCTACATTTTCCATATCTTTTCATAGCATTTTTGTTCTTCTAGCTTCATTCAGAACATCCATGTGTATAATATTGTCTTTTTACTATGTTTGAGGGAAACTTTTTCCCTTCATTCAATAAACAATCTTCTACTTCTTTCTATCAATGGCTTCTTGGCCAACTTACGTTGGGGGCATCCTTGCTCCTTATCACTTCATTGGTTTGTGTTCATCATCAGGTTGAACATGTCTATTTTGGCCTTGATCCAACCTATCCTCTTGTATATATGTGTGGGGCTTGCCTTTGTATATTCCCATCTCACACTGGGGAAACTTTGCATATTCACCTTCTTGTATAGGCGTGTGGCATTCTGCCCTTGTACATTCCATCTACCGTTGGGGCATCCATGTTTCTTCATTTTCCTATACATAGCTTTAGAAAAATTTCAAAAACACAAAAACATTCGTATAAAATTTCAAAATATCAAAACATTCAAATATGTTAGTTGAAAAACTCAAAACATTCAAATATGTTTCAAAACACAAAAATCCATAAAAAAATTCATAAAAATTCAAAAAACCAAAAAATTGTAAAATTCAAAAAAAATCAAAAATGGTAAATGGTATGCAAGATGAAGCTTGTGTCAAACACATGGCACTCAATCATTATCTTTCCTAAGTCCTCACTTGCTCTTGTCACAATGACTCACGGATCATTTGGATCTTCCCCCATTAACAAAGCTAGTTTGCTTGTTATGTTTGTACGCCTTTGGCACAACCCGTTGTTATGGGTACTATCTCGTACCACATGAATGATTTTTCATAGGACCCCTGTGTCCTCCATTACTCCCCACTTTTCTTGGGGTACCATTTTCAACCCTTGTCATTAAAAATGAACATTTGGGAACTAAATCTTGATAACAAAAATATTTGTGCAACCGTCTTGAATGTTGTTTGTTTAAATATGTGTGTTTGTCCTTATTTCCCTGTCAGATTAGCATGTGTACTTTATCGTATTGCATTATGTTATGTATGTTGCATGGAGTCAACATTTTAGGTAATGAACAAATGTTTGTATTATAGCTTTTCATGTTATGGTACACTTTTTTTGTATGCGTACATTTTAATAAGGACCAATGACAAAGATCATAAGCAAAATGATGAAATAAAGTTGTTTTTACATCAGTAGGATGAAATCTATTTCCATATCCCTTCATCTTCATATTTCTTCCTTATCATTCTCTTCTATCAACACTATTCTTCCAAATCACTTGGGGCAAATAGGGATCAATTCTTCTATTCGCTTTTCTTCATCATTTCAAGTGTCAATCAACCTCTTTCATCACCCCATCGAAACTCGAGAGCGCATCCTTCATTCTACTAATTTTTATTCTATCCCTTAAAATTTTTATTTGTTTATACTTGTCTACTATCTTTGAAGTGGCGTCATTTACACCACCCCCCGAATAGGGGCAAATGTATATGCCTAAAATCCGCTTACACAATTTCAATGTTAAGACTGCACTAATTATCCTCTTTTCTGCCATTCTTGTAATCATTAGTGTTTTTCCTCTAATTAGCTAACATTCCTCTTCATATCCATTAATTAACGACCTTTAGTTAATTAATTAGCCTTCTTATCATTTAGGATGCCAATTAATGACATTTCGTTAATTAATGTCCACTTCTACCTAGGTCAATTAATTATTCTTAATTAATTATGACCACTAGCCTAAATCAATAAATTACCATTTATTGACCCATTTTCCTCTATTACATCTCTCAAAATCACACTAATCGGCCTCTAATCAGATTCTATAATTTTTCTTCTATCTATTAATTAATCACCCTTGATTAATTATAACACCCCTTAACTCCCATGAGTCACTAATGACTTATTAATCTCTTCTAAATCAGAATTCTACTGTAACTCCATACACAGCGGCTTTTATAGGATAGGTTGTCCTTAGCATTCCGAGGAGTAGTTAAAGGTTAGAGGATAACAATATACCTTCCTCTCTACACTACTTCTTACATGGCATCGGATCTCCCAAAAAACCTCGACAGTACAAATATCTCTTATAGTATTGTGAAGTGGTTAAAGGTTGAAGGATAAATCATACTTTCCTCCCTATACTTCTTCGTCCAGTGGCATTAGATCACCTAAAAAACTAGCACAACATCAACAGGGTCCTTTCCACACCCTCTTCTCTCATCATAGATCAGGTGCATATGTTCCTTTTTCATTTTTATACTTTTCCATTACATGCTTTTTACTTACATACATGCATCTTTACATACATTTTACACATATACATGTGTATTTGACTACTTGATCGTCTTCTCTTTTGTAATTTCATTCATATGGGAAGCAAGAAATCAACACCAACATGACATCATCGACATCATACACAATCGATACTAACATGTAGGTACATCACACACATCGGCATCTACACACACATTTCCGCCCTAGGTCCATTTTCATCACTTTTAAAACTTTTGCATCTTTAGTCTCCACACTCCACTTTTTTTCTCATTCCATGCTTTGTCTAGTCCTTTGACACGCTTTCTACATCACTCTACATGGTTTATCAGGTACACATATCTGTCTACTTTATGTTACCAAGCATTCTTCTCACCAACATAAAGTGGGGGAAAATGTAGACACTAAATCATGCACTTTGGGTAATTATTTAGTCTTGGTTACATACTACTCTTCATATGATTCCTAAGTACGAAAATTAATGATTAACCCATGTATTTAGCTGATTTTCTTTTCTTTATGATTCTCGCTTTCGCTTTTCACTTGTACTTGCTTAGTCTATATTGTCACCTTTCATTATTTATAATCTTGGACTAGAGCACCTAGCTAGAACAAGAGCGACAGTGCTCTCCGTCCCCTCACGGCACCCTTGTAATCTCTTTATTTAGTTGCAATTTTTAGGTCCTTTCTATCCGTTTGAGAAATTTATCTTTTTGGTAGTCGGCCTTTTCGAGGTTAATTACAAAATTCAAACAAGGGAATCATATAAATATAAAGTTATGTGATCATAATGAGGGACCAAACACTAAGCATTACTATCTCCACCTAAGGTTGCATCCATCAAAGGCATCTAGAGCTCCATTTGCATCCATCTAGCTCCATCACAAGGGATACAAGGTTGGTTTTCTACATACACTTCATAGGAGGGGAGTCTATTCTATTCCATGCACCATTTACTTACATTATATATCTAGTTATTTCTCATTGCTCACAAAGTGTGATACACATAAGAGCACCTAGGGCACAATTCCACACACGTGCACATAGAACTACATTAGGTCCGAGATGTAGTACGGTGCTCGCTTATTAAGTCCACCATTATGACCATTGAAGACAGCTTCTGACCCCTTCATATGCATCTTTATTTTTTAGGTTTTGATGCTTTGTCTTGGGTTTTACAAGTGATTATTTACTATAGGTTTACGATGACATCAACAAACTAGGTGCAACATACATCCAACAGAAGCGAAGGCCTCGCATCATCCTGGCGACTCTGTAAATTTGGCTTCCAGACCTCTCACATAGACCAGGGCACCCAGATTATAGACCAGGGTGCCCCAAGCACTCTCATCCCTTATCCGGACACACCATTCCAGCCGACAACCCAAATATACATTTCTCAAGCTCATTTACGATGGTTTCCTCCTCATCTTCAGCCAAGATCCTCTGTGACAAAGTCCTACGACCTCTTCAAATCACTTAAGGATTTTATATCCATGTTTGCACATTAGGCTTTCATACTTCCATAGCTTAGCTGCTTGGTTATTTTTCTACAGTAAATTTATTTATTTATTTATTGCTCTTATAGCATCATATTAGGCTAGAATAGAAACATATATTTTTCTTTTCAAAGATAATATTTTTTTACTTGTGAGGTTCCCAAATTTTGGGCTTAGGAAATGTCATTTAAGGAAACAATCTTGCGAAAATTTAGTGAAGGCTTAAGATTTGATAAGTGGAATAAAGAATAATCATTTAGGAGGATGGAAGGTACGGTAAGGATTTATATGAGATAGGAGCAAGGGGTTCGTAAGAAAACCATACTTGCACAAGCATATTCTTGCATTTTAAGACAATCCCGTGTAAGGTAGGATGATATTGATTTAGTGTCCAAAGCCTTAATAAAGTTATAATAAATTATTGGATCAGTGATAGTGATTTGATTGGAAAACTTGAAGGGATAAGATATTTTTTTAATAAGATAATTAAACAAAAAAAGTATATAGACTACCCTGCTACAATTTTGTAAGACAATAATGGACTAGTGAGCTTTTGGTGGAAGTGACTCAAGCATAGAAAGGATGAGTGAAATTTGAATGGTGAGGAGTGGGGAGTATTGAGGATGAGTGAGAATACAATATGCCAAAGACAAAAGGAGAAGAAACTACCAGATTACAAGGAATGATCTCGAGCTAAGAAAACAAGACTCAAGAAGCATTAGGGAGTTAGTTGGGTAAGAATCGAAAGGGCATTCAAGAAAAATAGTAAATTGAATTGTTAATGAGTGTTAAGAGGTTTTTTCATAGTATGGTGAGAGTGAGAATCTTGAAAAATGTCAATGAGAAATGCAAGACTGGGTGGAAGTGATAGGATCCATGTGAGAACCTAAAAATCCAAGATGGCAAAAAGCAAGGAAAATGAATAATAAAGTGAGAGGGAAGTGATAAAGTGATGATGATAGATTAAATAAGAGTAATATAAGGGGTTTGAGGTGTTTATGAGGTTCAAACTGGTTAAAATTTACAAAACCCTAGAAAGTGAGTTCAAACCCTAGATTAGGCCTATGATTGGGCTAGTTCTAAAGGTGAGAAGTGAGTTGGAGACTTTTTACTTGGAGAAGAGAGATGAAATCATTGATGTTGCAATAATACTGAAAATGGTATCCAGAACAAGAGTCATTTTTACTTGAAAACTTGTAGATTCTTCGAGCCATAGCAGCTTTACATGAAAACAAGGCTAATTGGAAAAGATAATTAAAACCTAGAAGAAGAATAAGTTTTTATGGGATCAAAATTGGATCATGAAACTTTGTAGACACTTGAAGGGGAAAAATGGGCATCTAATAATCTTACGAGTGAGGAAAAATTCTTTGTATATTGTGTTTTATGCCAAAAAGGGTTTTTAGGAGGGCTACAAGGACTTAAGGAGGTTTACAAAGGAAATAGTAAAAGATGTTGATATGAAAGTTGATGAAGTTTCCTAGAATGATGTATAGGTGGTGTATAATAGTTTTAATGAGTTTTTAGCCTTTGATTTATTTATGTGTTGCATTTCACCTTTTTAGCATAGTTTTGGCTGCTTGAGATAAGAAGGAAAAGTTTGATTTTTTTGAGTATTTTGTAAAAGTGATTATCCTAACTACGGATATTGGTTGAATGTGTTTTTGTCTTTGCATCATTTAAAGTAATTTAATTCAAACACAAGGAAAATACTATATTGAATTTTATGGTTTCACAACCTTATAAAGAAATGAAATCATTTTTTATCCTATTTTTAATCATGCTACGCTATGTATATAAGAAATCAATATTATGTCCACATGGGTAGATCCTATGAAAACTACATAAATTATTTAAATGTTCACATCCAAGATAGTTTCGTATATATAACTATGAATTACCATAAATAGGTTCCATATATTATATTATATAAAAATGATATTATAATAGATTATTATATTATATTATATTACCTTGAGTGATAGCAAAAAAATGAACCATACAATCTCAAAGAAAAACATTTGTAGTTTAATTACCTACTCATCTGGGCATTAAAATATTCATTTATACTTATATGGTGTTGTTATATTTCATTAGATAGAAAATATATTTGAATAATAATTCTTACAAAAATCTCTTGAAAGATCAAGTTCACTTACTTTAAAGGAACAAAAATCAAATCACACTTAAGTAACTTCTTCAATAATTATTTTGGACTATCACTAAACCTAGTTATTTTTCTTATTTCTCTTTGTGGTGTGGAAATGACCTTTGCGATTGGTGCTCTATAACATTTCATTTATTGTTAGCATCATTTATGGATTGAAATCCAGTATCATTTATCCTTTTCTTTAAGTCTCATTTATTTTTAATTATTTAATGATTGGAAGAGGAAAATATATTTCAAGCATTTACTTAAAATCATATTGGCGTGTAAGAGCTTAGTTAAATTGTCTAGAATATAGAAATTTTGATCAAAGGAAGGATACACATTTAAATAAATATATAAAAGTGGGCTTTAATATCATTATCCAATGGCTTGTATGTTACCAAGTAGTAAACATAGTTTCAAACTGTACTACATCAAATGATTTCTATCTAACCCTTTTCATTATAAGGGTAGAATTCCCAAGTAAATATTTTTAATTCCATATGCTAACTAACTAGATAGTGAGTATATTAAATTAATATTCTTTAAATCATGTAATTTCAACCTAAGGTTAGTGAAATAAGGATACTAGAATAATCACATACTTGAAGCCATATTTTTCTTGAATTGGTATTTTAATTTATAAGATGCAATTTTCAAACATTAGGCCTTAGTTCCTTATACTAAAATTGAAATCACATTACGATATTTTTTTAATCCATGTCTCTAATCGATCTTTAAAATTAACATATTTAAAAATCTATATGGTCAACTAACATTCATTCAGGGTTAGATTATCATAACCTTGTTATACTTGTAGCTCTCATCGAATTTGTTAGAACTTTTATTAAATTAAGAGTATTATAAAATAATAATAGAAAAAAAAACCTTGGCTAATATGGAATAACTAATATGCTAGTCATTACTTCTTTCTCACCTTCTTCATTCTCTAGGGGAGGCATCAAGAGGAAAAGAATAATTCCAAATTTGTTCTCATCATCACTCCAATATTAGAATTAGGAGGTATCATCCACACCACTCCTCTCCTCTACATGGCTAGTATGATTGCGTTTCTCTACCTCCACATTGTAATGGGTGGGAACCACCGCCCCACTCTAACAATTTATCTTGCTTGACTTTGGATATTTTGCAAACACATGTGAACTCAAATCGGTTATATTAGTTAGGCATCACCTTTTGGTATGCATGGTTTATAAAATATTTTATGTTCACGATTTCAATACATGTTTATAATCGACCCATCAATATCTCAAAAATTGATTCCCATTTTACTCTTTAATAATTATTTTGGACTCTTACTAAACCTAGTAATTTTTCTTATTTCTCTTTGTGGTGTGGAAATGACCTTTTATGATTGACGTTCTCTAACATTTACTATATTGTTAGTATCATTCATGGTTTAAAATACATTATCATTTAGCCTTTTATTTAAGTCTCATTTGTTTGGAAATTTTTAAGAATTGGAAGAGGAAAACATATTTCAAGAATTTACTTAATCATTAGATCTTAGTTCATTGTACTATATTAAAATCATATGATTGATATTATTAGTATTTATGGGTATATGTCATACTAATATGGAGGTGAAACATGTGAATTTTTGGTGTTTTATTTCTTATTAAAACTCTTATATAGAGCCCTTAAACAATGGTAGTTTTAATTTTGACCATCCTTATAAGTATTTTAACATTAAGTGTAAATATTGTACCTAATATTTTTTAATACATATTAAAACATGAAATATATTTGAATGAATGTAGTTACAGAATGTAATGGACCGAAAATGGATTGAATGTTTTTCAATTTTCACATTTCATACTTGTAGCTATTATCATGAATTGGAGACAACAAATACTTATTTAAGTGTAGAGTTTTGCATTTTAATTTAAATGAACACTATAGCGAAAATGATGATTTATATCCAAACTTGTCATTTGACTAATTGTTAAAAATATAATAACTAAGGTAGTTAGGTTTGAAACTATTAGATATTTACTTCAATTACTTTAATGTGGGTGTTAATTTGATTTTAATGTTAGATATAAAGATAATTTAAACATATATCCACAAAATACATGTAAAATTAATAATGTATGAACACAAATTAATAACAAATTATGTGTACGTAATCAACGTGTATATAAAAAATAATTTCCCAAAAATTATATATACATGTCCAAGTTGTGTCAAACTATCGTGTACAAACTATATACATACATGAAAACAAATGGGTACATCTATAATCTCCATCATGTACTAGGGTGAAAATCAAATCCTCGTTATGCTTCACTACACCCTACATTTATAAAAAGTAATGTACACATCATATACATATACTTAATATTATATTAAAATATGAGAAAAATTCTAAAACATTTTCAAATAATTGAATATATTGTACAACTAAATTTATTTCCTCATTATTTGTCTATACGTGAATGCCGAGAAGATCTACACTATGTACAAATCTATGTCCAGTAGATCCCTGTGAAACAAAACTATAATTCATATGTAAGAATTTGATAAACAATTTTTTAATAAAGCAATAATCACATTAAAATTTAGATTTTATTAGTTTGTGTGTGTGTGCGTGTGTGCATGTGTGTGTGTGTGTGTGTGTGTGTGTGTGTGTGTGTGTGTGTGTGTGTGTGTGTGTGTGTGTGTGTGTGTGTGGAGGGAGAGAGAGAGACCTTTGTTGAATGTGTCTCGTGATCTGTGTGGCTACTACCATCAACAGCCTCACCATCCATGACCTCTACAATGTGAAATATGACTGATGTGTTCAATGACCCAAAAGGTATAATGACAAGATCAACCGAGAGATCAAAGTTAGGACCCAATACAATTAGGAGCTCTGAAAATGTCATTTACAAAATGTTAGTGGGCTAAGAAGCACCAAACTACTCACCAACATAAATAGGCATCAAAGCCTAAACACACAAGTACACATTGTAATATTTCATGTCAAAGACTTGATTAAATATCCAAAAATATTTGTAATCTAAAATGACAAAAACATAATATTAATTTAAAATAGGATTTAATTTACACACACCGTAGAATATTAATGTTGAATATCTTATGTCTAAGTAGTAACAATAGGTGGTCCAATTGTAAGTGTTGCGGATTTGCCTTGAGCATGAACAAATGATGTGTTGCCCCGAGTTTTCCTCTACTCTAAAAACCTAACACCCTTGATAATGGAATATTGTGGTCCTCTACAACCACCTCATATAACTACAATATGTCAACAAACATGATGTGTGTTATACAACACAATTGCATAACATTCGCAAATGTATCTACCCGAATAGGTGATATCAAATGTGCATCAAAGATACAAGACCCTAAACGTGGTTGGAAGATATAAGTTGGGTCTCACGAGCAATGCTCCCAAGACCCTCTATTGCCCCCTCATGGGAACTTTGTATAAGAGGTGCAACAACATCCTGAAAGTCACCAAGGAAAGGGTGTGGCCTCTCCACAAGTTTTCTCACATCAACAATGTAGGAGCTCTTTCAATATGTAGGATTGGTACCAATACACTCATGCCCCCGCTTGAGATAACTAGAGATGTCTAATTATTTCACCTTTAGGTTTAGGTGAACCTCAACGTATAGCATGATAATGAAGTATAAAGGTAACTGATCATTATTAGGAAATTGGCCTTGGGAGGCCACAAATCTAGGATAAATCAAAGGTGCACAAAGGCGACATGTACATTTGTTAACATAATATCCCTTGATTTTGTGTTTTCCTACATAGCTCATCTAACACAAGCTCCTAATAACTTATTTATTTGGAAATCTAGTCATCACATCATTGTACCCCACATCACATTTCACACTATATTTTAACTCGTTCATAAATTTTTGTAGTGACTTGGAATGGAAAGGATTGAAGGGTTTTTAGGTTTAATTGTATCTTTTGAAGGTCTTTTAATATGTTTTCACAATGCACTTTATATTGGCCAATTGTAGTTGGTTGTTAAGTATATATGTAAGTTTGTCAATTTCTATTTCACTGTTCATGTAAATTTATAGAAGAAGCAACCATAACTATAAAGAATAAAATTAAAAATCAATTTAGAATACATTTTCAAATATCATACACCCAAAATGCTATAATTTCTTGTTTTAACCTTAATTTCAAAAACAAAAATTGAACCCCTCCTTTTCAATTTTTGAAAAAATAAAATAATGAAAACAAAACAAGAAAAACACCTCTTTGGTCACTTGCAAATTGGGTTCACGTGAAAGTGTTGGGTGGAGGGAAAAAGTGGCGACTTTAGAGCCTCCACTAATATATATATACGGTTTGGACAAAGGGGGTTCGCCTAAACTTGTTTAACTACCTACGTGGTAGTTCACATACATGGGGGGTTCACCCAAATCCCCTTGAATTTACATTTGCAATCCACTTTGACTTGCAGATTCGGCCCACCAAGTGGTACACATTAGCATGCATTTACCCTAGTGGGATAGTTGGTTCTTCGTTGCCGAATTTTGACTATACGCGAAAAGGTGGAAATAAGGATAACATGTGGTCAAACCTACGACAATTAAAAACACATAGGTGGAGGGATAGTCCTTTGATGTACATATAAATATAATTGAATTTTGTATAGTGTGATCCACAAAAGCCTCTAAAAACAAGGCTTAATTAAATTTTCTATGGTGATTTCCTTAACCTTATCCATCACTTTTTTTTGTGTGATGCATTGAAAACATTTGTTATTTTTACTCACAAAGTATTCGTCTACTTAATCTTCCACAATCTTATAATTTGTTATCGGTAAGAAGCATAAAATGAATTCGGTTGGATCTCGAATCGACAATAACATGTCACCACACTAGTATTTATATTAAAATTATTTTACTAATGCAATGTTACAAAATTATATATCAATAATTAATACAAACAATTATGTTATTTAATGCATTGTGTGTTGAGTATTAAATTTGTCTTAATTGTTGCTAACAAAGAAACCCTGCATTGTTAATGGTTTTCTAACTTTTTTGGAATTACTGCAATTAGAAATTATTTTGAATTCTAATAATTTATAGGCCACTCCTAAAGCGGTGGTTGTAGAATCGATTGAACTTGAGTTTTTAATACGTGACAATCAGCTTATGTTTTCTAAATACCTAATTTTTCGTACCCGAATCGCTTTTAACAACAGAGAAACTGGTAGCACCGCCCCCATCCCTGGGACCACTGGCTAAATCTAGATTCCTTAATTAACATATTTGATGTGTTCAGTTTCAAGCAGCAGAGATTTTTGGTACATTATCGGTCCTGGTTGATGGTGACAGGGAACCACATTTAGGTGAGATGGTGGGTGTGGGTTGTTTCTGAATTCAAAAATGGTCGGTTTATATTTCTGCATCAGAACAAAAATCTGACATGAATCATTTACTTTCACTTTCTCCCGCTATAAAAAAGCAAAGTTGGGTGCATTAAGGCCATCCAGATTTGCAAGGATATTTTCCAATACATCTTGCTGGAAGTGCATCTTCACCTTTGGTGTTGCCCTCAACTGGTGAAGATTCACTTCAGGCAAGACCTATTATTATTCTTATTATGGAGCCGTTTCGATTGGGTATGTTTGGCTAATAGGAAGTTTAGCTCATATTCTACAGGTGAACAAACCCTGTCCTAATGTTCATGTGCATTCTGAGGTGTTGTTAAAACACTCTGGATTATCAGAGCATCACCATTTCCTGCCGATCTGTATTTTGATTTCATAGTTTTTGGTGACATGAATCGATTGGACAAGCTCGAGATACCGCCATATTTTGAGGTTTTCTGCTACATTTTTTGTGTGTGTCTGAAGTTTTATGATACAGCTACTATACAACATTATTGCAGATTTCAGTTTGTGAAGTGGGAACTCTCATGAATTGGGTATGGTCGGCTATGTTTGTCTTTTTGCAGGAAGGTTCTTTGTCATCATAATGCCGATCTCACGATCCTCGATCTCCGGATTTTTTGGGTTTGATTTTCATGTTACTGGGTGCTCTGCAAGAATTTCTTTTGTCCTAACATGAATAATCGTTTGCAGCTTATGAGGGATTGTCCCCTTGGGTTACTCTTGAGAGTCCAAAAACTTTTAGCAGTGGATTGTCTTCAGCATCATTGTAAGAAAAATGTCAACAGTGTAGGGTATATTTATTTTAATTGTCACATGGTCTTGTTTTAATTCTCACATTTTTTCATTATGCTACATAAATTCAAAGATCAAAAGATATTGATGAAGGGGATTGGGTAGGGAGATTATTGAATCAAAAAATTACTTGAGAAAGATATATATTTAAATTCAACAATTTTGGTATATTTGTCTTTTGCTCTTTGGAATGTTGTGTTAGAATGTATTATGTTTGGATTTTTAAAAATGTTATTATTAGAGTTTATGGATCTACAAATGCACAAGTAATTGTAGAAATTGAAATAACTAACAATAAGATGCAATATGATCAAGAACTCACAAAGCAAGAATGACTCCAAATCAAATCAATGCTCCATGTGATAGACTGATGCAAGTGATGTACATGTTGTCCAATTTTGCACACTTGGCAAAATTGGACAGCGGAGGCCTATTATACTCTAGGACCCTTGAAGTTCAAGGTTTATTCAGAATGCGGAAAATAACAAGGTTGATCAATGTAACTGGCCCGAAGGCACGACATTCAATTCCACATGGTTCATTAATCCTGAAAATTCTAAGGAAATGAGGAAACTATGCATAAATGACTTAGATTGAGCCACTGGGCTAAATAGCTCGCCAACTACCTCACTAAACTGGTAGGTGAGCTGGTTGAATGGTTTTATCAGAAATGGTGGCCGAATTTTTTAATAGCTCAGTTGAGCTATAATTGATGTATAGGGTCAACAGTTGGGTAACTCGATCCACAGGGGTATGCATTAGGAAGCTCACAAACGAGTTACGCTGTGCATTGGAACGAATCGTCTTGGTATCAGGACGAGTTTGCATGGATACATCACCGAAATGCAGCAAACCCAAGTCTTGAGCGTATCGTAGGTACACAACCGATTGATTTGGGAGTTCTAGAGGAGCTCGTATCATGAGCTCGGCTAGGTATATGCCACAGTGAGTGGAAACGTGGCGGAGTACGTCGGTCGGGCTAACTCGGTCAGGGAAAACTACAGAGAACCGAGCCTCCCACAAAGCTCGTGGTGATTAATAAAATTGGTGCTAATAAGCTTGAGGCATTGGCGAACGAAGTACAGAAAGATCAAAATGGTTTGTAAAACTTGTTTCGATGAATGGTGTAGCCAACTGATGGCCATGTGAGCCAGTCAAGAAGGAGAAGCGTTGCGAAAGGACGACACGGAGTTGAGCTTAGGGAGCTCGAAGCACTTCGGTGAACGATGGAATCAAGTGGATTTCGCCATGAGGGAAACGAGGACGAGCTAATCGGCGATGGTAACAGTCAACACAAGATAAATGGCAAATGGCTCACAGGTTAGGATCATGAATGCCTAGAGGAACCAGAGTTGTGTGGGTTGTAGAAATGAGCTCACAGTCGAAGAGGCCAACTCGGTCGGTTGATGGATCGAGTCACCGAGCAGCTTTAAACGAGGGGCCAAGGGATTCGGCGAGCACCGGGACAGAGTTCAAGTAGAATCATGGCGCCCAAAGGAAGAGGAAACGCTCAAAACTCGTCAAACCAGGATTGTAATCAACTCAAGATATGATGGCATGTGAATACGAGGCGAATGATCATGGTGGAGTCAACGAGGAACCCAACAAGATAGAGAGATGTGGGCACGCTCAGTGCCAAGGTCAGATGTTCATTGCCGAGTTTCTAGGTCAACTGTATGGCAGGATGGGCGAGCACGTCCCACAAATTAAGCGCCAAACCGAGTCATCAAGTGGTGCGCTGTGAAAAATCGGTCAAAGTAAATAGCCCGGCCAGTGGGAGACTCATGCCCCCGCACATGCACTTGAATGCAGTGCCCGAAATAGTCAACAGATTGCCCCCAGCAGCGCATTTTCCCCTCACCTGCACACATGGAGGTTAAGTTGGGGGTTGCTCGTTAAATGAAGTCTGTATATTCAAATTTTAAAGGAAGGCGCTAACATTGAAGGACATCATTTTAAATGTTTATATATTCATTTTTATGATCTATAGATCTAACAGGTTTTAGAATTAGCAGCTGATGGTTTAATTCTTCATTGGAGGACTGATTTCAAGTGCAGCAGGTAAAATATTTTCACACATTTTAATACATACCTGTAACCAAAAAGTGCAGAAATATGTCTCCTTAAACACAAATTTAATTCCATTGATGTGGATAATCTAATGCTACTCATGAACCGAGCATGTAAGTACACACGTCTACAACAGTGCAGAAAATCTCACTTATTATATAGGAATCAATATAAAAACATAGGATAAATTCTAAACTGTAAAATAAAATGCTATTATATGTTTAATGTACTTGAAGAATTCTCATCAAAGCCAAAAGTATGGTAAACAAAATGAAACAAATGATATAATGCAAACAATATTTTTATTACAATATGTAAATGTACAATGTTTAAATATTTTTATGGCTTGAATGGAATGGTTAATGACTAATAACATTGTATTTTCATTGCAGTTTGATCAAATATGGACCATAAATTCATTTTGATTTGGAGGGATATTCTAAGAGAATATATTACTTGCACTTCTTCTTCAAGCAAATCAAATTTATCAACCATGTTTTTCAACTTTTTCATGCAAATGATGCTGATATATGGAGATCGAGAATCATTATCTATGCAATCATACAGAGAATGGTGGAAGTTTCCAAGGCAAACTACATTCTGGAATTTAATTCAGCAAGAAGTTTGGGAGGAACAACCCAAATATCGTGATGTTTTATACCGCCACCATTATAGAATGTCTTTTTCTCTTTTCAATTTGCTTTTGTCAAAAATACAACCACATATGCCAAGCACAAACACAATTCACTTTGTTAGAGAACCCATACCACCCAAAAAAGTACTTTGTTTAGTTTTGCATTTTCTTGCTCATGGAACCCCAACATATACAATAGCAGAGTTGTATTGCGTGGGAGAATCAACAATAAGAAAGTATATCATGGTCATTGTTAATATTGTCATCCAAAAGCTACAAAATCAGTACATAAGTATACCAACAGGGAGAAGATTGCAAAAGATATTAAGTGATTTTCATACTTTAACTCTACTTCCCAACATTTGTGGTGCAGTTGATGGTACTCATATCAAGTTATCATATTGTCCAAAGCAACAGTATACTCCTACAAACTATGTAAACAGACATCATTTCTATAGTATTTTGTTACAAGGAGTATGCGATACACAAAAAATATTTTGGAATGTTTGTGTCAATGCTCCCGTGGTGCTCATGATGCTGATCACTGGAGTTGCTCTGCAATTAAAAGAAAAATGCAAAAGAGAGAGGTATTAGCATCTCCAACATTTGAGATTGATGGAAACATTATCTATCCACAAATAATTGGGGATTCTGCCTACCCAATATCCCCTTACTTGTTGAAGCCATATAAAAGTAACACTTCTAGATTGCATAGTTTATTCGACAAATATTTATCTAGAGGCCGTGTAAAAATTGAGAATGCATTTGCCTTACTTAAAGGTAGATGGAGACTTCTTCGAGATGTACATGTAGAGCTTGAAAAAGTACCCAAGATTATTACCACATGTTGCATACTACATAATTTCTTGCAAATGTATAATGAAGATGAGCCAGAGATTGAAGGAGATCCACATCTCAATTCTAACAATGAGATTCACAATCAAGCTATGGAAAAAGATCTAGGAAAGGCACAAAGAGATATTATGTTTCGTGAATGGCAAAGACAATATAATGCAAGTTTGGTAAACTAATGTAATTTTCATCGTATGATAAATAAAATTGTGTTAATGTTTCATCTACAAATATTTTCTTTCATAAAAAAAATTATGATTATTTACCTGAGAAAAAAGCTTGGCAATTTGAAGCTGCACATCTAACAGTTTCTCCATCCGTTTGTTTTCTTGCTCCATTTTTGCATGCTCGATTTCTTTCATTGTTTCAGTGAAATACATCAAACTTTTTTCCATCCTTTCTCCAAAATCTTCATGTGCAACTCTCTTTCTCTTTATGCGTTGTCCTTCAATTCCTTTCTTGGTCAAATGTATTTCTTCATTTACTTTATTTCCTGTAACACTCTCATAATTCATAGGTGAATCTTCCTCATGAGATTTCTCTTTCATGTCATTTTTTGGTGTAGTATTGGTGTTGACCCACTCATCTCCGTTATAGCCATTCATTAGACCAATTATTTTAGGAGTGTTCCCTATAATACGATTCATATCTTCATAAAAACTCCATGAAGATGGTTTTCCTCCAGTAGTATTTTCCAACTGCTTTTCTTTTTTGAATGTCTTTTTCAATCTATTCCATTTATACTTACATTGAATACCTGTAATAGATGTTCCACACTGTATGTTTACCGCATCTGCAACTTTGTCCCAATGTTTCTTACCAAGACTTCCTTGATTTAAATCATCATAAACTTCTTCAAATTTTAAAATTAAAGCTTGCACAGCAGTTTGTGGCCAAAGCACCTCCTTGCACTCCTTGTTTCCTTTAAAATCAGTTCCAAATACTTGAGTTTCAGGGACAATTTCTTCAATTTCCAAATCTTCTTCAATGAAAGTATTAAATCCAAGGTTGAGGTCAATTCCATGACTGGATGGAGTGTAGCTATCCTCCACATCATAAATGTTAGTATGTGCATCATTTATATATTTTTTTTGATGCAGAAACATTTTTATCAAACTGCAATTTTTCTCTTAAATTTTGTTCAGAATGAAGAAAATAGCAGTCATCTTGCTCACCCACTTGTGTTGAGAAACATTCATAATTTTCTCTATTTTTTGGAATGGCTTTCACACTTTGAGATTGAAGAGATGGATATGAACTTGAATGTCTTCTATGAAAAAACTCCTTGTCCATTACCACCAATATAATTACCCTGCAACAATGTCACAATCTTTTGTTTAAAACAAAATAGTGCAAAAAAATCATGACATGAACTCCAAAATAGTTTTATAAAAAATTAAAATACATTGTAAAGGAAAAAATAGACACAATGAAGTGTAAATTGGTTTAACAATTATTTAAAAACATTCACAATTTACACAAAAACCTGCTCTTCTTCTCTTTATTCTGTATTTGGGTTGTTCTGTATTCCCGCAGTATTTGCCCTGTTATTTTTGATGTTCTGTATTAGGTTGCATTTGACCAATTATTTTCTGTACTTTATTAAAGTGTAGAGGCTGGATAAATTTTTGACAATATTTTATTAATGTAGGAAGGCGGGAGAGTGTTTTGGCGGGGTTTTTGGTAATTCCAAGGCATACATTAATAGATGGAAGGCGGATAACTTTTTTGCGGTTTTTCTCTGGCTTTCCCGCACTGACAAATGATTGATTTGATATATCCATACAGGGCACTCACCTCTGCCCTCGGAAGCATGGAGGACTGCTTGGGAGGTGTGTATGGCATGCCCTCGAGCCCAAAAATAGTGCAATTAGCCCGCATTTTGGCTGCATGTGCGCGAGCCTTCATTGACAAAGCAATAATGTGAAGTTGTTCGCATCGGATCAATGTGAGACGTGGCAAATGAGGGATCATAGCTCGGACTTCGAGCTTTGTGTAAAAATAGGTGAAATTAATGCGAGCCACGTAGAATGCGGATCGGCCACCAAGTTAACAAAGGGAGGTTGATGGAGGCAAGGATTAAATTTGACGGTCACCCTTACCCGTCAAGAAATTTTTTGTGATGGTTTTTAACGAATAGTACCTTGCACACGACGTTTATTTTTTATTGTTGACTTTCATGATTTGCATATTGATATAAAAAAAATCATATAATAAAACCATAAAAATAAAGATATATTTTCCCATGTAATCAATCCTATTCTATTATAAATATGAGTTAATATATCTAGAAACCTTATGTCAGTGGATAATACAAATAAAAATTAGTCATATTCAAAAATATTGTATTATTATATGAACTCGCTCTAATATCTACTTAGACTAGTATTCTTATTTCCTTCCTCATCCATTCACATCTTAAGTACAGTGAGAAGAAACTAAAACAAGAAAATTCATGGAGTAAATTGAGAATATTCATATAGAAATTGAGGAGATTCTAACCTAATGTCAAGCAAAAAGTACAAATCACTGAAAGATGAACAACATTGGCAAATGTTTTATGGTTGGATATCCATATGAGAGATTCATAGGTCCTCATAATAAACTTAAGCTTCTCTGCTATGCCATGTATATCATACTCAAATTACATAGTTGTGGTTCCTTTGTCTTTACCATACAAGAATCGTAAGCTCGAGGAACCGCAAATGCGTGCTTTGAGTAGGATCAACAAAATGAAAGGTGCATTTGAGGTCAAAGGCTGAACTACACATGATACCGATGGGGTTTAATTGGGACACAAACTATTGGAAGCATATATGAAACTATTTAAATGTTATATGGATGTATTTACATAAAAATATCAAGACCATAGTGGCTCCCACAATCTCTATGGAAACTGAATCAAGCTCATCCTTGGAGTTAACCAATCTAGAGATGATAATATAGAATGAACCCAAATTACAAGACATTGAATGCAAGTCTTATTGTTTAGATGAATTCTACTTGATTTAACCCTAATCATTTCGGAAACTCTAATCATTTCTAGTTTAATAAATGCAACTCGGGAAAACTGATTCTTACATAAAATTGTAACTAAATTAGGCCTCTCAACAGGGGCGAATGCAAATGGCCATGAATTTATAAAAAAATCCCTTACCAAACTTCCCTACAAATATAGATTCAACCCACAATTTCATTTTTTTCCTTCATATTCTAAGTTTTATGCTAAAAGGGCATAATTTTATCATATTTTACTGCAAATCTAACTTAATATATACTTTAAAATACAGTTTTTTTAAAAAAATCAAACAATTATTTTTCTTTGTTGATAAAATATAGATAAATCATTTTAAAAAAAAATCAAACAATTACTTTCTTTTTGGAGTGTATTAATTAGACTTTGATATAATATAATAACATTTAAGAATACCCAATCCCACAATTCACAACAGTTAAATGAAAAGATCAAATTCTAATATCATTTAAAAGATGGAAATTACATTAAGGAGAAGTAGAAAGTAATTTTAAATAGTTAAAAATTAAATTAGACTCACCACAAAACTTGAGTGCAGCATTAGATATTTGCAACAAAGAACAAACAACTACGACCCAACTACAAATTCTCCTGGCTCCAAGCTCAACAAATTACAATTTCTTCTGTTGTTTCATCCCCATATGCAGCCTGCAGGCTACTATAACTTGCAAATTTTTGAAATAGTTTGAAATTATGAGTGATGAAAGTCTTGACTCTCCGTATGGATTGATTGATAAACCCAAAAAAAACCAATTAAAACACAAATCTTTTGAAATCTATTTCAACGAATTCATTTAGTGAAGAATTCTCAAATGTTTATTGTAGATGTATTGAAAAATTATATTAAATTTACAAGTGGATAGAAAAAGTATTAAATATTGTAAAAAGTAGATGGTACAACTGTAATTGATAGCAAACCGATGTGGTAGAAGATTAGAATTTAGAAATGACAAGCTATGAAAGAAAAATTATTCACAAAAATTAAATAAGAAATGACAGCCAACAGTTGTAATTGTAAATCCTTGCCATCTAGACAGTACATAATATTGCCCCGTGCAAGTTGTTCTCTGTTTTATTATTATAGATTTATAAACTCTTAAATGTCGGTTGAATAAAACTGAAGTCCTGTAGTTGTATTCCACTCTAGTGCTGCAGATATTTTTATTGTATACATAATTAAAAACGGTCTATTTTTAATGGTTGACGTCAATATGCTAGGTTGTGAGCTTTTTTTCCCAGCATATGACACGGTTTAAAATAAAAAATGACTGTATTTTACAGTTAAAAAGGTCAAAAACATCTAAACATGCGTCCAATTTAACCCCTGGATGGAGGTTATGTGGTAAGTGGTAGCAACCGGACTGATGCAAACATAGCACGGGGACATGTAGAGGAGTTCGTGTAAAAATTAACTCGAGAGGCACTTAAAACAAAGTGGGTAATTATGGTGGTAAAGAAATAATCATTAGGTCACTTATCATTACAAATGTGTCGGCCAATGAAATGAGGGTGTGTGGAGAATTATAGCGAAGACAGTTTTAAAAAATCACCAAAGACCTCAGGTACCCACCATATAAAACAAGTGCTTGTCCAATGTAAAAGGAGTAGCTCACCAGCCAACTCAGTGAGCTGGTTGGTGAATCATTTTGCTAAGCCAAGCCAAAACCATCATCTGAGGCAATACCAAGGGAACATTTTATTTTTATTAAAATATTTTGTTAAAAATATTATTTTTATTTAAATATGGATAAATTCAAATTTTTGAATTTATGGGGCATGATGGGAGAATGTAGTTAATGATGTAATTAAACATGAAGGCCATCATGTGCTATTATTGGGCCTAGAATTTAGGATTTCTCTCTCCTTTCTCTTCAGTTGGATTTTCTATAAATGTAAATGAGAAACTCATTCCAACAAGCTAGACATTTTCCAATTCCTCTCTCTTTTCACAAGCTTAGTTGTGCATCGTGGGAACGTTCAAGCCTCTTTTCCAAGATTGTAATGGCAAACATTGTCTCTTCCTAATGTAATGATGCATTGTGCACATGATTGAAGTAATAAAAATTGTGTTACTGTGACTAATTATTGGTCCTTTCATTATTCTAGCTACTTCATTGTGCCTTTCTCATGTTTGCAAGGTATACTGTGCAATTTCAAGTTTCCATTGCAAATTTTGGGAGTTTTGTGCTTATCTAGGAGTGAAGTTTTGTATGCGGTTGGGTTTTGGTGCTTGTTCATCCTTCTCAGTTTCATCCTTCTTCATTAGAAGACCGAAAACTTGTCTAGCAAAACCCTTTCTTGGTGCATCACCACTTCTAGTATAGGTTTTAATTCTTGCAAATATCTTTCCCTAAATCCCATGAAATGTTAGCATAGGTCTAGTTAGTTGTTTTATTGCATTAAAAGTAGTGTTTTGTTTAGTTTAGGAAGAGGAAAGTGGCCTTCTCCAAAGGTTAACCTCGAGCCCAAGTCCCACAGCTTGAGAGGTAATCCCATGTTACCTAATCACACTAAATGCCCTATGCATCACATGGCCATTCAGAGGGTGCAGTGATTTGGTGATAACAGTTTTTGCACACCCAGTGGGACAAGAGTTGGTACTTCTCTTCATACTTGCATGAATCAAAGTACTGGAAAATCCATATCTTTGGAATTTGAATCTTAATGTGTTAACATATGTGAAGAATTTAGACAAGAGCTACTATGAGACGAGAAGGAAACTACCAGCATATCAAATTATCCTTGTCTCCTCCAAGGAGAAGGAGGAGAGGCATTTCAACATCACCTCGTAGGGGTCATTCAACTCCTCCTTACAGAAGGTTTCCTCCACCAAGGAACAATCAACCTTTCGTCATTATGGAAACCTCTGCAATGAACCAAGTTTTTCCTCCTTTGAATGTAAGTAGTCATCTCCAGTTGGCTCAACGTGATTCTATACCTTGTGCGGCACTCAAAATATTTCCCTTTTACATAATGGAAACTCATATTACTCCGGTGGAACATATTCTTGATGTGGCCAACATTTGTGTAGTACATAATATTACAGAAGACAACGTTGCAGTCAAACTCCTTGTTGATTCCTTAAAAGGAAAAACACTTCAGTGGTTTTGTGGGTTAGAAGTTGGCACTATAACCACTTGGGATGAGTTGGGAGAGAAGATCTACAAACAATTTCAAGATAAGAGTGATCACCTATCACTCATGGAACAACTCACTACCATAAAAAGAGTGCCTCAAGAGTAAATGAGTGACTTCAACTTCTGATTCCATAAGACTTGGAATAGAATTTTGGCACTCATAAAACCTTCTCCCACTTTTGCAATCTTGTATTATTTACGAGCCTTGAATAGCGATGTAGTAGTTATGTTCCAGTCCATGGGATGGACTACATTTCCTGATGCCTACGAAATTGTTATAAGAGCGGAGAATTATTTGATTCAAGTTGTAAAGATAGCTTCAAGACTGTCGATGTGTCGTTGTTTGCTGAAATTTCAAGTAATCAACCAACCATTGCCCATATTCCATCAACTTCTAGCCAACCAGCTCTACACCAATTGTGACTTAACCCGCCCCTTCAAATAATCTAGTTGAGGTCAATTCACTGCTTTGCAAACTTTTAGGAATGAACTCGTAGCACTCAAGAGGCAACAATCTCAATATGCTTGTCCTTACCAATCCCATAATCAAAAGTACCAGGCTAACTACCCACCTTTTCAAGGAAATAATCAATCACAAAATCAAGTTGCAAATGTCAAGCCTTTTAACTTTAGGAATCTTCTTGCTGCTAGTTATTCCAGAGCCTATGTACCTGTCCTAAATAATCTAGTTCAAGACTATAAATGGTGTTATCCTTTTCTCAACCCCACAATCAAAATATTTTCCCCAATGGAGTTCTTAGCCAAGCCCTTATGGTTCAAATTGTATCTACTCCACCAGAGTCAATGGAAAGTTCATCAACACAGGAAGCAACATATCAACCGCAGTGCCTAAAGAAACCACTTTTTTAAATTGGCAAGTGGAAGATTTTTGTGGATTGAATACAAATTCTTCATCAGTGACAGCAAATACTCACTCCAAAAAGAGGGAAATGGAATCCCAACCTTCAAAATTTGATCAAACATCTACTTCACAACCTCGGTCACAAGTGGTTGTTTCCAACAAAGACGAGGGAAATAAGTTAACGAAATACAGGCTAGTCAGGTCACAAGGAAAGAAGGTTCTTCAGGAATCCCAGTACCCAACAAGAACTTTTCAAAAGAGGATTCTAACACCCAAAGAAATGTCAGAAAAGTAGGAGAAATTCCCTTCATTATTGTAGAACAGATGAAGAAGACCAATCTGAGTGTTACCATGTGGGAAACACTTTCAAATCCTTTCCAAAGGAATTTGTTGCAAGAGGCTCTGAAAAGTTTTGGTACAACCGACGGATCATCTAGTCGTAGATCACCAACTGCTATAATTTTGTGTCAACCGAAAGGGAAAATTATTCCTAAGGTGAACAAACTACCACCATTATATATTTCCTTGATCATTGGTGATCATTTGGTACATAATTGCATGATTGATTCTGGTGCCAACAGCTCAGTCATGCCCAAGAAAATTACGACATGCTAGAAATACAATATAAACCAATCTCTAGAGGAGTTTTTAGTTGGATGGTACAATAGTCCAAACCATTGGAATCATCAAAGGACTCCACTTACTATCCATGCATGTCCCAATTTTTCATTCACACAAGACATATCGGTCATCGATCTTCCTCCTCTCTTCGTCATTTTCCTATCATAATATTTCACTACCAAGATGGGTGGTTACCTGTCAGCTGATTGGTCACATATGATCCTTAGGACTCGATACAAAACTAAATTGATTATAAGGTCGAACCAATTTTTCATAATCATGTGGAGCCCTATACCGCTAGTCCTATAAATGGGAATTATACCATTCATGATCCAAAGGAAGAAGATGTTGATCACGAACCAACCACTCTTGTGGAAGAGGTCCCTGATACTGTGTTGGATGAGGTGAGTGGGGATCATCAGTATGATCCATATGATGAGGCATTAACATAAAAATAATTTCGTTTGTTACTTTTAGAAGAAATGAGATTGGGTACATATTGTATTCACGAAGAAGACGTGATCATACCACAACTTGTTAAAACCCAAAACAACTCTGAAGGAATTTGGTGATTATTTATCGATGGCTTGAGGAGTAAGAATGGAGCAGGTGTTGGTTTTGTGTTAATTTCTTCTGAAGGAAATAAGTACTTCTCATCCTTTCGACTACAATTCAACCGCACCAAAAACATTGCGAATATGAAGCTCTTGTGAAATGAATTCAATTACTTAAAAGAAAGGAATCAAAGCTTTGAATGTTTTCGATGAAAGTGAGTTATTTGTACATCAAGTAAGAGTGTATAACGCATCCAAAAATTATTTGCTAAGATCTTAAAGGAACCAATTATGGGATTTGATTAAAGATTTTGAGGCTTTCGGGATCCACGAGGTTCCTAGAAATCAAAATCAAGATGTTGATAGGCTTGCTATGGTTGGCCTACAATACGATATACTGTTGATATCATGAAAGAATAATGACACCTATTAAAATGTCCGTTTGGCTTGCATGTCCTGATAATGTGGGTAGTTGGCAAGTTTTCGATAGTGACAAACAAAATCATTCTTTGTTGGCAAGAAGAAGCAGAGTTTTCTGCGAAAAATCAAGATAAGATGCAAGAAGCATATAGTGACTAGATTATACAATTGAAAAGTAAAAAGATACCAAAAGGCTTGGTTACTCTTGAGTCCATTTTTAATCCAGATGATCAAGCTAGAAGACAGAGATCTAATATGGTAGTCCAAAAGGACGATTTTGAAGAGGTTGAGGTAGAAAATGAAAAGTTCCTAAAAATTGGCAAAGTGCGTACCCCAGAGGATAAAGAGGATTTTGTGAAACTTTGTCAAGAATATAATGACATTTTTACATGGAGTTATAAGGATTTATGTGGCTTCGATCTAGGTTTGGCACAGCATACCATCGAACTTGATCCTAATGCCAAGCCAGTCCATCAAAAAACAAAGGTCGGTTAATCCCAAAATTGAGCCACTAATGAGAAAGGAGCTGACCAAGCTTATTGAGGCTTGCATCATTTTTCCAATCAAGCATTCCTCTTGGGTAGAAAACCTAGGTCCCATGATAAATAATAATGGAGAGATTTGATTATGTGTGGACTTAAGGTATTTGAATCGAGATTCATTGAAATACCATTATCCTCTTCTCAATGGAAGAAATTTTTCAACTGTGGCACAATCTCGGAGGTTTTCTTTACTCGATGGAAATTCAGGTTAGAATCAGATTCTGTTCAAAGAATTTGATCATTTCAAAATGACTTTCACTACCAAGTGGGGCACGTACGCCTACAACAAGATGTCATTTGGATTATCTAATGTTGGAGCTACTTTCCAACGAGCTATGGACATGGCATTTAAGGGATTGATCAACGAAATTATCTTGGTATATCTTGATGATATAACCGTGTACTCCAAGCATGCAGAAGATCACATTGCACATCTAAGAAAGGTTTTCAAGAGGTGCAGGGAATTTGGGGTTTCACTCAATCCTAAGAAATGCATTTTTGTGGTGCACGAGGAAATTTTTGGGACATATTGTTTCAGCGGAAGGACTTTCAATTGATCCACCATGATTCATTCGATTTTGTCCCTATCTCTCCCAAGTCACAAGAAAGGTCTTGAGTTTTCTAGGAACGATAAATTTTGTGCGGAGATTCATCCCTCAATTCACGGCCTTGGCTAAGCCTTTAATGCTATGTTGAATAAAAATATGCCATTCACATGGACGAAGGAAGTAAAAAGATATTTGAAGCCATCAAGATAACCATTTCTAAAGCACCTACGCTAGTGAATATGAGGTTTGATAAGGATTTTATTCTCTATGCTTTTGCAGGTCAGGAGATAATTTTGAGGATCCTCACTCAACAGAATGATGATATGATGGAGCAACCGATTGCTTTCTTCAGCCAATCCCTAAAAGACTATGAGCTCAAATATTCATTTTTGAAAAGAAGGTTTTTCTACCATTCGAGATTTGAAAAAATTTAGGCACATGTTGTCCAACAATAAAATTCATTTGATGGTGTCTCATCTAGGCATTAAGGACTTTTCTACTGAACAAAGACATGAACGAGAAATGTGTTGGATGGATTACAAAGGTTATGGAGTATGATGTGCACATCAAAGTTACTAACTTGTCAAGGGTAAAGGTTTGTGTCAACAACTTGCTGCAGATTTGGAATCAAAAGGTGATGAGGACATGACACTTCTAAATAGTGATGAAAGAGATGATCAGGTTGATTGGTTATCAAAGATGAAGGCTTTCCTTCTCTCAAGAACATACCCTATTGACATGGATAGGATTCAAAGATGGACCTTTCATCTTCGATCTAATCTTTATGTTCTAGTGGATAATGTTATCTTTGAAGGGATTTGAATGGTGTTCTTCTTCGGTGTATAGGTCGAACAGTAAGTAAGATCTTTGGAAGCGTTTCCACAACAGCCTATCGGGAGGTCATTACTCGCATGAACAATTGCTTCAAAAATCATGAGGGTTGGCTACTATTGGCTAGATTTATTCAAGGATGCCCATTTATGGATAAAGAAGTGCAAGGAATGTTCCTTTTTTAATGGAAAGCAAAATTTGGCAGCTCTTCCCTTCCAACTAATTTAAGTCGATCAACCCTTTGTTTAGTGGGGTTCGATTTCATCAAAATGATCAATCCTCCATCCAATGATGGACATAAATGGGTCCTTACTACAATAGACTATTTTACTCGATGGATAGAGTGGTAGCATTGAAGGAGGGTAATGAAAAATTTGTTCTGATTTCCTAGAAGGTATAATGACAAGGTTCGGTGTCTCATTCACGGTCATTTCAGACAACGCAATGGATTTTCTTGGTTTGAAGATGAGTGCATGGGCTATTAAGAATGGATTTTATCTCAAGACTTCATCCAATTATTATCCGCAATGAAAGCAGTGGATGAGTCTAGCAATAAGAACCTCATAAGGATTATCAAGCACACAAAACTTAAAAGCTGCTTTATGGGCGAGATCGGATCACACCTAAGAGGGCCATTGGAAATTCTCCTTTCATGCTTTGACATATGGAAGAAAAGAAAAACTTTCGTTATCCTTGGAATTACATTCTTTGGAATTAGTACATCAACTGGAGGCTATGGAGATTGATCCTATGACAGTCGAGTTCGCTTAACTCATGGAGTTAGAAGAAGTGCGAGAACAATTTTATGAAAACTTTGGAGCAACATCAATCTCAAGTTAAAAATCATTTGACAAGAAGGCATCCAACAAGCATTTTCAAGAGGGAGATTTAGTTCTCAAATGGGATGCTGACAGAGCCAAACCAGGCATGCACGCCAAGTTTGATGTTCTTTGGAGTGGACCATACACTATCACAAGTTGCAAAGAGGTGAATTTGTTTCATCTATCTAGGCTAAATGTATAATAACTTCCCATTCATGTGAATGGGATACATCTCAAAGGTTGATTTTGGGAATTTTCCTCCCCCGTAGAGTTTACTTAGGTAATTTTCTCCAAGTGCTTTGCACATTGTTTGTTGTTTTGTGATATGTTGTTGTTGTTTTACTTTCCTCATTGTTTTGTGTGTTTTGTTTTGTCATTTATTTTGCCTGAATGTGTCAAAGGTGAAAGTTTTTAAGGAGAAGAAAAGGTTCAGGTTTCAATGAGAGTTTCATGATATTCAAACTTCACGGATGCATCATTCAAAACTCTGCAGTATGTCATAGATTTCAGTCAAAGGATAGATTCAGTATACTTCATGCTTAGCATTCCAGGGAGGTTTAAGATCAACAATTGCTAAGGAGACTTTGGGCTCCAAGAAAAGGATCAAATCGGTTTCAAGATGCCAACATTGACTCTATGCCCAATGGATTGCTTAAGGCTCTTTGGTGGTGCTTAGCGGTGTAAGTATCCCCGAGAAGTCGCCAAAAATGTTATCCAATTTTGCACACTTGGAAAAATTGGACAATGAATGCTTGTTATGCTCTAGGACCCTTGGAGGTTCAAGGTTTACTCAGAATGTGGAAAATGATAGGGTCGACCAATGTAACTAGCCCGAAGGCACGACATTCAATTCCCGTAGTTCATTAATCCGAAAATTCTAAGGAAATGAGGAAACTATGCATAAATGACTTAGATTGAGCCATTAAGCTAAATAGCTCGCCTCTTACTCAGCTCACCGAGTGTTGGTAGGTGAGTTGATTGAATGGTTTTATCATAAATGGTGGTGAGTTTTTAATATCTTGGTTGAGCTATAATTGATGTATATGGTCAATGGTTGGGTAACTCGATCGGCAGGGGTACATATTGGGAAGCTCACAACCGAGTTAGTGCATTGGAATGAATCATCTTGGTATCGGGACGAGTTTGCATGGATACATCACGAAATGTGGCAAAACCAAGTATTGAGTGTATCACGGTACTCAACTAGTTGAGTTGGGATTTCGGAGGAGCTTGTATCATGAGCTTGGCTAGGTATATGCCACGGTGAGTGGAAACGTGGCGAGTACATCGGTCGGGCTAAACTAGTCGGGAAACTACAAAGAATAACTGATCTTCCCATAGAGCTCGTGGTGATTAATAAAATTGGTTTTAATAAGCTTGAGGCATTGGCGAATGAAGTACATAAGGATCAAAATGATTCGTAAAAAAAAAATCGATGAATGGTGTAGCCAACTAAGGGCCATGTGAGTCATTAAAGAAGGAGAAGCGTCATGAAAGGATGACACGGATTTGAGCTTAGGGATCTCGAAGCACTTCGGTAAACAATGGAATCAAGGGGATGTCACCCCGAGGGAAATGAGTACAAGCTATTTGGTGATGGTAACAGTCAACACACAGGATAAATGGAAAATGGATTGCGAGGTTAGGATCGCGAATGCCTCAAGGAACCAGAGTTGTTTGCTTGTAGAAATGAGCTCACTTTTGAAGAGACCAACTCGGTTGGTTGATATGTTGAGTCACCGACCAACTTTAAACAAGGAGCCAAGGGATTTGGCGAGCACTTTGGGATAGATTTCAAGAAGAATCATGGGGCCCAAACGAAGAGGAAACTCTCAAAACTCATTAGAACTATACCAAGATGGGGATAAACTCAAGATATGATGGCATGTGAATACAAGGCAAATGATTGTTGTGGAGTCAACGAGGAGATCAACAAGATAGATATCTTCAAGAAAACTCGGTGTAAGGTAAATTTTGAAACCAAATCCACATGGTCCACTTTGAGGTGATTTCATGAGAAGTTTGTTTTAGGCTCATAGAAATCCAAACTTAGAGCTCATGAGAGGAAGTATGGAACAAGTCATTGTTTTTAGACCAAGCTTGATAGGCTTCTCATAGAGAAGGAAGAGGAGCAACATGTAGGATGAGACAAGTTATAGCTCATTGCATGGTGAGTTCAAGGTCGAGCAAATTAGAAAAAGAGATCAAGTTCATATTAGAAGGTTAACATAGTATAATTAGAAAAGTCTCTCCGATCCTAGGCAAGGGAATAAAAAAATAGATGAGATTCGAACAAGATGTAATGTTTGATGCATGTGAGAGGACTCATTGAGATGGGTGAATAACTCAACATATAGCTCGCCATCACAACAAGGTGTGAGTGAAATCGATTCAAGCTCGGTTCGGAAGGCATGCCGACTAAGGATTGCTTAAAGGAACGAGCTTGAGTCAATGGGCTAGCCAAGTTAAGATCAAGAGTGAGGATTCATTGATGAGAACCGAGTTGAACTCGAGAGTGGGGACACCAAGTCGAGTTGAGCCGAGCTTGAAGAATAATTCATAAAATAATTGGTGGGTGCAAATTTTAAAAGCTGGGGATTTTCGGATTCCTTAACCCAAGTTGCCAATTATGTGGGTATGGAAGGATTTAGGGCCCTCCGAATTAAAATGTCAAGCCATGATGACGGGATGGCATCACAAAATGGGTCATGCGAAACATGTTGAGTTTAGACACGAGAATGGGAGTTTTGAGGGTCTATGGTGCATCAAAGATTTTGGGTGGACAAACCAATTTGTTCCGGCTCTAATGTCCAAAGTACCAAGAGTCAATTGTTCGTTGCCGAGTTCCTCGCTCAACCGTATGGAAGGATGGTTTACGAGGTGGGCGAGCATGTCCCACAAATTAAGCACCGAACCGAGTCATCAAGTGGTGTGCCGTGAGAACTCGGTCGAAGTAAGTAGCTCGGCCAATAAGAGACTCATTGATGAAAGTAATAATGTGAAGTCGTTTGCATCGATCAATGTGAGACATGGAAAATGAAGGACCCAAACGAGATGGAGGATAGCTTAAAATTCGAGCTTTGTGCAAAATTAGGTGGAATTAATGTGAGCCATGTGTCACGGGGCGAGATCAGAGGATGGATCGAGCCGAGGGAAGCAGAGTACCTCACCCGCATGTGATGCGGTCTACCAGGATGGCGAGCTAGCAGTGCTCCCCGCAGGGATCCTTGGTGCGTTGGACTTGGGTGACAGAGGTCAGCAGGTCGGGGTGAGTAGAGGCTCACACCCGGGAAGGACTCAGAGGAGGACTTCCCCCGTCGGTGCACGCGTAGGTGACCGGCGCGGCAACTCAGGCAGACTCATGGATGGATGACAGATAGGGGCATGTGATGTTCCTCAGTGGCCTTGTGCAGAACAGTGGGATGTTCGACAGAGAGCCGGCCAGCGGCATGAAGCTGGGTCAGTGATGAGTCGTGGAGGCGTGAGTTGTGCATTCCCTCAAGTGGACTAAGAAGACATATTAAGAGCTCCCGGCGGTTGTATGGGCAGCCGTGGTATTCGGCGAGTGGTCTTCTGGAGCAGTTGTATGGGCAGCTGTGAAGGGTGTTGGAAGGGTTCACTTGTGCATTGGTTGGAGATGCAGTTGGGGAATGGGTGGTGGATGAGATGGAGAAAGGCGTAGTCTGGGACTACTGGAGTAGCTTGATCCTCTAAGGCGAGTGAAAAAGGTAGTGTCTCAGTGCCGCACGTTGGCTAGTTTATTCCGCTTTAAAGCTAGCCCCGTGACAGCTGGTATCAGAGCTTCATCAAGCGAGAGAGTAAAGTGTGCCTGATACGTAGCGTGTCAGCTTGTATCAGGGCCGTTGAGTTAATGTTGTACTTGATACTCAGAGTGATCAACTGGTGTCAGTGCATTTGAAGTGATGCTCTCTTTGGTACCTAGAGCACAATGCAGCGGTGTGTGGGATGTTGATTGAAGAACAGGGTGGCAGACTAGGGAGCCAACGCAATCAACATCGTTGGTGATCGGATGGGCGGGACACCAACGCGGTTGGGCGGAGCAGAAGTAGACTGGTGTGTGCTTGTGAAGCGGCGTCAGATTGAAATGCCTAACCTTATGTGCGGCTATGCAGGGTCGTACATGTTTGAGGGAGTTGGTTGTTGGACGAATCGGATCAGGAGAGTCTTGTGAAGATTGGCAATCAACGGTGTTGGCGATCGGAAGGCGGGACACCAACACAACTGGATCAAGTGGAGCAGTGTTGTTCCAGTTAAGAAGAAGACTGGTGTGGGCCTGGGCAGCATCAGATCAGAGTGATCCAGCGGAGTATCAGGGCTCAGTGGAGCTTTATTGATGTCACAGTGGAATGAATGAAAGACAGTGAACTTTCTCAGCTGTAGACCAGAGGGTTGATGAGAAAGGAGTCATGCAGTTGCGACGGTGGTCGCATGGCGTTCAGTGATCAGGGTGTTGTAGACCCGTGCAGGTGTCAAGAGTTGGCACTTGTGCAATGCAAGTAAGCCAGTGCAGGTTGCTAGAGACTTTGTGGGAGAAGAAGGCCAGTGTTTTGAACAGATCTCAGTTGTAGAGGAGGCGACAGGGAAGCATACAGGATGGGCTGGGTAAGTCACTTCAGTGGGCAGTTCATGTGGAGGCTGGTGCAGAACTTACTCCTAGCAGTTTGGGTGAAGGGATAACATTTGGTAGAGTCCAGGTGCAGTGGCAGAGTGACTCGAAAACTCGGTAGGTGCGAAAGCACTGAGTAGCGCGACGACTCCCCAGAAGTTGTAGACGGGACTTGTACATTGTGGATGGCTGAATTGCAGTGTTTGTGATGTGATATCAAGTTGATACTCGAGCCATGAAGTGGAAAAAGTGGCTCTCCCTTGGCAGAATCACGGTGGTGAATTTTGTGAAACCTCGGTATTTCAGGTTGGCAACGGTGGCAGTGGCTACATTCCGGAGTGAAGCAAGAGTTGCGTGTTCGGAAGTGCTGGTTGGTTGAAAGCGGTGGTGAGTAGATCAGTCAAGTTGCAGTGAAATGAGGTATTCCTGGTGAAGAGTTTGCCAGAAGATCAGCATCAGAGTCACAGTGGTGGTATGGTGTTGGTAGAAGTGCTGAACAAGGGCAGCATTTGCGGTGAAGTTAGGCCCCTGGATCGGTTGGAGAATATCATGTGTTGCGTGTGGAAGCGTGGTGTGACCAGTTTCAGCAGCAGTGAAACCTTGCAGTGGTTCGTCAATCAGCATGGAGGTTGGCGGTTCTCCAGTTATGCAGTGAATGTTGTGCAAGAAGGGCTCAGAGCTTGGCAGGGCAGCTTGTACATCATGCAGAATTCCTAAGAGGTTGTGGGAATTGCAGAAGGGGTATCCCATCAGACATTGTGTTGGATGTTTGGTGAAGTGTAGTTTCAGAGGAAGGGAGCTACAGCGACAGAAGTGTTGAGAGTTGGCACTTTTTGTCCCGAGCACAGGGAGTTAGCACAGCGAGATGTTGAAGAGACTGAGTTGTGTTATGTCAGCAGTGACCGAAGTGTTCCGTGTGTATTTGCATGTGAGTAGTGCATTTACATTTTGTCCAAGTGTTGCGAACACTTGCATCCTTTGCGCAGGCTTGCGAAGTCTAGCATCGGCGCCGTGGGCGTCGCCACTTTAAGTGGGGGAGAATATAAGGGGGTGCGTCTCCATGCTCACAGAGCGACCGCCTCCCCCAGGATGGGCAGACCCCATCCGCGCAGGGTAGTGCACGAGGCGCTATCCAGGAGCCAGAGGGACTCCCGGCCGAGGCAAACGGTTGGCCAGGCATGGGTTGGGGTTGACGACCTCGCATGCATGTGCTGACAGAAGATCTGGGCGAGTTGGGCGAGTTAAGCGCGCAGGCTGAAAATGGGTGACCTCCCGGGAACTTCCCGGTGGCACATCAATATAACTCCAGTTGGGCGAGTTAAGCGCGCAGGGCATAAATGGGTGACCTCCCGGGAAGTTCCCGGTGGCGCACCAATGCAACTCTTGAGGGCTATGGAGTGAGTAAGAGTTGTGCATGGGGAATATGAAAGGACCATGCTATGAGCCCAAGGATGTCTCAGAATCAAGGTTTAGCCGAGGCGGGTTGGTGAGCTAAGTTGGTTGCACTTAGGAACAGTGCAAGGTGTCTTGGAGCGAAGAACATACCCAGTGTACGCGGAGCGAGTTGGGCAACTCATGTGGGCGATGCAGTGGCAGAGCGGGAGTTGGTTTGAAGCATGAAGACCTTGTACGATAGAGGCCTTGCGTTGAGAGTGCAGCGCACGCCTAAAGAGCCAAGTGAGCATGGCAGTCAATACAGACCAACAGTGGGAACTCACAACCCCACCAAGTGGAGTGTGGAACACTTGGTGCACTGGACATTCAGAGGATGGGGTGTTCAGCAGACCTTGGAGATATACTCTACCCTTGCGGAGTATGTCCATGCAGTGATGTGCATCGTGGATCAGCAGTGGGACTCCAGTGTTAAGTGACAGTGGACTTGGGGAGACCTTTAAGGTGGCAACGTCCTTAGAAGCAGAGTTCATGTGGGAAACAGCCAAGAGGCGTGATGGAGTGAGACTGGGATTCGGAGGTCGAAACGGAGGAGAAGTAACTCGGACGCGAGCGAGCCAAGTGTGGCGAGCTCCTCAACCTTGCAGAGGTTAAAACAACGCAGATGAGTCGAGTGCTCACATAGATGTATCGGAGTGCGCCGGAAGCGCGGATGCGGAGTGGGTGCGGTAGCAGAGGCTGAGACTCAGTGAAGTGGACAGAGGATGGTTCACATGGTGATGCGCGACATGGTGGGCTGAGTCAAGGACATCATGGATACCGTTGCAGTGTGGTGAGCTGACAACGAAGGCAGAAGACTTGTGAAGTCAATGCGGTCTGGACGCAGACGGGTGTCTCGAAGAGTAGGCACGCCGATGTCAGTGGCCATGGCATCGGGGCGAGATCAGAGGATGGATCGAGCCGAGGGAAGCAGAGTACCTCACCCGCATGTGATGCGGTCTACCAGGATGGCGAGCTAGCAGTGCTCCCCGCAGGGATCCTTGGTGCGTTGGACTTGGGTGACAGAGGTCAGCAGAGTCGGGGTGAGTAGAGGCTCACACCCGGGAAGGACTCTAGAGGAGGACTTCCCCCGTCGGTGCACGCGTAGGTGACCGGCGCGGCAACTCAGGCAGACTCATGGATGGATGACAGATAGGGGCATGTGATGTTCCTCAGTGGCCTTGTGCAGAACAGTGGGATGTTCGACAGAGAGCCGGCCAGCGGCATGAAGCTGGGTCAGTGATGAGTCGTGGAGGCGTGAGTTGTGCATTCCCTCAAGTGGACTAAGAAGACATATTAAGAGCTCCCGACAGTTGTATGGCGATCGTGGTATTCGGTGAGTGGTCTTCTGGAGCAATTGTATGGGCAAGCTGTGAAAGGTGTTAGAAGGGTTCACTTGTGCATAGGTTGGAGATGCGGTTGGGGAATGGGTGGTGGATGAAGATGGAGAAAGGCGTAGTCTGGGACTACTGGAGTAGCTTGATCCTCTAAGGTGAGCGAAAAAAGTAGTGTCTCAGTGCCGCACGTTGGCTAGTTTATTCCGCTTTAAAGCTAGCCCTATGACACCATGTATAATGTGGATCGGTCACCAAGCTAACAAAGGGGAGGTCGATGGAGGTTATGTGGTAAGTGGTAAGTAGGGGGACGATACAAACATAGCACTTTGGGACACATGGAGGGGTTCGTGACAAAATTAACTCGAGAGGCACTTAAAACAAAGTGGGGTAATCAATTGTGACAATAAAGAAATAATCATTAGATTGTTGATAAATACAAATGTGTCGGCCAATGAAATGAGCGTGTGTGGAGAATTATAGCGGAGGCGGTTTAAACCAAAAAACTCGCTGCAAAGAACTCGGTTGCTTGCCACATAAAGCAAGTGCTCATCCAATGTAAAAGTAGTAGCTTGCCAACTAGCTCAGCGAGCTAGGTGGCAAGTCATTTTTCCAAGCCAAGCCAAAACCCTCATCCGAGGCAATACCAAAGGAACATATTATTTTTATTAAAAATATTTTTTTGTTAAAAATATTTTTTTATTTAAATATGGATAAATTCAATTTTTTAAATTTATGGGGCATGAAGGGATAATGCAATTAATGATGTAATTAAACATGAAGGCCATCATGTGCTATTATTGGGCCCAGAATTTAGGATTTCTCTCTCCTTTCTCTTCAGTTGGATTTTCTATAAATGTAAATAAGAAGAGCATTCCAACGGCTAGACATTTTCCAATTCCTCTCTCTTTTCACAAGCTTGGTTGTGGATTGTGGGAACTTTCAAGCCTCTTTTCCAAGATTGTAATGGCAAATATTGCCTCTTCCTAATGTAATGATGCATTGTGCATGTGATTGAAGTAATAAAAATTGTGTTATGTGACTAATTATTAGTCCTTTCATTATTCTAGCTACTTTGTTGTGCCTTTCTCATACTTTGTTGTGCCTTTCTCATGTATGCAGGTATATTGTGCAATTTCAAGTTTCCATTGTAGATTTTGGGAGTTTTGTGCTTATCTGGGAGTGAAGTTTTGTATGCATTTAGGTTTTGGTGCTTGTTCATCCTTCTCAGTTTCATCCTTCTTCACTGGAAGACTGAAAACTTGTCTAGCAAAACCCTTTCTTGGTGCATCACCACTTCTAGTATAGGTTTTACTTCTTGCAAATCTCTTTCCCTAAATCCCATGAAATGTTAGCATAGGTCTAGTTAGCTATTTTATTACATTAGAAGTATTGTTGTGTTTAGTTTAGGAAGAGGAAGTTGGCCTTCTTCATAGGTTCACCTCGAGCCCAAGTCCCACATCTTGAGAGGTGATCCCATGTTACCCAATCACACCGAATTTCCTATCCATCACTTGGCTATTTAGAGGGTGTAGTGATTTGGTGATAACAGTTTTTACACATCCAAAGGTGGGACAAGAGTTGGTACTTATCTTCATACTTGCATGAATCAAAGTACCTAATGACTCCATATCTCTGGATTTATAATCTCGGTGTGTTAACACATGTGAAGAATTAGGACAAGAGCTTCTACGAGATGATAAGGAAACTACCAAAGATATTGAGTTATCCTTGTCTTCTCCAAGGAGAAGGAGAAGAGGCATTTCAACATCACTAGTTGCAGCATCACCTCCTAAGGGTCACCCAACTCCTCCTTATGGAAGGTTTCCTCTACCAAGGAACAATCAACCTTTCATTGCTATGATGGCCTGACCCGCAAGGAACCAAGTTTTTCCTCCTTTCAATGCAAGTAGTCCTCTCCAATTGGCTCAACGTGATCCTATACCTAGTGCGGCACTCAAAATTTTTCCCTTTTACACAAGGGAAACTCATATTACTCTGGTGGAACATATTCTTGATGTGGCCAGCATTTGCACAATACATAATATTATAAAAGACAATGTTGCGATCAGACTCTTTGTTACTTCCTTCAAGGGAAAATAACTACAGTGGTTTCGTGGGTTAGAAGATGGCACTATAACCACTTGCGATGAGTTTGGAGAGAAGCTCTACAAATAGTTAGAAGATAAGAGTGATCACCTATAACTCATGGAACAACTCACTACCATAAAAAGAGTGCCTCAAGAGTATATGGGTAACTTCAACTTCCAATTCCAAAAGACTTGGAATAAAATTCTGACTCTCATAAAACATTCTCCCAATAATGCATTCTTTAATTATTTACAAGCCTTGATTAGGGATGTAGCAATTATGATCTAATCCATGGGAGGGACTACACTACCTAATGCCTACAAAATTTCTATAAGAGTGGAGAATTCTTTGATTTAGGCTAGAAAGATAGCTCCAAGACCACCAATGTTGTTATTTGTTTAACTTTCAAGTAATCAGCTAACCAATTTTTTCTGCACTAGTTGTGACTTCACCTTCCCCTTCAAACGATCTAGTTGAGGTCAAGTTACTACTACAAAATTTTGGGAATTAACTCATAGCACTCAAGAGGTAATAGTCTCAATATGCTCATCCTTACCAATCCTAGAATCAATATTACCAAGCTAACCGCACACCTTTTCAAGGAAATAATCAATCTCAAAATCAAGCTATGAATTGCAAGCCTCTAAAATTTAGGAATCCTCTTATTGCTAGCATTTCCAGAGCCCTTGTACATGTCCAGAATAATCTAGTTCAAGACTATGAATGGTGTTATCCTTGTTCTCAACCCCACAATCAAAATCTTTTCCTAAATGGATTTCTTAGCCAAGCCCTTATGGTTCAAATTGTATCTACTCCACCAGAGTCAACAAATTTCATCTACGTAGGATGCAATATATCTACCGCATGGCGCCTAAGAAACCACTTTATCAAATTGACAAGCGGAAGATTTTTGTGGATTGAATACGAATTCTTTATCGGTGAAATAAATACTCACTCCAAAAAGAGGGCAATGGAATTCCAACCTTCCAAAGCTGATCAAGCATCTACTTCACAACCTTGGCCACAAGTGGTGGTTTCCAACAAAGAAGAGGGAAAGAAGTCAACGAGAGACACAAGGCTAGTCGTGTCGTAAGGAAAGAAGGTTCTTCGGGCATCACAGTACCCAACAAGCACTTTCCAAAAGAATATTCTAATGCCCAAAGAAATGTCAACAAAGTAGGATTGATTCCCTTGATATTGTAGAATAGATGAAGAACACTAATCTAAGTGTTAACATGTGGGAATCACTTTCAAATCCTTCCCAAAGGAATTTGTTGCAAGAGGGTCTGAAAAAATTTTGGTACAACCGACGGATCATCCGGTCATGGAGCATCAATCATACAAGTTTCTATCAACCGAAGGGAAAATTATTCCTAAGGAAAAAAAACTACCACCATTCTATATTTCCCTGATCATTGGTGATCATTTGGTACATAATCGCATGATCGATTCTAGTGTCGAAGCTCGGTCATGCCCAAGAAAATTACAGGACGTCTAGGGAATACAATATAAACCAATGTCAAGAGGAGTTTTTAGTTGGATGGTACAACCATCCAAACCATTGGAATCATCAAAGGAATCCAACTTAATATCCATGCATTTCCCAATTTTTCATTCACACAAGACATATCAGTCATCGATCTTCCTCCTCTCTTTGTCATTTTCCTATCAAAAGATTTCACTACCAAGATAGGTTATTACACTGTTAGGCTGATTGGTCTTATTTGATCCTTAGGACTCGATACAAAACTAAAGTGATTATAAGGTCAAAACCAATTTTTCATAATCATGTGGAGCCTTATACCACTAATCCTAAAAATGGGAATTATACCATTCATGATCCAAAGGAAGCGAGATGTTGATCACAAACCAACCACCGTTGTGGAAGAGGTCCATGATACTGTGTTGGATGAGGTGAGTGGGGATCATCAGTATGATCCATATGATGAGGCATTAACATAAAAATATTTTCGTTTGTTACTTTTAGAAGAAATGGGATTAGGTACATATTGTATTCACGAAGAAGATGTGATCATACCACAACTTATTAAAACCCAAAACAACTCAAGGAATTTGGTGACTATTTATCGATGGCTCGAGGAGTAAGAATGGATCAGGTGTTGGTGTCATGTTAATTTATCCTGAAGGAAATAAGTACTTCTCATCCTTTCAATCAGTAATTCATCTGCGCACCAATAACATTGTCAAATATGAAGCTCTCATCTGACAAGGAATTTGGTTGGCTCAAAAGAAAGGAATCAAAGCTTTGATTGTTTTCGGTGACAATGAATTGGTTGTACATCAAGTAAGAGCACGTAGTGCATCCAAAAATGATTTGCTAAGATCTTACAAGAACTAAGTCTAGGATTTGATTGAAGATTTCAAGGCTTTTGGGATCCACATGGTTCCTAGAAATCAAAATCAAGATGTTGATAGGCTTGCTACGGTTGGCTCACAATACGATGTACCTATTGATATCATGAAAGAAGAGTGGAAACCTATTAAAATGGTCATTTTTCCTGCTGATGATGTGGATAGTGGAAATTTTTGATAGTGACAAATAAAATCATTCTTTTTCAGCAAGAAGAAGTGGATTTTTCCACAAAAAATCAAGATAAGTTCTTTAGAAGCATATAGTGACTAGAGAACTACAATTGAAAAGTAAAAAGATACCAAAAGGCTTGGTCACTCTTGAGTCCATTTTTAATTTAGACAATCAAGCTAGAAGACAAAGCTCTAACATGGTAGTCAAAGAGGATGATTTTGAAGAAGTTGAGGTAGAAAATGAAAAGTTCCTAAAAATTGGCAAAGTGTGTACCCCAGAGGAGAAAGAGGCTTTCGTCAAAAATTTCAAGAATATAATGATTTTTTTGCATGGATTTATAAAGATTTGTGTGGCTTCGATCCATGTTTTAGCACAGCATACCATCAAACTTGATCCTAATGCCAAGCTAGTCCATCAAAAATAGAGGCCAGTTAATCCCAAAATTGAGCCATTGATGAGAAAGGAGTTGACCAAGCTTATTGAGGCTTGCATCATTTTTCCAATCAAGCGTTCCTCTTGTGTACCAAACCTAGTTCCTATGAGAAAGAATAACAAAGATATTTGGTTATGTCTAGAATTTAGGGATTTGAATCGAGCTTCATTAAAATACCATTATCCTATTCCATCATTGGAACAAATTCTTCAAATGGTGGCAGGAGCTCATAGGTTTTCTTTGCTCGATGGATATTTAGGTTACAATCAAATTCTAGTCAAGGAATCTGATTAGTTCAAAACATATTTCACTACTACATGGGGTACGTACACCTACTAATTGGAAAAGTGTGTACCCCATAGGAGAAAGAGGCTTTCGTCAAACTTTTTCAAGAATATAATGATTTTTTTGCATGGAGTTATAAGGATTTTTGTGGCTTAGATCCATGTTTTAGTATAACATACCATCAAACTTGATCCTAATGCCAAGCTAGTCCATAAAAAATAGAGGCCGGTTAATCCCAAAATTGAGCCATTAATGAGAAAGGAGTTGACCAAGATTATTGAGGCTTGCATCATTTTTCCAATCAATCATTCCTCTTGGGTACCAAACCTAGTTCCTATGAGAAAGAAGAACAAAGATATTTGGTTATGTCTAGAATTCAGGGATTTCAATCGAGCTTCATTAAAATACCATTATCATATTTCGTCAATGGAACAAATTCTTCAAATGGTGGCGAGGAGCTCATAGGTTTTCTTTGCTCGATGGATATTTAGGTTACAATCGATTCTAGTCAAAGAATCGATCGATTCAAAACATATTTCACTACTAAGTGGGGCATGTACACCTACAACAAGATGTCATTTGGGTCATCTAATTTCGTAGCTACTTTCCAACGAGTTATGGACATGAAATATAAGGGATTGATCAACGAAATTATATTAGTATATCTTGATGATATAACCATGTATTGCGAGAATGTAGAAGATCACATTCCACATCTAAGAAAGGTTTTCAAAAGGTGCAAGGAATTTGGGGTTTCACTCAATCCTAAGAAATGCATTTTTTTGGTGCATGAGGGAAATTTTTTGGGACATAGTGTTTCGGTTTAAGGACTTTCAATTGATCCACCAAGATTCGTTCGATTTAGTCCCTATCTCTCCCAAGTCACAAGAAAGGTCTTCGAGTTTTCTAGGAATGATAAATTTTGTGTGGAGATTCATCCCTTAATTTGTGGCCTTGGCTAAACCTTTAAAAACCATGTTGAAGAAAAACATGCCATTCTCATGGATGAAGGAAGGAAAGGAGAGCTTTGAATCCATCAAGATAGTCATTTCTCAAGAACCTACACTAGCGAATCTAATGTTTGATAAGGATTTTATTATTTATGCTTTTACAGGTTAGGAGAGCATTTCAAGGATCCTCACTCAGCATAATGATGATATAATGGAACAACCAATTTCTTTCTTCAGCCAATCCCTAAAAGACTATGAGCTCAAATATTCATTTTATGAAAAGTAGATATTTTCTACCATTCGAGATTTGAAAAATTTCAGCACATGTTGTCCAACAATAAAATTCATTTGATGGTGTCTCATCCAGGCATTAAGGACTTTTTATTGAACAAAGACATGAACAAGAAACATGTTGGATAGATTAAAAGGTGATGGAGTATGATGTGCACATCAAAGTTACTAAGTTGGTCAGAGGTAAAGGTTTATGTCAACAACTTGCTGCAGATTTGGAATCAAAAGGTGATGAGGACATGACACTTTTGAATAGTGATGAAATAGATGATCAAGCTAATCAAGTTATGAAAGATGAAGGCTTTTCTTCTCTCAAGAACATACCCAGTTGACATGGATAGGACTCAAAGATGGACCTTTTGTCTTCAGTCTATTCCTTATGTTCTGGTGGATAATGTTCTCTTTTGAAGGGATTTGAATGGTGTTCTTCTTGGTGCATAGGTCGAGAAAAAGTAAGTAAGCTATTGGAAGAGTTTCACAATGGCCTATCGGGAGGTCATTATTCTGCATGAACAACTGCTTCAAAAATCATGAGGATCGGCTATTATTTTCTAGATTTATTCAAGGATTCCCATTTATGGATAAAGAAGTGCAAGGAATGTTCCTTTTTCACCGGAAAGTAGAATTTGGTAGCTCTTCCCCTCTAACCAATTCAAGTTGATCAACCCTTTGTTCAATGGGGGTTGGATTTCATCGGAATGATCAATCCTCCATCCAGTGATGGACATAAATGGGTCCTTACCAATGTATTATTTTACTCGATGGACAGAGGTGGTAGCATTGATGGGGGTAATGAAAAAGTTGTTCTTGATTTCTTAGAAGGTATAGTGACAAGGGTAAATGTCCCATTCACTATCATTTCATACAACACAATGACTTTTATTTATGTTAAGCTAAGTGCATGGGTTGTTAAGAATGGATTTTATCTCAAGACTTCATCCAATTACTATCCGTAAGGAAATGGGTTGGCTAAGTCTAGCAATAAGAACCTCATAAGGATTATCAAGTGCACATGGAAACCAACAGGAGGACTTGGAACACATAGCTTAAAACTGCTTTATGGGAAGATTAGATCACACTTAAGAGGGCCATTGGAAATTCTCCTTTCGTGTTGGTATATAGAAGAGAATAAAAACTTCGATGTCCTTGGAATTAATACATTAACTCGGAGGTTATGGAGAGTGATCCTGATAGTCGAGTTCGTTGAACTCATGGAGTTATAAGAAATGTGTAACAAGGATATGAAAAATTTGGAGCAACATCAGGCTCAAGTTAAGAAATATTTTAACAAGAAGGCATCCGACATGCATTTTCAAGAGGGATATTTACTTCTCAAATGGGGTGCTAGATAGAGCCAAACTAGGCATGCACACCAAGTTTGATGCTCTCTGGAGTGGACCATACATTATCACAAGTTGCAAAGAGGCAAATTTGATTCATCTATCTATGCTAAATGGAGAATAACTTGCCATTCATGTGAATGGGATACATCTCAAAGCTTTCTTTTGAGAATTTTCTACCCTTGTACAGTTTAGTTAGGTGTTTTCCTCCAAGTGTTTTGCACATTGCTTGTTGTTTTGTGATATGTCATTTTCTTTTTCTTTCCTCGTTATTGTGTGTGTTGTGTTTTGTCGTTTCTTTTACACAATTTGTCAAAGGTAGAAGTTTTTTAGGAGAAGAAAAGGTTCAATTTTTAATGAGAGTTTCATGATATTCCAAACTTCGTGGATGCTTCATTCAAAACTTTACGAGATTTCATATATGCCAATCAAAGGACATATTAAGTATACTTCATTCTTAGCATTCCAGGAGATTTAAGATCAAAATTTCCCAAGGATACTTTGGGCTTGAATCAAAGGATCGATCAGTTTTCAATGCCAATATTGACTTTATGCCCAATGGATTTCTTAAGGCTACTCGAATGATGCTTAGCAGGCAAGCATCTCAGAGAAGTCACCAAAAATGTTATCTAATTTTACACACTTGACAAAATTGGATAATGAAGGAATGTTATGCTCTAGGACCCTTAGAGGTTCAAGGTTAACTCGAGAATGTGGAAAATGACAGGGGTTAATCAATGTAATCGGCCGAAGGCACGACATTCAATTCCTTGTGGTTCATTAATCAGTAAAATTCTAAGTAAATTAAAAAGGAAATTTAGAAAATGTGCGTAAATGACTTAGATTGAGCCAATGAGCTAAATATCTCACCTACCATCTCACCAAGCTAGTAGGCAAGTTGGTTGAATGGTTTTATCAGAAATGGTGGCGAGTTTTTTAATAGCTCAGTTGAGTTATAATTGATGTATAGGGTCAATGGCTAGGTAACTCGATCGAAAGCGATGCGCATTGGGAAGCTCACAACCGAGTTACTTGGTTCATTGGAATGAATCGGGTTGGTATCATGATGATTTTGCATGGATACATCACCGAAATGTAGAAAACCCAAGTCTTGAGCGTATCATGGGTACTCAACCGGGCCGAGTTGAGACTTCTAGAGGAGCTTGTATCATGAGCTCGGCTAGGTATATGCCAAAGTGAGTGGAAACGTGGTAGATTACTTTGGTGGGCTAACTCGATTAGAGATAACTATAGAGAAAAACCAAGCCTCCCATAGAGCTTGTGGTGATTAATAAAATTGGTGCTAATAAGCTTGAGGCATTGGCAAATGAAGTACAAAAGGATCAAAATGGTTCATAAAACTTGTTTCGATGAATGGTGTAGCTAACTGAGGGCCATGTGATCCATTCAAAAATGATAAGCATCACGAAATGATGACACGGAGTTGAGCTTAGGGAGTTCAAGAACTTTTGTGAAAAATGGAATCAAGGGGATGTCGCCATGAGGGAAATTAGGATGAGCTAGTCGGTGATGGTAGCAGATCAACACACCAAATAAATGGAAAATCTCTCACGAGTTAGGATCAAAAACACCTCTAGGAACCGAGTTATGTGGCTTATAGAAATGAGCTCACTTTTGAAGAGGCCATCTCGGTTAGTTGATATGTTGAGTCACCGAGAAAATTTAAACGAGGAGCCAAGGGATTTGGCGAGCACCGAGACAGAGTCCAAGCATAATCATGGCACCCAAAGGAAGAGGAAATTCTCAAAACTCGTTAGAACTCCGACTGGATTGGGATCAACTCAAGATATGATGGCATATGAATACAAGGCTAATGATTGTGCTAGAGTCAACAAAGAACTCAACAAGATAGAGATCTGTGGGAAAACTCGTGTGAGGTAAAATTTTGGAACCAAAGCCATATGGCCCGTCGAGGCAATTTCGTGAGAAGCTTGTTTCGGTCTCGCATAAAGCCAAGCTCGAGAGCTCGCAGAGGAAGTATGGAGTGACTCATTATTTAGAGACCAAGTTATAGCTCAATGCACAGTGAGCTCAAGGTCGAGCAGATCGAAAAAGAGCTCAAGGCCATATCAAAAGGTTAACGAGTGGAATTAGTAAAGTCTCTCCGATCCGAGGTAAGGGAATACCCAACTCATAGTTGATGTTTGAGTGAGATGTAATGTTTGATGCGTGTGAGAGGAATCATTGATCCGGGTGAATAGCTCAACCTATAGCTTGGCATCACAAGCGTGTGAGTGAAATGGATTCAATCTCGGTTTGGAAGGCATGTCGTCCAAGGATTACACGAGAGGAACAAGAGCTCAAGTCAATGGGCTAGCTGAGTTGAGCTTGAGTGTGAGGAGGCATTGACGAGAACCGAGTTGAGCTCGAGAGTGGGGACACTGAGTCGAGTTGAGCCAAGCTCGAAGAAAAATTCACAAAGGACTCGGTGGGTGCAAATTTTAGAAGTGGGGTATTTTCATATTCATGAACCCAAGTTACTGGCATGTGGGGATGAAAGGATGTCGGGCATACTTTGGGAAAAATTCCAAGCCATGATAACGAGATGGCATTAAAAAATGGGCCCCGTGGGAAACATGTTGAGGTTAGACTGAGCATGGGAGTTTCAAGGGTATGTGGCACGTCGAAGATTTTGGGTGGATGGACCGAGTTGTTCAAATCCAATGGCCAAAGTGCCAAGGTCGGTTGTTTTTATCGAGTTCGTTGATCAATCAGTATGGTAGGATGGTTTCCAGAGAGGCGGGAACATCCCACAAATTAAGGACCGAACCGATTCATTAAGTGGTACATCATGAAAACTCAGGTCAAATTAAGTAGCTCGACCAATGGGAGACTCATTGTAAAAGCAATAATAATGAAGTGCTTGCATCGAATTAAAAATTCCAAGCCATGATAACGAGATGGCATTAAAAAATGGGCCGCATGGGAAACATGTTGAGGTTAGACCTGAGCATGGGAGTTTCAAGGGTCTCGTGGAACGTCAAATATTTTGGGTGGATGGACCGAGTTGTTCCGAAATCCAATGGCCAAAGTTCCAAGGTCGGTTGTTTGTTGTTAAGTTCATTGATCAACCGTGTATGGTAGGATGGTTTTCGAGGTGGGCGGAACGTCCCACAAATTAAGCACCGAACCGAGTCATTAAGTGGTACGTCATGAAAACTCAATCAAAGTAAGTAGCTCGACCAATGGGAGACTCGTTGACAAAAGCAATAATGTGAAGCTGCTTGCATCGAATTAATGTAAGATGTGGCAAATGAAGGACCCAATCAAGATGGGGGATAGCTCGGACTTTGAGCTTTATGCAAAAATAGGTGGAATTAATGTTAGCCACGTAGAATGCAAATCATCCGCCAAGCTAACAAAGGGGAGGTTGATGGAGGTTATGTGGTAAGTGGTAGTGACATGGCCGATGCAAACATAACACAAGGACACATGGAGGAGTTCGTTTCAAAATTAACTTGAGAGGCACTTAAAACAAAGTGGGGTAATCAATTGCAATGGTAAAGAAATAATCATTAGGTCACTAATCAATACAAATGTGTTGGCCAATGAAATGAGGGTGTGTGGAGAATTATAGCGGAGGTGGTTTAAAACAAAAAAACTTGCCAAAGAACTCAGGTACCCGCCACATAAAGCAAGTGCTCATCCAATGTAAAAGGAGTAGCTCACCAACTAGCTCGGCGAGTGGGCTGGTGAGTCATTTTTCCAAGCCAAGCCAAAACCCTCATCCGAGGCAATACCAAAGGAACATATTATTTTTATTAAAATATATTTTAAAAAATATTATTTTTATTAAAATATTTTGTTAAAAATATTTTTTTATTTAAATATGGATAAATTCAAAATTTTGAATTTATAGGACATGATGGGAGGAGAATGTAGTTAATGATGTAATTAAAAAGGTCGTCATGTGTTATTATTAGGCCCAGAATTTAGGCTTTCTCCCTCCTTTATCTTCAATTAGATTTTCTATAAATGTAAGTGAGAAACTCATTCCAAGGGGTTGGACATTTTCCAATTCCTCTCTCTTTTCACAAGCTTAGTTATGGATTTGGGAACTTTCAAGCCTCTTTTCCAATATTGTAATGGAAAATATTTCCTCTTCCTAATGTAATGATGCATTGTGCATGTGATTGAAGTAATAAAAATTGTGTTATGTGACTAATTATTGGTCCTTTCATTATTCTAGTTACTTCGTTGTGTCTTTCTCATGTATGCAAGTATACTATGCAATTGCAAGTTTCCATTGCAAATTTTGGGAGTTTTGTGCTTATCTGGGAGTGAAGTTATGTATGCAGTTGGGTTGTGGTGCTTGTTCATCCTTCTTATTTTCATCCTTCTTCACTGGAAGACTGAAAACTTGTCTAACAAAACCCTTTCTTAGTGTATCACCACTTCTAGTATAGGTTTTAATTTTTGCAAATATCTTTCCCTAAATACCATGAAATGTTAGCATACGTATAGTTAGTTTTTTTGCAATAGATATAGTGTTGTGTTTATTTTATGAAGAGGAATCTGACCTTCTCTGGAGGTTCACCTCGAGCCCAAGTCCCATAGCTTGAGAAGTGATCCCATGTTACCCAATCACACCAAATTCCCTATTCATCACTTGGCCATTCGGAGGTTGAAGTGATTTGGTGATAATAATACATATAAGAGATGAATTATTAATCTCCTCCTAGATCACCGGCTAATAACTCTCACTAACCGATACTAGAAGTAGAGTTACTCCACATAGGTAGTAAGCCAAATTAACACAACTAGTAAGCTAACTCAACATAATTGGTATGCCTAAGCAAGAATATCCCATGAGTGTAGGAAAGCTCTAATTAAATAAACAAATACAAGGAAAATGAATATCTTACACTAACACCCCCCATAAGCATTGCTTAGGTGGGTAGTGAAAAAAAAGTGGGTCTCAAAAATAAGGCCTGATGAGGTACCCATGTATAATGAGAATATCTCATAAAGTGGAGAAAAGGAGATAAACCAATTGGGAAAAAATCCCCCCTAAAAGAGAGACAAGAAACTCACTTAAGAAATTTGGGGAAGAATAAAAATTAGTGGGTCACGGTAACTCGGTTTGATGAGGTGCCCACGTAAAATGATCACCTTTGACTTGCGAGAACAAATGCATGAAAACTTACGAAATTAAAATAACTAACAATAAGAAAAAATATGATTAAAAATCAAAAAGTAAGAAGTGCTCCAAATCAACTCAAATGCTTCATATGCTCCATAAATAGATTGATGCAAGTGATGTACATATATGATGTGAATGACTCCAAATCATCTCAAATGCTCCATATGCTCTTATACAATATTATAGTTTTTGAATCTCTGATGAAAAACAATACACGAGCAATTACAACATGTGCAAAAGAATATTCAGAAATGAAATGGATGTGAGAAGGGGTATAATCTATGGTGGCATTAAATTTGTTTAGGGAAACTTCACTCTCAAATGGTGAAACAAGGTTTTTGTGCAAGGAATCGGATAATGGTCTAGACAATGAAAGGACACTCAGTGTGCTCGAAAAAATGTAATATATCCCTAGAAATAGTAAGACCGAGAAGGCCATAAACCTCATCATTTTGGTTAAACCACTCATCCTTCTATAGAGGCTCATCAAGCTCAGGAATGAGACCATGAAGGTAGGGAAATAAATTGTGCATAGTGCAATGATTGATAATGTCTACCTTCCAAGACAAAATTCTCATAGTCAAACATAATAGCATAATGGTGAAACTCCATAATGCAGATAAACCCCCAAAATTATCCCAAATGACACTTTATAACTTAGTGTGAAAAGTACAAGTCCCCATAGAGTTTTGCAAGAACCCCCAAAATATGGCACTTTATAAAGTTTTACGTTTACAAAAATAAATGAAGTCATCATGTAGAGCACAATAAAGCATGCACCTTTGACCAAAATAGTTCTCACCAAGCTACGAGATAATTCTTTTTAGCAAAATACAATTTCCTGTAAATAATGGCTTGTTTAATTAAAATTTTACAAACTGATTTTAAAATGTCGAAATGAGAGGAAAGGGGGTTGTGTATACTCATTGGAACCGGGACAAAATTTAGGTTATAATGCTTTAGTTTTTGAGGGGTATTGACCTCTTACCAACCCGAGCCTCACCCTTCAAATTGTCAAGGAAAGATACAAGTTTTAAAAACCACTTAATTCTCCCTTAATGTATTTTCCCAAAAATAACTTGCATCCAAAAAGTGAATAATACTAAATTTTGGACAAATTAAAATCCAAGTTGGAAAATAACATCAACTTATTCACCTTATGAGTGGTGGGGTCCACCAAAGGAAAAGGCGTAGAGGTGATTTTAGGGTTGAAACCCTAAATTTCGTTATTTATGCTATTATGGTGTCGCTTAGATCTAAAATCATGTTTGTATAGCTCTATGGAAGTCATTACGGGAGTGTTTGAAGATAAAATATGTCATACAAGGAGTAAACCAAACATACAAATTATAAATCAGATTCAAGGGGCAAAACCATGTCAATTATGGCATGTTTTAGTAGAATTGCACGCATTAGGGTGGGTAAAAGATAGGTAAAGAGAGAGGTGTTTGGACCATATTAGGGTAGCAGAGGTATCGGGAGGCCGAATGTATTCCTAAGCGAGTTGTAAAGAGACTATTTTTGTTGTGTAGTGTCACCCAACTAAGGAAAACATAGAAATGAGAGATTTTCAAAGATGATATAGTTTATGGAAGCCTAAAAATGTCTAATACAATCAGATCCAAGTGTCTACAAGGTCGTTTCAATTGTTTTAACTCCTCCTTAGACCTGCAACAAGGGAGTGAATGAAACCAAGCATGTGTGGTGATTTGGAAGGGATGTTAGAGGGTATTTTTAGACCTGTAAGAACTGAAATGCCTTGTGAGATCCAACAAAATGTTTTGTAGTGTCTTTCAATTGTGTATATATATCGTTAAAACCTTCACATGAGCCAACACATGATATGTAAGCCTTTAAAACCTTCCTTAGATTTTGCACCTTCACTGCAGGGCATGTATGTGGCTTAGGAGCATGAAAATGCCTCGGGGGTATGAAGATGCACTAAACAAGTTAGTTGAAACCTCCTTTACTTGTCTAAAATGATCCAAATGAGCATGCAAAATGAATTCCATGCGAGAAAAATAGCAAATACAAACTTCCACAAAGGAAATATCCACATAAACCATAGAAACAACCATTGAAAACTGGTAAATCCATGAAATAATGTTAAAAACAATAGTTCCACCAGATTTAGCCAAATACAACAACTACATAAGCTAAAAAACTATTTAAAAGGTCCCCACAAAAAAATTCGATCGCTTTAGGTGACTAATGGATTTAAAAATCTGTAAATTTCATGATTTTGGAACCCCAAAATTTTTAAACCCTCAACTTATCAATCTACAAAACCAAAATTCACAATCGTGTTGAACCAAGATGGATTCAAATCTATCTACACATGAACTATTAGTTTCACAAACAAAGTATTCACAAAACTGCAAATAACTCAGTAATGGTAAACGTATCACCAGAATCACTCTAATACCATATTAGAGTTTCTAGATCTCTGATGAAAAACAAATGCATGAGTAATTACATAAATTGAAATAACTAACAATAAGGTGCTTTATATGATCGAGAACTAACAAGGCAAGAATGAGTCCAAATCAACTCAATGCTCCATGTGATAGACTAATGCAAGCGATGCACATATAGGAGGTGAATGTGTAGACTCCTCCTAGATCAATGGTGAATAAATCTCACTAACTGATACTAGAAGTAGATTTAACTCCACACAAGTAGTAAGCTAACTCAACACAAGTTGTACACATAAGCAAGCATATCACATGATTGTAGGAAAGCTCTAAGTAAATAAACAAATACAAGGAAAATGAATATTCTCATTGATTTAACTTAAATTTTATTTAATTTAATTGCATAGCATCTATTGTAATAAATGATATACAAATGATAAAATTTTAGACACCCAAAATTGGGTCGCAACCCTCTAAATCACCTTCGACTAATTAATTTAATATTATTCCCCCACCATGCCCACTTGCACACATTTTAATTAATTTAATTATCACAATTAAGTTAATTATCTAACTCACCTAGCCACCTCACTTATCCACCTCACCCTTTCCACCTCACCCTAGACCCATTCTAAACCTATTAATTACCTTAGACCAAGTCCCCACTTATCCTAACCAACTAGGACTCTTTCCAACCCTAACTATTCATGACCTATTAATCCTCTAACTAATTTCACACTCTAATTTACACCATTCAACACTTCATACCTAGACTAAGCCAATACCATGCCAAATTTGGGAGAAAAACCCTATTTTTGGCAAGTTAGACCAATTCTCCTTAATCGATGCTAGTTATCCCTCGGCAACGTCGGTTCCTACCGACATCGGTTACCCTTAAATAAGAGTTTCTAACTCTTTGCATGGGTTCTTCAATTCATTCATTCACTTAAGCTTTGGCATTCTAACTCTCAAGCATTCAAGCTACCAGATGACAAACCAGAGCCCATTAGGTCTTCACCAACATCCAATCATCTCATCCACAGCTTCGGATCATCACAAAAGAGCACACAAGCTCCATTGTTGCGGCACTAGACACATTCCCGTATCTCCCACGAACGCTCATCAATCATCAACCACCTTTAGATCTACAGGTTACCAGATAAGTAATTCATTCTTATTTTTTAAGCTTTTGTTTTGATCTTAAGTCTTTCATTTACGTCTTCCATCCAATCCTTCTCTCGTCCCAAATACCACCTTTCACTTGTTTACCACCTATTCCATCAACCTGAACCATTTCACCCATCCTAGCACCTCTACCACCCTTGTTGAGCCTTAACAAAAATCATATCATCCTTCCCAAACCCCTCAACTCTCGTGCAATCACAGAGAGACCCAAAACACCAATTTTTAATATTTCCACTATATTGCCCCTACCGACACCGGTCACCCAACCGGAGTCGTTCATTTTCTAGTAATGACGTTGGTTGCTTAACGATATCGATCTATGTGATCTGCTAATATTTTTACAACAAAGAGCTCATAAATTCACCAAACAGCCCAGAATCACCCAAAACCTTTCCCAAACCTTTCCCAACACCTCAGTGACCTTTCCCAACTAGAACCACACCTTACCTAGTACTAGATTAGTTTGTATTTTCAGTACTTTTCTTAATATAGTGTATTGATAATGTTTTGAGACACCTAAATCAAAGTGTTAGCAATAGGACCTTTACTTCTCGCATTTATTTTCATTAATTTGATAAAACAATGGATTGACAGCCATCTAGGAAGTATCATAATTCCTAGATGATACCGTAACCACACCTCACCCAATACTAGATTAGTTTGTATTTTATTACTTTTCTTAATCTAGTGTATTGATAATGTTTTGAGACACCTAAATAAAAGTGTTAGCAATAGGACCTTTACTTCTCACATTTATTTTCATTAATTTGATAAAACAATGGGATTGACAGCCATCTAGGAAGTATCATACTTCCCGAACTAGCATTTTCTAGGCAGTCCACTTTGTCATATATTATTTAACTCTCTTGTGGTCTTTTTGTGCTTTACAAGTAGTTCCTCCCAGCCAAAAGGAAGCTCTCACATTCGGTCTGATCAAATTCTACAATGCATGCAACCTTCTCCCGACTATTCACAGGTATTCCTCCTACACCCATTACCATTATCTATTTTATCACATTACTTTGAGGTGAAACAAGAATATATTAATGGACAAGCAAAAATTATGCAATGATGTGAAAACCTAAACAAATGAGAGGGAAAAGTGACTTGGTTGATTTTGTGTGATCCGAGAGTGATCTGGACTTAGTATTTGTTGTAATAGGATGGAAATAATGTCATAAATGTTTGGTGAAGATTTGTAATAAATATGAAGGACAAAAACTTCCACATGAGAATAGGAGTGCTTGGGCGCTAGTTTCCGGTTTTGGTGCTAGTATCACTTAAATTCTCGTGTTCTAAAAATTTTTGGTTCGAAGGTCTTCACTCCAAATTTTTTTGTCACTCGATTTCATTCTTAGGGTTTAGATTACACCAGTAACTGTAAAACATTATATCTACTTTTACATGTCCACAAACCGTATCAAATATAATTAAAAATATACATAATGTGGAGTAGGACTGACCTCGATGGTCACTGAAGAGTGAACTTCTTGTCAAGTTTTGCACTGCATCTTAGACCCCGTATATTTCTATGTGAAAGTGTATTTAATGATGACATAGGAGGCCCTTTTTCAAGCTACACTAGATAGCAGGCTAGATCTAGAAAGCTCCAAATTTGAATGTGTGGTATATAATAGAAAGAATTCCCCTTCTTATGTTGTGTATGTATAAGTATGCAGCCCTTATCCCTTGAGTGAATGTTAGATGGATGCCTTCGGAGTGCTCTTTGTGCCTTTGAATGCAATTTTAGGTGATATTAGTAATTCTTAGTCATTGGTCCTTGATTTTGAAAAGTATCTAATTATATATATGATTCCCTTATTTAAATTTTGTAATTGCCAATTGGAAGGCCCACCCATAAGTGAAAAATATTCCCAAAAGATAAAATAGACCCAAAAGGAGCGATTAAGGTAAGAAAGGGTCAATAGTACCCAAGAGGGATAGGAACGCCTAGGCATTAGTGTCTCAATCCATGAAAGATAAATGAATCAAGTCTCGACTGGGTTGTAGGGTGTTTAAGAAAAAAGAGAAAGCAAGAGACAAAGAGAAGTGGCCAAAGATAGTTGTCAACCACTAGTTTTATTGCTTAGGAATCATGTATACATTAGTATACATTAAGGACCTAGAAATTTACCCAAGTGCGTGATTTTGTGTCTACACCTACACTAATAATTATCTTAAAAAAGTTACCCTCAAACTTCATTGTTGTTTAAAATTTTGTAATGTTATATTCTTTTTTAAATTGAAAATTAATTTTTTTAATAGTCAAAAACATCAAATTTGAAATTATCCATTGATTATTTATTCATAAACACTACAATGCCTACCACCTTCTCGTGTCATTATAAGAAGAGTTATAACAAAGGAAAAAAGGAAGATAGTTACAACTGAAAGTATGTACATGTAAAGTAGGATGCATGTACATGACTATGATCAAGAATAATACACTCAACATTGGGAAGGGCATGAAGGTGTTATATTAGTAAGTTGGTAAAAATTATATGTGAACACAAAAGGGCATGAAGATGTTGTAGATATGATCCCAAAACTTTGGCCATATATTTATCATGGGATGTCATTTTATTGATGGTTTATTATTTTATGTTCAATATTTTCAAATAGGTTGTAAGAACAATAAAATCGAAACATTTAAACTTGGAGAGTTAGAGAGATGTGCCCGACACAAGCCCTAGTAAACAATGTTATCACCTCAATTTGTGGAAGTTAAAAGGTGAGTTGATTAATAAGGCTCCACCAACATGTGAAAAAATATGCAATAGATTCATCTTCATATGATACAAGGAGAATTATTACTGTAATTATCACCGTGTTAGAGGTCATAGTGATGGTAATTGTAAAACGTTTAAAAATATCATCCAGAAATGTTGGATAACGAATATCTTGTCTTGGATAACCCCAATGCACCAGCTAACCAAAACCTCCACATCTTTAAGAATTCATTTCCAAATCACACTCCATCATCCAACCAAGCTAGAAAAACCTCAACTAATGATACCAATGTTCGAGAGGTGCATGTTGTTTTTGATACCATACCAGCCCCTTCTACTCAATTTCCTCCCATCCCATCAATTAAGGAAATCCTTGCGTGAGTTCTTCCACCCACGAGAGGAGTCCACCTCATCCTCTCCTCTACCCACGGAGGAGTTAACCTTATCTACCATTTCTTCTACCAAGTAGCCCACTTCACCTATCCCTTCATCTATGGAGGCATCTACCCCACTCATCTCTCTACCTGTCGAGCAACCCACATCACTCACTCTTCTACCCATGGAGGAGCCCAACTTACCCTTTTCTTCACCAATTGAAGATTCTACACCATCCACCTTGCCCCCTCCTCTTCCCATAGAGGATCCACTTTTAACATCTCTTCTTGTTGGTGATAACTCCCCAATAGCTTTTAAAGACCCCGTAGGTTTGCTATTGTCTCTTCTAACCACGTAGTTTGAAGCCAACCATTTCCCTATCTCACAAATGTTAGATTTCTTTATAGGGATTACTACCAAATCATCATCATCCCCCTCCACTTCTATGCCATTCTCCCGTTTGGCCGATCGCTTTGAGTATGTCAAATATTCCACACTTTAGGGATGCCTTCAACTTCCCATATCGACTCAAATTCAAATGTTGTCCGTAGACACTTTAACGATTTATCCTAAAGTGTTCAATACAACTAAATTTGTTGCACTGAGCCGGTTATAGTAGCCTCTTTTGCATCATCCTCACCTACACCCAAACCTTTACAGTTACCCCAATAACCACCTACACCCAAACCTCTACCTATACCTATACCTTCACCTGCACCCAAACCTATCACTACATTGGGGGTTGTGCCAACACCAAGTCTAGTCCATCCTCCTCAAGATCAATTTAGCCACCTCTTCCCAAACTATCACTAGGCCTATCCCCCCACCTAAGAGGAAGACCCAACCTCTTAGGCCTCGTACCCCAGTTTCTCCCACTTCTCCTCTTTCACCTTCGCCACTTCCATCCATCTTAGGCCCCCATCCATCAACCTTGGTCAAGAAGCCTCCTACCTAAGGTAAAACTAAAACGAAGAAACCTACATCCTTATCACAACCTCCCATTCCACCTAAGCCTTCTACATTACCTACGTTTACTCCATTACCCATGCCTTTACCTTCCCTTCAACCTACACTTTTTGTATTGCCTCCTACTACTATCTTCACCACACCTCCACTCTCACCTTGGTTGACCCGTCTCCCTTCTACCTCATGCACTACCCCAAAACCTTTACCCAAGAATGTGTAACCCAATCCCAAAACCACACTACCTACAAAAAAGGTAGTTAAACCCACTCAACCTCCAACAACACCTCTTCTATAGAAGTCACCCAAACCTCCATCCAAACCTACAATAGAAGTCACCCAAACCTCCATAAAAATATTCTTCTTCAATTATGCTCTTCTAAAGAGCTCTTTGATGAATATGACCTTTTGGATGAAGATCTCATTCCACCTTCGCTTATCGCCACGCAGCCTTACCCCATATCTATTTTGTAGCCTTCATCTCCACCTCCACAACCCTCTTTTCCTCCTTCGACCTTTGAGATCAATATGGTCTGGATTAGGGAGTTGGCCCAACCCCCTCTCGAAATGCCAGTGGGCCACACTCATTTCACAAGGCTCTTATCCCGCACTAGGTTTTTTTCCCTCCTGTCGTTATACCTTTCACGACACATCTCCCTCTTTTCCTCAAATAAATATGGTTCAAGTTTCCACTAGAGCACAAAAAGACAAAGGAAAAGAGAAGACATGCAACCCATCCACTACACCTTTACCCAACATTCCATATGCACCTGCACCTAAGGTAACCATCCGTGGATTGGCATATCCCATTTCGATGGAGTCGCACATCATACCATGATCAAACAACTTCACAAATCCCCTTCAAAATTTCTGTATACGACCTCATTCAAACCTCGAGTCTCATCATCAGGCCCTCGTCGGGGTCCTGTAATCTATTGAGGTTCCACCTAATGACCCCACACCCGTTGTTGCCATCATTACCCCACATCATGTGGCTTCCCTCACTACTCGCCTCCATCTTCTCGCTCATGTTACCTTTCATCAAGTCTCTATTGTTAGTTTCTCTAATGAAGAGATTGTCCCTCTCTGTCCGATGATCATGACCCCGCGCTCTTCATTTCTACCTACATTGATAATACACATGTTCGACATGTTATTATTGATGGAGGTGCCACTTTCAACATCATTTCTTTCCATGTATACAAACAAATGTGCATATCTACCAATTGTATGCATAATAACCCAGTTATGCTACATTTATTTAACGATGTCATGACTTCCACCCTCGGCACCATCATTCTCCACATTTGTGTGGGCCCCCTTAACGTTCTGAATTATTCTATTTCCTAGAGGGGGAAATCCAATACAACTTGTTACTTTATCGACCCTAGATTCGCATAATGAGTTGTGTACCTTCGACCTTACACTTTGTTGTTTAAAATTTAAACATAGAGGGCATAACTACACTGTAACATTCCAATTTTAAGACTTATAAATAATAGAAAAAAATGAATAATGTTCACTATTCTAAATAATCATAATTTAGAACACACATTCTAAGCAAATCAATCTCATAACAAAAACCATATGCAGCTGTAAATGACTCGGTGAAACACCGATCTCTCATTCCATGACTCGGTATCATACCGATCTCTCATGTTAACTTAATGATTTATATACTGTGTATACTTGGTTCCCTTACCCTTTTTGGGGTATTAAGTGTTTTGTTTAAGAGGCCTATTTGAATATTTGTTACCAATATTCATTTGAAATCCCACTTCTTAAACTAGGTGACATAGGACAACGCAACCACAGACTCACAATACTTTGGCAAAAGAATTTTAAACATACTATTCATGTTTATATTCCTAGATAGCATACTTGTCAAATAGAATATGTCCTTCACCCCACTTCATCTGTTATCTAGAATGGTCTTCACTGACTCCTATCAGTCCACTTATTCAAGGTTTAACCCTAGCCAAGGTTAGCAACATAGTCTAGTGTGGAGGACTGCTCGTGGTGACTAAGGGTACATAGACATACCCAATCGACCTAAGTCGATTGCGTGTGTCTAGTTATCCTAAGTCATCATGAGTTGACCCTGACACTAGATCATACCCCTAACTCTACCTAGGGAAGAACTGTGACCAAGTCATATTTATGTAGATCTAGATGATTAAACTCTAAAGGGTGTTGCAACATGTCAACTACAACACAATATCCTCATGATAACCCAAGTCTTCACGAAGGTATTATACTGTAGTTGGCATGTGCCAACATTCGACTAAGTTCTCCTTATCTAGACAATCAAACCTTAAATATAAGTTAATGACATATTACTTGTCTTCATTAAGGATTAATTGCAGCAGTCCTACTAAACACTAGGTTCGTTAATCATTAGGGTTAAAGGTAAAATCAGCAATTAGAGTTGGTATGCAGATACATCTGCCTCCTAACCATTTCATAAGTTTTTATTTTTAATCCATTAACATTTTAATTTATGTTTCACATATCATATTCAACATACATAACAGTGTTGTTATTTACTCACCTACTCAAGTCTTAGCTTTCATAAGTTCAGATCAAATTATTTTATATTAGACTTCAATAGAATGAAGTCTAATCATTTTTAATTCCCTTTCTCTACATTCCTAATCCAGTTAAGGAACTCTTCAAGAGAAATCACACCATCAACTAACCAAGGATAACATTCAGATTTAATTCCATGAGATCATAAAACAATCATTTATTCATTACATGGAAGTTGTCTTCCCTATTTCTTATACAGGGTTAATGATTATTTATAACCCCTTAACATGTTATAAGTTATCATCATAGTTATATCCACCTATAACATTTTCTTTAAATATATTCAAAGTGAAATAATTGAGTATCCATGCAAGAATGTCAACTTATTAAGCTAAGATTTCACTAGAGAGGGAAGTACATCTAGTACTCCCTATCATTATCCATTATATTCCAAGCCATAAAAGAGAGTTACTATCTTAGAATAAAAGAATTACTTAACATTTCCACTTATTGAATGTCAAAAGGAAATACATCAAATGCAACAAATTTCACATATCTTTTATTCATCCAGAATAATCTTACGTTTACAAGTCCAAACACAACAGACATTACTAATGTCAAACAACAATGCTTGAATCAATTTCAAATACAATTTTCTTTTCCATAGAATACATTTCAATCATGAACCATATTTCATCATAAAAAGATCCAGTCTCTTGATAAACAAATGTAAGTTCCTAAATATATTTTCTCCTTTCATCACTTATGAAGTCCATCTGTAAGAATTACTAGCACGGGTCAGTTTATTGAACTAAGCATGATAAGCACTTAGCATTAAAAAGATATGCTTTTAGTTGAATGTTTCATAAAGATAACTTTGTTGTTATGAAACAATTTAAGCATTACAGAAAGACATACCAAGGAAATTACTAGTTACAAATGAGAGAAAGGTAAGATGATAAACCATATCAAACTTAAGATTAGGTCATGATATAAACAACGTCATCTTTTATACTATTGTTTTACATAAAAAATAATTCAAACATTAAGCTGATTAAGTATTATTTCATCAAATTACAATTTGCCTTTCATATATTATTATACGTGATTCACTTCTTGGTTAATCCTATTTAAGATGAGAAGATAACTATCCCTCTACCGCCTCTTAGAAATAGATAAGCATTAGATAGTATAGTCATACTTTCATCTCAACATTTATTTCACTTAATATCATGCAAAAATATAAGATGCCAAGATCAATTCAGAAATAGGATTAGGTTTAGGGTAGACCAAACAACCTGTTTAGAAAAGAGTTTTCTAACTTAAGAGTCCTTTAACTCAATCTCGGAATTAGAAATTAATCTAAGTTCAAGTTCAGCACTAAATAGACTTAAATAAAGATTGAGATCAAATTAGCATGCAATTGGAACTAAGCACACAATCCCTCAAAGATACATCAATTTTTATGCTAAGGCAAAATAGTAGAATGGAGGGATCTAACAATCAGCTTTAGCTCCTTCAACCATTCAATTAATTTTCACCAAATAAAAATACTTCACAAAATATTTTCAACCAATCACAACAATCTCTTAATTAACCTCTGCTTCAGCTAATTGTTCAATCACAACTAGACTTAATTCTACAAACAAGTCCCAGTGAAGGTTCAATGAAACAGACCCACTAGATAGCTCCCTCATCAAGAATGAACAAAAGGAAAATCAAAGGAGAGAGAGAGATTGTATATATTCAACATTCAAAGTAGGAGTAGAAAAAGAGCATGCTAAAATCAAGAGTACAAATAGGTAAGTCCATTCTCTACAACCCTTACCGTAATTCCCCAACATAGAACAATCAGATATCGAATTGAATAACTACAATCAAAGAAGGGAATAAACTATGAACCACAACATCCAATACCTTTCATTGATCAAAGGGATAGCAACAATAACACCAAAATCCAAAAGACAACAAGTATAAATTTCCCACACAATCATGGTGGAGGAAGGAAGAGAATCATTAGGAGAGTAATTCCTTATAGTCCTTCTACACCCAGATGATGACAAGAAAATATGATTGAATACGATAAAGCTAAGCCCCCAAACATCATTCCTTAAACCGAGATACATGTGCCTTCATTGGAAAAAGGACTCAAACAATTTTGATGGCCTAAGGCCAAGAAAACAAACTAACCTAGTATAATCATTAATGTCCAAATAACTATTCAGACTCACAAGTCGATAACACCGATTGTACCACAGTGAGCTTAAACCCAAGATAATTTATGCTTCAAAGCATCAATTACTTCAAATTCAAAGGTTACTCAAGTTCTCAAAAGAATACAAGAAGGAATAACACTTCTTTTAAGTTACCCTTTTCCAAGCAATAATTCCTTTCAAAATGTTAACACGGATCATCATTCCAATACCTCTATTGGTGAATAAAAAATCTATTAGCAAGTCTTTAACAGACAAAAGCTTATTTCAAGACAAACTCAAAACAATGTGTCTTCCTTATTAATCATTAGAATAGATGACTGAATAGGGATGTTAGGACAAAACCCGATTCACAATCTTATCGAGGTGATACAAGATCTCATCAAACTAGTTCCACAAATTTAAGAAATCAAGTTGCTCACAAGTTTAACACAGCTCAACAAGAGTACTAACAGTTACAACCTCATCTCAGGCTCAACAGAAGTTAAACGTAACTCATTAATTCCAAACAAGGGAATCAAAACCTAGAATAGATCATCCATCATAATAGTGAAGTCAAATAGTAAAACACAATAAATAATACAAGCATCAAAAGCAGAGATCATAACATTTAGCAAAAACCAATTTATCCCCAAGAGTAGAGTTCTTTTAATGAAAACATTTAAGTAAAATAAAAACAACTTAATGGGAAGAGCCTATCATGCCTGATAGTGCTTCTCCTTCACCGTTTCGCAGAAGATCTCTGAGAAAAACTTCAATAGCTTCTCCTTTCCACGAATGTCAACAAAAACCTTCACACTTTCCCATTTCTTTTATAGTTTCCATAGTTTCCATTATAAGTTCAATGCCATGCAAAAATTATAGTCATGCAAGAATCAAACTAGAGGTTTGAAGAGAAGGAACAATCTCATGTAGAGCTCGGTTCAGCAAATGAACCAAAAGATCAAAACAACCAAAACCCCTCATGCACCTTCCTAGGTAGTTTTCTCCAAATTCAAAAACATTAAATGCAAAGGACTATTAGTTCCCTCCATTTTCCACACCACCACCATCTCCACTTTTGGTGAAGACTACATTAAAATTTACATGCAACTAAATTTGGTGGAGATGCCAACTCAGATTTCCCCAACTTTTTCCAATGCCCATGCCAAAGTTGGCGGTAGGAAAGGATAAGAATGAATTAAACCTCATTTAATTACCTTGAAACCGATGCCACCGACCACCCAATGTCCATGTGTTCCATAGGCCCCCTCTAGGTTAGCCACATTTTAGTTAGGTTAACATAAGTTTAGGAAATCAACATAGGTCCATAGGTAGTTTCTAGGTTAAGTCACAACATCCTAATTTCAAAAGATCAAAGAGACATAGGTTAGACTTAGTTCTAGGACATAGTCACTTAGCATTAAACATATAGTTAAAATAGGTTATCATTCAAGCAAGCATCGCAATCCATTAAACGAAGAACCAACCATGACATCAATATTCAACATACTGCAGGGTCTGAAGACTTTATTAATTCTCTAGCACAATCTGAATCCAACAATCAACTGATCTAACAGACTTGGTCATTATGATCACAAAAATTTGTATTAAAAAGCATACCTTGGATCAATGGAATTGATCCAAGGTAATTTTTTCTGAAGGAAGAGTTTTATAAAAATTGAAACCAAATCCAGTAATCAAGCAGCGAAATAACTAATTCTGCATAAGGAGGTGGGTTTCTCTGATTAAATACAATAAAACACGACATAATGAAATTATAAAAAGGATGAATTATTTTCTACTGCAAACATGATTTCCATAGTCACGACAAGACACCGTTTTAAGACTAAATCACATGTCAACATTTGTATCTTCTAAAGTAGAAGTCACCTTTGGTACCTGTCATGCTAGAGGCGTTACATACCTCCCTCCTAAAATTCAACATCTTCCCGATGATTAACTTAGTCAAAAATTCAATCAAGAATATAATCAAATTATAGTTCTTTCCTTCTTAAGTTCATAATAGAACTAGATTTGAAAAATTCAAATTTTCATAATTATTCAACATTAAAATAGTTGTTTCAATACTAAAGAATTTAGTATCTTCCCAAAACTGGCAGGTTTATTGACATACTTATAATAAAATATTCAATTTTTTTAATTAATCAACAGAATCAATTCTATTCAAACAAATATGGAAAATTAATTTTCATATCTTCGAGGTTTTCTTAGGTTGCACTTTCTTTGTTAAACTGGTCCCACTGAACCTTACATTGACTTATTTCACAATTTCTTAAGTGCAACTGGTGAGTTTCCAGCACTCGGATGGGTTTAACCATGATTATTCCTGGGTCTTGGACCTGTAAGGAATTCCAATTTAACACATGTGATAAATCTGAAACGTATTTCTTAAGTAAAGAAATATGGAAAACATCATGCATTTGTGATAAAGCGGAGGTAAAGCTAAATGATAAGCTACAAGGTTGATTATTTCAACAATTTCAAAGGGTCCCACATAACAGGTGATAACTTGGTAGCCTTGCTGAAAGTTATGGAACTCTTTTTCGGTTTAACCCGCAAAAAGACCTTTTCACCAAGTTCAAATTTCTTGTCAACCCTTTTTAAGTCTACATAACTTTTTGCCTATTTTTGCTTCCTTCAAATGTTCATGAATCATTTTAACTTTTTGTTCCATTTCAGTAAGGATTTCAGGTCCAATTACCTCTTTGTCCTCTATGTTATCCTAGAGCTAACTGAGTTCTCGCATTTCCTTCGTATAATACCTCAAAAAGTGTCATTTTCAAAGAGGCGTGACACATGTTATTATAAGCAAATTCAACTAATGGAACATACTCTTCCCATTTATACTTGATAATCCATGTAATACATTCGTAACATATCTTCCAAAACTTGGTTAACTCTTTCAGTCTGCCCATCTATTTCTCGAATGGTATGCGGAACTAAAATTCAGTTTAGTCCTTAAGGCTACATTGAGTGTTTACCAAAATCTAGATTTCATTCTTGGATCTCTATCCGATATGATCAATTTAGGTACTCCATGTAGTTTGAAAATTTGATGCACAAACATTTTCGCTAAAACAGGTGAATCATCCTTAAGATTACCAAAGAATAAAATGTGCTACCTTTGTTAGTTTATCCACCACAACTAAAATAACATCATGTTTATTTCTTGACATTGGCAACCCTTGAACAAAATCCATGTTAATTACTTGTCATTTATATTGCGGTATGTTGTGAGGGTACAATAAACTAAATGGATGCATATGTTCATCTTTAACACGTTGACATTCTAAGCAGTGTGTCACAAAATCAATCACGTCCTTTTTCATCCCTTTCCATAAATATTGTTGTTTTATATCAGCAAGCATTTTCGTAATGTCGGGATGTCCAGAAAAAGGTGAATTATGAAATTCAGTTAACAATTTCTTTCTTAATTCATTTAACAAAGGTATATATACTCTATTTTCAAACCTCAAGATTCCTTCATCATCAAAGTGAAAACCTTTATATCTCACATCATTTGGATCTGCAGCAAGTGTTGTTTTTACTTGTTGAAAATAAGAATCCAATTCCATAACACTTTTTACTTCATCTTTAAACTGAGTTCTCAATATTATAAGAGTAGAAATATGCTTCCTACGACTTAGTGCATCTTCCACCTTGTTTTCCTTTCCTTTAATATAAATTATGTTGAAATCATACTAAGATAGAAATTATAACCATCTTTGTTGTCTTGCATTCAGATTTGGTTGAGTGAAAATATAATTCAGCCCAAGATGGTCAGTTTTTAATTCAAAAGGTCTACCAAGAAGATAATTCCTCCATACTTGAAGTGCATGAACAATGGCAGCAAGCTCTAGGTCATGGGGAGCATAATTCAATTCATGTAACTTGAGTTTTCTACTTTCATAAGCTATAACATGCTCATTTTGCAACAAAATACCTCCGAGACCTTCCCCAGAAGCATTTGTTACTCTTCAAAAATCTCCATTAGGATCAGTACAACAAAAAATAAGTGCAGATGTTAACTGATCCTTTAGAGACTTAAATGTAGATTCACATTTTTCATCCCACACAAATTTCTTATCTTTCTTTTGCAACAAAGTGATTAGTGTTGCAACCTTCAAAAAGTCTTTAACAAACTTCCTATAGTAACCAGCAAGACCCATGAAGCTTCAAACTTCATGTAAATTCTTAGGTGTCGGCCACTTAGTAATTACAACAATTTTTGATGGGTCTACAGCTATTCCATCTTTACTTATGACATGTCCCAAATAGTGCACTTCCATCTCGTAGAAGGAACATTTAGACAACTTACCATACAACCTTCTCTTTCTTAATATTTCCAGAACTATTTTCAAATGCTCATGATGCTCATCAATGCTTTTAGAATATATGAGAATATCATCCAAGAATACAAGCACAAATTTGTCCAAGTATTCTTGAAAAATATTATTCATTAAATTCATAAAAGTTACAGGTGCATTCATCAAACCAAATGGTAAAACTATGAATTCATAATGTCTCGTACCTTGTTCTAAAAGTTTTTTTATGAATATCTTCATCTTTGATTCTTAACTAATGATATCTAGATTGAAGATCTATCTTAGAATACACTGATTCACCTCGCATCGATCAAACAGATCATCAATTCCAAGAAGTGGATATCTGTTTTTAATTGTTGTTTTGTTTAACATTCTATAATCGATACACAATCTAAGTGTTCCATCTTTTTCACAAAAATTACCGATGCTCCCCAAGGTGAGACACTTGGCCTTATTAATCCTTTAGTCAATAGTTCTTGTAATTATTCCTTAAGCTCTACCAATTCAATGGTAGTCATTTGATATGGTGCCTTGGAAATAGGTTCCGTTCCCGACTTGATTTCAATTGTGAAATCAAACTCCCATTTGGGTGGAAGACCGGTAACTCTTCTAGAAACACATCACTAAAATTTCATAACGGTACCTTTCTAAGAAGTCACTACTTTCATCAGTCGTATCAGAATTTTTTACTGCATACAAAGTGCAGCCTTTGTTTTTAGCCTTTTTAAGTTGCATAGCTGACAATTTCCTAACTAAAATCTCACGTTTTATCCCTTGAATGTCTATTTTTTCTCGTAGGTCATCCAGATAACTAATATGTTTTTCAAAACAATCAACCTTTGCCTTATGTTCAGCTAGCTAGTTAACACCTATGATTACATCATAAGACCCCAAAGGAGAAACATAAAGATCAACTTCAGTGGAAAAACTAGGCAAGTCAAGGACTGCTCCAAAAAGACACATACTAACTATGTGGACAACATTATTTCCATAATGTACAATCCATGATTTATCCATTTTTCCATCTTTTCTTTTTAATTTTGAAGCTAATTTAGTAGAAATAAAGCATTCAGTAGCTCCAGTATCAAAAATTATAGTTACAGGTATACCAAATAACTTACCTAGCACTTCTATAGGTGTAACTTACTTTTCAACTTGTTTGTCAGCTACCACAACATGTATCTTATGTTGCTGATTTTTGTCATCCTTCCTCAAAGGACACTGATTTGCATAATGATCCTTGCCATAATTGTAACAACCTCCTATAGGTCCCTTCTTAGGCTCAAATTTATTTCCACCTTAAAGTTATCATTCTGACCCCCATAGGACTTATGTCCATTATTATTGTTCTTGACAAAGTTATTTCATACATTAGCTGCAGGTTTATTTGTTGCAGTTTTCTTGTTATTATCAAAGACCAAAAAAATTTCATACCAAAATTTTTCCATGGCCCCTTTTTGGGTGCAAGGGATAAAGAATAATTTGGAACTTTCTTTCTGATTTCTTCCTTATGGGAAGAGATTGCTTTCAATTTTTTCTCCTGCCTTATGGCTTTTTCAACAACCCCTTCCATGGTGGTTGGGTTGTGAACATCCACTTCACCACCTATAATGGGATTTAATCCCATAATGAATTTTGTATCCTGAACTTCTCATCAGTTTGATATTGAGGTACATACTTAAGGAGATTAGTAAATCTCTCCCAGTTCTCATTACAGTTAACTTTCCTTGAGCTAAGTTATGAAGTTCAGTCATTTTCTGATCATACTAAATTTTTGGCAACCATCGTTGCCTAAAATAATTTTTAAATTGATCCCAAGTGATGTTTGTTTCATCAATGTTTAACTCATCCTTACAGCTGTCCCACCATGAAGATGTCTCATGGTAAAGTTGATAAGTTCCCCATATTGCGTTTGTTTCCTCAGAGAAGTTACTTATTGCAAAGTACTTCTCCATTTTGCTAAGCCGCTCGGCTCCATCCCCACAGTGTAGTGCCATCAAACTTGGGTGGACTTATCCTCTTTATGTCATTAGTGAGTGCAAATGCCAATCTTGTATTTTTATTCTCAAGTTGATTAGGAGCATCCACATTAACATTGGATACATTATTGTTATCAATGCCCAAATTCCCAACATTGGCGTTATCTACAGGAGGTGGCTGATTCTTATTACCAGCATCTTCTTCCTCCTCCTCATTGCCCATTACTTGTTGTTCAAGTACAGCTAGACAATCTCTTATGTCCAACAAGGAAGCAAGGATCTCATCGAGTCTATGGGTAGTAGCTACTTCTCCACTAGGTGGTGGGTTGTTTGTAGCACTTCCTCTTGTTCTAACCATTTTCTGTTAACAAGAAAATTTAATTTTTATCAGATTATGGACATAATAGGTCCAAGAGCTGCAACCTTCAACTCTGATACCAAGATGTAACATTCCCATTTTAAGACTTAGAAACAAGGGGGAAAATTTGAATAATGTTCACTTTTCTAAATAATCATAATTTAAAACACACTTTTTAAGCCAATCAATCTCATAACAGAAAACCATTTGCATCTGTAAATGATTTGGTAAAACACTGATCTCTCATTCCATGACTCGGTATCATATCGATCTCTCATTTTAACTTAATGATTTGTATACTGTGTATACTTGGTTCCCTTACCCTTTTTGGTGTAATAAGTGTTCTGTTTAATAGGCCTATCTAAATATCTGTTACCAATATTCATCTGAAATCCCACTTCCTAAACTAGGTGACTTAAGACAACGTAACCAATAACTCGCGATACTTTGGCCAAAGATTTTTAAACATATTGTTCATGTTTATATTCCTAGATGGCATACTCGTCAAACAGAATACATCCTTCACCCCACTTCATCTATTATCTAGAATGGTCTTCATTGACTCCTATCAATCCACTTGTTCAAGGTTTAACCCTAGCCAAGGTTAGCAACATAGTCTAGTGTGGAGGACTACTCATGGTGACTAAGGGTACATAGACATACCCAATCGACCTAAGTTAATTGCATGTGTCTAGTTATCCTAAGTCATCGTGAGTTGACCCCGACACTAGATCATGCCCCTAACTCTACCTAGGGAAGAACTGTGACCAAGTCATATTTATGTAGATTTAAATGATTGAGCTCTAAGGGGTGTTGCAACATGTCAACTACAACACAAGTATCCACATGATAACCCAAGTCTTCACGGAGGTATTATACTACAGCTTGGCATGTGCCAACATCCAACTGGGTTCTCCTTATCTAGACAATCAACCTTAAATATAAGTTAATTACATATTACTTGTCTTCATTAAGGGTTAATTGCAGCAGTCCTACTAAACACTAGGTTCGTTAACCATTAGGGTTAAAGGTAAAATCAGCAATTAGAGTTGGTATGCAGATACATCTGCCTCCTAACCATTTCATAAGTTTTGATTTTTAATCCATTAACATTTTAATTTATGTTTCACATAACAGATTCAACATACATAATAGTGTTGTTATTTACTCACCTACTCAAGCCTTAGCTTACATAAGTTCGATCAAATTATTTTATATTAGACTTCAATAGAATGAAGTCTAATCCTTTTTAATTCCCTTTCTCTACATTCCTAATCCAGTTAAGGAACTCTTCAAGAGAAATCACACCATCAACTAACCAAGGGTAACATTCAGATTTAATTCCATTAGATCATAAAAATGCTTTTATTCATTATATGGAAGATTGTAATTCCTATTTCTTATACAAGGTTAATGATTATTTATAACTACTTAGCATGTTATAATTTATCATCATAGTTATATCCACCTATAACATTTTCTTTAAATATAGTCAAAGTGAAATAATTGAGTATCCATGCAAGAATGTCAACTTATTAAGCTATAATTTCACTAGAGAGGGTAGTACATCTAGTACCCCTATCTCTATCCATTATATTCCAAGCCATAAAAGAGAGTTACTATCTTAGAAGTAGAGAATTAATTAACATTTCCACTTACTGAATGTCAAAAGGAAATACATCAAATGTAACAAATTTCACATATCTTTTATTCATCCAGAAGACTCTTACGTTTACAAGTCCAAACACAACAAACATTACTAATGTCAAACAAAAATGCTTGAATCAATTTCAAATACAATTTTATTTTCCATAGAATACATTTCAATCATGAACCATATTTCATCATAAAAAGATCTAGTCTCTTGATAAACAAATGTAAGTTCCTAAAGATATTTTCTCCTTTCATCACTTATGAATTCCATCTGCAAGAATTGCTAGCACGGGTCAGTTCATTGAACTGAGCATGATAAGCACTTAGCATTAAAAAGATGTGCTTTTAGCTAATAGTTTCATAAAGAGAACTTTGTTGTTATGAAATGGTTTAAGCATTACATAAAGTTAGCATTTAAAAGATGTGCTTTTAGCTAATAGTTTCATAAAGAGAACTTTGTTGTTATGAAATGGTTTAAGCATTACATAAAGACATTCCAAAGGAAATCACTAGTTACAAATGAGAGAGAGGTAAGATGATAAACCATATCAAACTTAAGAATAGGTCATGATATAAACAACTTCATCTTTTATACTATTGTTTTACATAAAAAGAATTAAAACATTAACCCAGGTAAGTATTATTTCATCAAATCACAATTTTCCTTTCATATATTATTATACATGATTCACTTCTCGGTTAATCCTATTTAACATGAGAAGATAACTATCCCTACTATCTCTTAGGAATAGATAAGCATTAGATAGTATAGTAGTACTTTCATCTCAGCATTTATTTCACCTAATTCCATCCAAAAATATAAGATGCCAAGATCAAATTAGAAATAGGATTAGGTTTAGGATGGACCAAACAACCTATTTAGAAAAGAGTTTTCTAATTTAAGAATCCTTTAACTCAATTTCGAATTAGAAATTAATCTAAGTTCAAGTTCAGCACTAAACAGTTTTAAATAAAGATTGAGATCAACTTAACATGCAATTGGAACTAAGCACACAATCCCTCAGCGATACATCAATTTCTATGCTAAGGAAAAATAGTAGAATGGAGGGATCTAACAATCAACTTCAACTCCTTCAACCATTCAATTAATTTTCACCAAATAAAAAGACTTCACAATATTTTCAACCAACACAACAATCCTCCTAATTAACCTCTACTTCAGCTAAATGTTCAATCACAACTAGACTTAATTCTACAAACAAGTCCTGGAAGGTTCAACGAAACAGACCCACTAGAAAGCTCCTCATCAAGAATGAACAAAAGTAAAATCAAAGGAGAGAGAGATTGTATATATTTAACATTCAAAGTAGGATTAGAAAAAGCATTCTAAAATCAAGAGTACAAACAGGTAAGTCCATTCTCTACAGTCCCTTACCGTAATTCCCAACATAGAACAATCGGATATCGAGTTGAATAACTACACCCAAAGAAGGGAATAAACTATGAACCACAACATCCAATACCTTTCATTGATCAAAGGGACAGCAACAATAACACCAAAATCCAAAAGACAAGTAAACATTTCCATGGTCATGGTGGAGGAAGGAAGAGAATTATCAAAAGAGTAATTCTTTACAATCCTTCTACACCCAGATGATGAAAAGAAAATACGATTGAATACGATAAAGCTAAGCCCCCAAAAAGCATTCCTTAAACAGAGATACATGTGCCTTCATTGGAAAAAGAACCGAAACAAGTTTGATGGCCTAAGGCCAAGAAAACAAACTAACCCAATACAACCATTAATGTCCAAATAACTATTCAGACTCACAAGTTGATAACAACAACTATAACACAGTGAGCTTAAACCCAAGATAATTTCCCCTTCAAAGCATCAATTACATCAATTTCGAGGTTACCCAAGTTCTCAAAAGAATAGAAGATAGAATAACACTTCTTTTAAATTACCCTTTCCCAAGCAATAATTCCTTTCAAAGTGCTAACATGGATAATCGTTCCCATACCTCTATTGGTGAATGAAAAATCTATTAGCAAGTCTTTAATAGACAGAAAGCTTCTTTCAAGCCAAACTCAAAACAATGTGTCTTCCTTATTAACCATTGGAATAGACAGATGAACAAGGAGGTTAGGAAAAAACCTATATTCACAATCTCATAGAGGTGATACAAGATCTCATCAAACAAGTTCCATAAATTTAAGAAATTGAGTTACTCACGAGTTTAACATAGCTCAAAAAGAGTACTAACATTCTGACCTCATCTCAAGCTCAACGAAGTTAAACGTAACTCATTAATTCTAAACAAGGTAATCGAAACCCGCAATGATCATCATCATAATAGTGAAGTCAAATAGTAAAACACAATAAATAATACAAGCATCGAAAGTAGAGATCATAACATTTAGCAAAAACCAATTCATCCTCAAGAGCGAGTTCTTTTAATAAAAAAATTTAAGTAAAATCAAAACAACTTAATGGGAAGATCCTATCATGCCTGATAGTGCTTCTCCTTCACCATTTCGCAGGAGATCTCTGAGCAAACTTCAATAGCTTCTTCCTTTCCATGAATGTCAACAAAAACCTTCACACTTTCCCATTTATTTTATAGTTTCCATAATGTCCATTATAAGTTCAATGCCATGCAAAAATTACAGTCATGCAAGAATCGAACTGGAGGTTTGAAGAGCAGGAACAATCTCATGTAGATCTCGGTTCGCAAATGAACCAAAAGATCAAAAACAACCAAAACCCCTCATGCACCTTCCTAGGCGGTTTTCACCAAATTCAAAAACATTAAATGCAAAGGACTGTCAGTTCCCTCCATTTTCCATGCCACCGCCATCTCCACTTTTGGCAAAGACTACATTAAAATTTGCATGCAACTAAATTTGGTGGAGATTCCAACTCATTTCCCCAACTTTTTCCAATGTTCGTACTAAAGTTGGCGGTAGGAAAGGATAAGAAATAATTAAACCTCATTTAATTACCTTGAAACTGATGTCACCGACCACCGAATGTCCATGTGTTCCATAGGTCCCCTCTAGGTTAGCTGCATTTTAGTTAGGTTAACATAAGTTTAGGAAATCAACATAGGTCCATAGGTTGTTTCTAGGTTAAATCACAACATCCTAATTTCAAAATATCAATGAGACATAGGTTAGACTTAGTTCTAGGACATAGTCACTTAGCATTAAAAATATAGTTAAATAGGTCATCATTCAAGCAAGCATCGCAATCATTTAAACGAATAACCAGCCATGACATCGATTATTCAACATAGTGCGGGGTCTAAAGACTTTATTATTTCTCTCTACGATCTGAATCCAAAGAATCAACTAATCTAACAGACTTGGTCGTTATGATCACAAAATTTCATTAAAAAGCATACCTTGGATCAATGGAATTGATCCAAGGTAATGTTGTTATGAAGGAAGAGTTTTATAAAAACTGAAACCGAATCCAGCAATCAAGCAACAAACTAATTCTGCATAAGGAGGTGGGTTGCTCGATTAAATACAGTAAAACATGACATAATGAACTTGTATAAAGGATGAATTATTTTCTATTGCAAACATGATTTCCATAGTCACAAGAGTACACTGTCTTAAGACCAAATCACATGTCAACGTTTGTATCTTCTAAAGTAGAAGTCATCTTAGGTACCTGTCATGCTAGAGGCGTTAGGCGTTACACACCATTCGGAAGATTCTTCACCATTCAAAACACCGTAATATTCTCTCAAACTAATGATGTCCTTATACCGTTAAGACACCTATTACCACTACCGGTTCTACTTGATTGTTATCCCATCTACCACCACAACCACTTTTTCTTCGATTGTTCCTTAATCCAATAATTCTCTGCTACTACACCTTCCACAACCAACCGCTCTATTCATATTGTTGTCGTAGTTGGCCCATCAACTAACCCATCTACTTCACAAACACTTGGTGTTTCTCCTTCTCTAGTTTCTGGTGATTCTTCTATTCCCACTAACCAAATACCAACTTCTAATCCTTTGGTAGGTGTTTTTCAATGCCTTACCTTAGGGGAGTATCGTCTCTACAACATCAACACCTTCCTTACTCCTCAAGAGTATAGAAGCCTCCATCAACACCCACATTACAACCATCGTGTAGGTGAGGTCTTTCCATACTGGTATGCCCCACCTTCACACTAACTTGATGTATATGGGGCTCGACGTTTCTTCCTATACTCATGAACCACCTACTCAAACCCTTCCATTCTCTTCTGATTTCCAATATCTTACCAATTGTCACTTCGCTCACACTTTCCTTCATCAATGTGCTTAGAAAGGCTTTGTCTTTGGTCTTTATGAACAGGGTCGTCACACAGTCATACCTTGCACCACTCGGAAACACAAAGACCGTAGCGGTCTTGGATTTTCTAAGGAACCTTCTTCTAAGAAATCAAGTATCAAACTCATAGAGGAAGGTACACCTTCCCCACCTCATTCACCTACCATGCCGCCTTCACCCATTGAGTCCATGGATTTAGAATCCATCCCTCCTGAAATTTTTTTCATAAACACCATTTCCTTGGGACCTCTGACCTATCAATGCAATGGTGAGGCTCCTTCTTCCCTTCCCTTTTTGTATCCTAGCATGATCGATGATAACACACCTTCTATAAATGTTGTTCAATGTCATGACAATGATTCTATTCTCACCTATCTAGGTGCGGAAGATTCTTACATTAATTGGTCGTTACCTTTTGGGATACAAACCATGTTGAATGAATCGATCATGGAGATCAACATTCACACTCAGGAAGACCCTCAAATTATAAAGATAGGACAGTCTTTAGATCCCACTAAACCAGAAGCCTTTACCTCTTTCCTTTGAGATCATATCAATGCTTTTGCTTGTTCTTACGCCAATACGTCAGGTATTGACCCAAATATCATGGTCCATAATATCGTAACTATTACTGACGCTAAACCTGTGAAACAAAAGTTGTGAAAAATGCATCCCCACATTTCCCTTCTTGTAAAAGAAGAACTCCAATGTCTCCTTCTGCTTTCTTTTATTCCACCCATTAACTATCTCCGGTGGATTTATAACATCGTTCTGTCACTAAAGCAACAAGGGGACTCCACATCAACATGGACTTTCACGACCTTAACCTTGCTTGCATGCAAGGACGATTTTCATCTACCGAATATCGACCAACTTGTTGATCTTACATCCGGCCATGAAATGTTATCACTCATGGATGATTTTTTGGGTTATAATCAAATATTGCTCACTCCTGAAGATCAACACAAAACCACCTTCATCACCCCTTGGGGTCTTTTTGTTATCACATAATGTCATTTAGCCTTAAAAAGTTGCTTTGCCACATGTCAAGGTACTATGACCTATACCTTCCATGACATCATGCATTACATATTATAAGATTATGTCGATGACCTTCTCACCAGGTCTAAAATTTGTACCGAATACCTCCTCGTTCTCAAAATCATCTTTAACTTGTCTCATCAAATATTGTGTTTTCCTTCAACCAAAGAAGTGTGTATTTTCCATTCTCTCGAAAACTCCTTGTTTTCATCATCTCTTTGCGTGGTATCGAAGTCAAGCCTGCTAAAATCAAGGTTATTCTTGAGATGCCTCCACCTACTAACCTTCAACAACTTCGTAGTTTACAAGGAAAATTGTAATCTATTCGATGCTTTATTTCCCAAATTTCTGACTAATGTCATCCTTTTCATCATCTTCTTAAAAAGGATGTTTCCTTCAATTGGGATGACAAGTGCCACAAATCTTTTGAAGCGTTAAAGGAATACCTCCTTCAACCACTTGTGCTCATCCCACCAAAGGATGACAAACCCTTTTACCTCTACATTTCTGTCATTGATCATTCCTTGGGTGTCATGCTCACTCATCATGACAAGCAACATAGGGAGCAAGCATTTTATTATATAAGCCATACTCTTTTAGAATATGAGACTAGATATACCCACGCTAAAAACTTTGCTTAGCCCTAGTCTTCGTCACCACCAAACTTCGTCATTACCTACTCAACCACAAAACCTTCGTCGTCACCAACATTGACCCCTTGCATTACATGTATGCTAAACCTTACCAACACCAATGTGCCACATGTTGGCTAATGTTCCTTGCAGACCTCGACCTCGAATTCATCCATCAAAATTTTGTTAAAGGACAAACCATTGCAAATCAGCTTGTTGACGTACCTCTTTCCGGAACTCAATCTTCTAACTTCGATTTTCCTGACGAATCCATTGCTACCCTCTCTCTTGATGACATCGTATATCAAATGACCCTATTCTTTGATGGTTCTAAATGTCAACGTGGGGGTGGCGCAGGGGTTATTCTCATTCCTCTTGATGGCGAACCTATGCCTTTATCCTTCAAACTTGACTTTGATTGTACCAATAACGTGGTTGAATATGAAGCACTCATGTTAGGTCTCCAAACTGCCATTTCCCTAGATGTTAAGACCATTAATATCTTTGGTGATTCTCAACTGGTCATCAACCAAGTCAATGGTTTATACCAATGTCATAATGAAATACTTCAAAAGTATAAGCATCATGTCAACATGCTTTTGACTACCTTTGATAATTATGACATTCAAACTGTTCCACGATCCACTAACAAATTTACAGATACCATGGCTTGCCTCGCCTCACAAATACCTTCCTCGCCTTCAGACTCTAAAATATTTGTTATAGTATAACGGTTTCGAGTTTCCCTCTTATTTATTCTCGAGACATAATTTTTTTTGGAAGAATTGAAACCCAGACCCACATGACATTTGGTATAAGTAGTATGTTGATTACCTTTCCCAATCAATTCTACCTCCAAATCTCACTCATGGTAAGCGAACCTTCCTCCAAAAAGTCTCTTGTTGCGTCATCATGGGGGCTCTTCTTTACAAGTGTGGATTTGATGGTATCCTCTTACGATGCCTCACTAGTTCTGAAATTTTGTACACCATTAAAGAAATCCATGATGGGATTTGTGGTGGACATTTCAGTGGTCATGTTGTTGCCAAATGTATTCTTCGACTTGGTTATTACTTGCCCAACCCTTAACCAAGATTGTTGCAACTATGTCAAACATTGTGTGAAGTGTCAACAACATGCTAACCTTCACCATACCCCAAGTCACGCCTTACAGTTCGGAGACTTTTGGCCTTTCTCTCAATGGGGTTTGGATCTCATCAAAGAGATTAACCCTCATTCTTCTCAATGTCATCAATGGATCATCACAAAGAACTAAATATTACACTAAATGGGTGGAAGTTATACCTATCATTTCTACAAAATCGAGAAAATATGTGAATTCATTAATCATCACATCATTTTTTGTTTTGGTGTTCCTCATCGCCTCATCACTGACAATGGTAAACAATTCAAAAACAAGACCCTACGCAAACTTTGTGATACCTTTGGCATTCAACTTAGTTTTTCTTCTCCTTATTATCCTCAAACAAATGGTCAATCTAAATCAACCAACAAAACCCTCAACAAAATTCTTATGAAATTCATCGATGATACTGGTAAGGATTGGCATACACACATTCCTTTCACCTTATGGGCTTATCGCACTAGCATTCACACCTCGATCGCTGCCACACCAATCAGCTTCTCTAAAAGATGACTCTCTCTAAAAAAAAAAGCAAAATAAAATTAGCCTAAAGCTTCCCACACCAATCAGCTTCAAGAAGACCTCAAGGAGATATTCTATTTATCCCACATAGACTTCTCGGATCGATCAGTCTATGAAAGCAAAAAGAAAAGAGAAATAAAAAAATTTTGGTCATAGACTTGCCTATTCTAGTTTTGAGTATCTTGTAGAAGGGGCAGGCTATCCCACAATAATGTTTAAACACAATCCTCCACCTTACCTCTTTTGAATTCTCTTTTTCCTATTCAAGGGACGATGCATGTACTTTACACATAGTGATCACGCCACTTCTTTCACCTATAGACCTATCGCATCATGCAATGTATCTAGGGAATTACACTCAATAAGTCTAGGGTATGACATTTATGGTCTTTGCCAACTTGGGGCATTTTGCTTCTTTTCAAATGATCTCTACCTACCTTGTTTTTCATTCTAACCAGGACCTAATCACCGCAATCAAATCACTCATATACCTTCATTTATACCTACGCCTAACTTACCTTGCCTATTACCTATTCAATATTCGACCTTGCCTATTTTAACACATACCTTACCCAACCAACCTATCACTCCAACTTACCTATGCATCTGACCTAACCAAATCTTATTCTTCCCTATCTTATGGGAGAACTACATCGGCCTGAGGCCCCTTTCGCAAGGGCTATGTAGGAAGCACTCTTAGGGCATGGGGCCCTTTGAGGTTAGCTCGGCCACTCTTTTACCCCATCATCTTTTCCCCATCAAACAAAAACTTAGTTAGTTTCCATAAAAACAATAATTTGGAAGTTAACTTAAACCAAAAATATACATCACCTATGTACATCATCATTTACTTTCCATAAAACCAATAACTTGGAAATTAAATCAAAACAAAATTAAACTCAACCATACCTATCCTCTAGTTTCCATAATATCAATACATTGGAAATTTAAATAATTCACCATAACATCATTTCATTTCACAAATAACATCAACCAAATCATGCCTAAATCATCTAATTTCCATAAAAACAATAACTTGGAAATTTTCAACTCAACCATGCCTAAACCATCTATTTTTCATGACACCAATACAATGACAATCCATACTGACTCTTGATACTTGAATTCACTTACTCTCTATACCTTGTACGACACTACTTGTGTTGTTTAGCCTACCGACCTTGCCTTTCCTAATGTCATGACATTTATCTTGACCAAACCTTTTGGTGCTCTAGAACACACCTACTTCCCATTCCTGCACCTCTCCTAGTTGTGTTTCAAGACCGTATCCTATACCTTGGATACCTGGACCACAACAACCTTGTTTGGATAAACCTATCAACCTTTGATGATGTAGAGTTTGTGAGCTCTTTAGCCTAGTTCCTTGTCGCATTCTATACGTGTGTGTGCGTTTGAATGCCCCCACCTATTACCTGCACCCAAAATAACCATTTCCCGCACCCTGAACCTTACCTTATTTTTCTTCTTCACCTACCATTTTATCAAACTCATCACTGATTCAGCCTACTCCTTCATCAAATCCGAGTTTGAGGGGGATCACATCAACCCATACCTGGGCAACCACTCTTGTTTTTGTCAGCGTCACTTACCAATACAAGCTACACGAAAAAAGGGGCAAATGTAGACACCTAAAATTGGGTCCCAACCCTCTAAATGTTAAGATCCACATGTGCAGATTTCACGAACGCCTCAAGGTTTTGGTGTAACGGTTCATTACATTTGGTATCGGGCGACCACCCGGGTTCGAGTCCGGCATAGATAGCTACGCCAACATTGCGGTGTTCGCACGGGGCTCGTATAGGGCGGGTGGGGTCCCGCTATACGAGATGCAAATCTAGCCCGGGTCTAGGCTACAAAAGTGTGGTGGGATGTTAAGATCCTCATGTGTGGATTTCACTAATGCCTCGAGGTTTTGGTGTAACAGATTCGTTACACTAAATCACCTTCGACTAATTAATTTAATATTATTCCCCACCATGCCCACTTGCACACATTTTAATTAATTTAATTATCACAATTAAGTTAATTATCTAACTCACCTAGCCACCTCACTTATCCACCTCACCCTAGACCCATTCTAAACCTATTAATTGCCTTAGACCAAGTCCCCACTTATCCTAACCAACTGGGACTCTTTCCAACCCTAACTATTCATGACCTATTAATCCTCTAACTAATTCCACACTCTAATTTACGCCATTCAACACTCCAAACCTGAACTAAGCCAAAGACCATGCCAAGTTCGGAGAGAAACCCTATTTTTGGAAAGTTAGACCAATTCTCCTTAACTAATGTCTGTTATCCTTCAATCGGCGTCGGTTCCCTAACCATCATCATTACCCTTAAATAAGAGTTTCTAACTCTTTACACAGGGTTCTTCAATTCATTCATTCACTTAAGCTTTAGCATTCTAACTCTCGAGCATTCAAGCTACCCGACGACAAACTAGAGCCCATCAAGTCTTCACCGAATCCAATCATCTCATCCACAACTTCATATCATCATAACAAAGCACACAGGCTCCATTGTCGTGGCACTTTGGACACATTCCCGTATCTCCCACGAACGCTCGTCAATCATCAACCACCTTCAGATCTACAAGTTACTAGATAAGTAATTCATTCTTATTTGTTAAGCTTTTGTTTTGATCTTAAGTCTTTCATTTATGCCTTCCATCCGATCCTTCTCTATCCCGAATACCACCTTTCACTTGTTTACCACCTATTCCATCAACTTGAACCATTTCACCCATCCTAGCACCTCTACCACCCTTGTTGAGCCTTAACAAAATCATATCATCCTTCCCAAACCCCTTAACTCTTTGTGCAATCACAGAGAGACCCAAAACACCCATTTTTAATATTTCCACTATATTTCCCCTACCAACACCAATCACCCAACTGGCATCGATCATTTTCTAGTACCAACATCGGTCGCCTAACCAATACCGATCTTTGTGGTGATAATTTTTTTGATAACAACAAGCTCATAACTTTCACCAAACCTAGAATCACCCAAAACCTTTCCCAAACCTTGCCTAACACCTCAGTGACCTTTCCCAACCAGAACCACACCTTGCCCAATACTAGATTAGTTTGTATTTCACTACTTTGCTTAATATATTGTATTTATAATGTTTTGAGATGCCTAAATCAAACAGTTAGTAATAGGACCTTTACTTCTCGCATTTATTTTCATTAATTTAATAAAACAATGGATTGACAACCATCTAGGAAGTATCATACTTCCCGAACTAGCATTTGCTAGGCAGTCCACTACCATATATTGTTTAACTCTCTTTTGTGGTCTTGTTGTGCTTTACAGGTAGTTCCTCCTAGCCAAAAGGAAGCTCTCACATTCAGTCTGATCAAAGTCTACAACACGCACAACCTTCTCTCGACTATTCACAGGTATTCCTCCTACACCCATTACCCTTATCTGTTTTATCGCATTACTTTGAGGTGAAACAAGAATATATTAATGGACAAGCAAAAATTATGCAACGATGTGAAACCCTAAGCAAATGAGAGGGAAAAGTGACTTAGTTGATTTTGTGTGATCCAGACGATCTAGATTGAGTATTTGTTGTAATAGGATAGAAACAATGTTGTAAAGGTTCAATGAAGATTCGACAGTGAATAAATATGAAGGACACAAACTTCCACATGAGAATAGGAGTACCTGGGCACTAGTTTCCAGTTTGGGTGCTAGTATCCACTTATATTCTCAAGTTCTAAATTTTTCTAAGTCTGAAGGTCTTCACTCCAATATCTGTTATCACTATGACTTTGTTGTTAGGGTTCCGATCGCACTGTAACATATAAAACATTATGTCTACCTGCACATGTCCACAAACCACGTCAAATCTAATAAGAAATATACATAATGTGGAGTCGGACTAACCCCGACAGATCAACCGAAGAGTGAACTTATTGTCAAGCATCGTACTACATCTCAAACCCCATGTATTTTTGTGTGAAAGTGTGTTTAATGATGCCACAAGACGCCCTTTTGCAAGCTACACTAGATAATGAGCTAGATCTAGAAAACTCCATATGTAAATGTGTGGTATGGAATAGAATAGACTTACCCTTCTTATGTTGTGTATGTATAAATATTCAACCCTTATCCCTTGAGTGAATGTTAGATAGATGCCTTTGGATTGCTCTTTGTGCCTTTGGATGCAAGTTTAGGTGATATTAGTAATTCTTAGTGCTTGGTCCTTGATTTTGAGAAGTAACTAATTATATATATAATTCCCTTGTTTAAATTTTGTAATTAGCAATTGGAAGGTCATCCCATAAGTGAAAAAGATTCCCAAAAGATAAAATAAACCCAAAAGGAGCGATTAAGGGTCAAGAGCACCCAAGGGGGACAAGAACACTTGGGCATTGCTGTCCCGGTTGGGCATTAATGTTTGAATCCATGAAAGATAAATGAGTCAAGTCCCGATTGGGTTGTAGGGTGTTTAAGACCAAAGAGAAAGCAAGAGACAAAGAGAAGAGGTCAAATATAGTTGTCAACCACTAGTTTTCTTACTTATGAATCATGTATACATTAGTATACATTTAGGACCTAGAAATGTACCCAAATATGTGATTTTGTATCTACACCTACACTAACAATTATAAAAAAATTAAAGCCACATTTAAACTTCATTGTTGTTTAAAATGTTGTAATGTTATATTCTTTTTTAACTTGAAAATTAATTTTTTTAATAGTCAAAAACATTAAATTTTAAATTATCTATTGATTATTTATTCATAGACACTACAATGCCTACCACCTTTGTTGTCATTATAAGAAGAGTTATAACAAAGAAAAAAATAGTTACTGACTAAAAGTATGTACATGTAAAGTAGGATGCATGTACATGACTATGATCAAGAATAACACAATTAACATTGGGAAGGGCATGAAGGTGTTATATTAGTAAGTTGATAAAAATTATATATGAACACAAAAGGGCATGAAGATGTTGTAGATATGATCCCAAAACTTTGGCCATCTATTTATCATGGGATGTCATTTTATTGATAGTTTATTATTTTATGTTCAATAATTTCAAATAGGTTATAAGAACAATAAAATCAATTTAGTAGGTTTATGGGGCTATGTAATTGTTATCATTTGAAGTTCATATCTTCTTCAAGAAACAAAGTTAACAATTTTGGCCAAGCTAATAATGTTGGTACATATGGAAATCCAAAAACTTTAATAAAGAGGAATTTCCATTAATGCAAAGAGGAGAGGCATTTGTGTCCTTTCTCCTCCACCTAAAATTATAAGTTTAGGGTTTTCCTTTAAGGAACATTTTTAAGGGGCATCACAAGTCATTAGAGGAGAGTTAGGGATCCTCAAGGCCTCTAATGCATTACTTGGTGGTTTTTTTCCTTTGTTTATCCCTATTTTGTTGCAAGTTTTGGTCATGTCTTGCTACAAAACTTCATCTCATATTGTGCCATGACTTGCCCCTTTGTTTATTGTTGGTATGGTTCTATGGTAGTGTTTTTAGTTTCTAGGTACTTTTAGCAAATACATGTTAATCATCACCTTGTTCTTCCATTTTTACCTTTTTCCACTACTATGGGCAAGGATCTATGATGGTGATGAGAATTTTTGACTTCATATGGCTAGGGTTTGTCTTTCCATCTTTGTTGTTTTATTTTATTTTTTTGCAACTACATCATTACCCTATGTCCAACAATGACTACAAATTTTGTGTGTGTGTGTTTGCCTCAAAATTTTGTCCCAAGCATTGGCTTCTTTTAGGACAACATTTTAGAGTTTGGGGTTATGTCCAACTTAAGGGTTTACTTTTGTTTCTTGGGGCTTTATCTCTATTTTTCACTCTTTGGGATTCACTTGACTAGTAAGGGAGTTCCAAGAATTATTTTAATTCTTATTAGGGTCTTATTCTAACCAACAAGTTGGTTTTCATAGACTTTTAATTACATAACAAGCATTTAAAATTGTACATGCCAAACAACCACTTTTCATTGTAAAAAAATAAAATTCAATTAATAAGTGATGCATTCCAAGTTTTATTAAAAATAATAATTGTGAACATTAAATTTAACATTGATAAAATTATTGGGTTTCTCTACTTAAAATGTTTAATTTGTCTTTGGTTCTTCATGGTTCCATTAGCAATCTTATAAGAGGGTGGGATTTCAATCTTCATTCAATCCCCTTTCTTTAAATTTGAAATTCCATTCCTATTATTGTTTGCTAGAGTTTATGGCTTGAAAAAAACAAGAGAACCTTCCAAAGTGAAATCAAAAGAAATGAATCAATTATTACAAATTTTGTAGGACTAGCAAAAAAACTAATTAACTAAAATTGGGATTTAATTAAGTTAAGAGAAAAGTGATGCACTAGAGAGAAAAGAACTTTCTTACACTTTATGTTTGAGAATAATATAATATATTCCATCAAATGCAAGTATAATCCACAAATGTAAGTATAATCCACACATTTAGACATACCATTGTATTAATTGTAAAAAGGCTTTAGATGCATTACAATTATCAATACAATGGTTAAGAAATCACACAAGTGAAAATTCAAATGAAATTCAAAGAAGAGACAATAAAAATAAGCAATATGACATAAGTCAAAAAATCAAGAATCCTTAGAACAAAATAAACTACTCTTTATAGAAGAAGGCAAAGAGAAGGAGAAGTTTGAAAGAAGAGATAGTATGAAAGAAAAGAGAGATCATCTCATGATACAAAAATTCAAATTCAAATGATGATATGTCCAACACAATTAAAAGGGATAAACAACCATCTAAATTTTTTAATTAATAAAGTTCATAATGTCAATCCACTTGTTACAAAATAGGTCAACCATTGAACTTAATAACTAATTAAAATAGCATCACAAGCTTTGTGATCACAACCTCTTACAAAACAAAAGCATCTCAAAACATTGTTGCAAGCTCGCACTAACAAACAATTATCTACAACATAGAAGAAGAGAAGAAATGTGTCAAAATACATAGTAGCATGAAAGAGTGTGAGATATATACAGCTATAAAGAGATGTCTACTCCAGCCCAAACAAGATTTATAATGTAAGCAAAGTAAGGCACAAGATGTCAAACAACGAGTGTCAACACCACAACAAAACACTATATACCTCAAATAACGAGAAAACATGCAAAAGCCTCAAAAAGCGCTAAAATTTCCTAACGCAAATGGCGGTGTCGAAAGACACCATATGAGTGGAGCGCAAGAGAAAAAGGATTTGACCTCAGCCGCCAAAGCCGTAGAGGGTTTGGCCTGTCTTTTCAAGGCATAGACAACATCCATGGCTGTTACAGGTCTTCCGGCGAGCATGTTCGGTGTAAGTGACGGCATCTCTTATGACATTCTCCGAAATATCTTGAGAACTCCTCCGGTCTCTTCGTAGATGAGACCGCCGATACGCTTAACGCCTCCTCTCCTAGCAAGACGGCGAATGGCAGGCTTGGTGATGCCCTGATATTATCACGCAGCACCTTTCTCGTGCCTCTTCGCTCCTCCTTTCCCCAAACCCTTCCCTCCCTTCCCACGGCCCGACATTTCTTCACTCTGCCAATTTTAGTTAAACCCTACAAATCGAAGTGCTCAAAGACCGGAGGCGATGAAGAAGATACTTGAACCTCGCCGTGTATTTTAATACCCAAATTCTAATTTGAATTCTTTTTCCCACTCGACCACTATCAATCTCCACCGTTAAATCATTCGATTATCTGTGGCACTCCGTTGCTCAAACAACCAACCGTTGGATCTTCGCCACACGGATCGATAGATGTTAATTTGAAGGACCAACGAGGTAAGTTGTATGATTTATTATGAATAGAGGGGAGGAGCAAAAGCTAAGTATAACCCGGTGTAATTTTTGTTAATTCATGTCAAATTTGATGTTTAACTTTTGTAATATCTTAGGCATAAAATAGAGTTTGGAGCCCTTTTTATCTTTTATTGTTATATTTAGATTGAAGGTAAATTGGCATCGGTCATAAATAAATTTGTGGAGGAAGTTATGGATTGATTAATCAATGTGAAATTTTTTGATAGGTGAAATTTTAGAAGTGGGAAGTGGTTTCGTCCTAATAATGTAGTCCATTAACCACGTCATATTACAATCAAGCCAAAATTGTATACAAAGCAATAAAACATATGTAATTGAATTGAATTGTGAAGGACATATAAAAAGTGTAATAATTAGAGTGCCATAGATAATTAGGTTTTAGATTGATTGATTTTCGCAAATCTACCTATAATAGTTAGCAACATGTAATGAAAAATAAGGTCAATAGGCAAGACAAACAAACCCCAAATTTTTCTTGATGAACAAAGAACTTTACTCGAGGAGCCAAACTCGTACAAGTATGGAAGTAGCATGGCCAAGACTATAGTAAAATTATCATGGGAATTTCTTGCAAGTACAAAACTAACACGGAAATGATTATGGGAAATTGATTGTGTGAGCCTAAACTTCTACTCGTGGGCTCTACAAACCTCTCTTGTTTTTTTAGAATTCGTTGTAAGTCGTTAAGAGATTGTTCTTCTTATTTAGAACCATAACACAACATCTAGGTTTGTAGAATGCACAAGGGGGAAATATGTTTTGAGACATATTCTAAATCAAATAAAGTTAAGCTTCTTGCTATTTATTAAGCCCCTAAACAATTTGGCAATCAACATACAAATATAATGCAATTCAATATACATTAATGTAGTGCAAGTGTCATAACCCTTATCTTTTCAATGGATCCAACAAGTAGTAAAATGTTAGATGTTTCTCTAGAAGTTTGGACTCTTTTTCCATGTGGATGATTCAAAAAAATGATAGATTATTTGCTTTATGACATTAATGAATTCACTTGTAATCAATATGCATGTCTCTTGTTTATAGACCTTAGTCAAAAAATATAATTATGTCCCACTTTTTATTTTTTTTACACCAACAATATATTCACCACAAACAAAATTTGACCAAACATGTATAAAATGACCAAACCAACCTTTTTCAAGAGGTTAAATATACAAAGAGAATGCATCTGTAATTTTTATGAAAATTTAAAGCTTGTCACGTATTTTTGGGATTTATGTAGTAGTTAAATTTTTAAAAAATTGGCCACTTAGTTGGACATATTGTTTACATGGTCCTAATTAATTTCTATAGGTGTTATGGGATACCCAACAATTAGAAGGATGTGAGGGTTCGCAACAAGTAGATTATTATGATCTAATTAACTTCAACATTAATTATTTATAATTAGAATAATGCATTCATACATGTAACAACAAATAAATGATAACTACTTGCTTGAATACACGAGAGGAGAGATAAACTTAACTACACATGGGTAAAATAGGGACAATTTAGATGCATATGATAGTGGAACAGGTAGATCAAAAACTATAAGTTCTCGTAATGAATGTTCTGAGCTACAAACTCTACAGTGTAAGATTATACAACTATTGTACAATCTAGACTTGATATGTACAGTCCTAACCTATAATTGTATGGTCATGACCCTTTCATCACCTGGATCTTAAACTTCTTGTATGATTTTATTGTCTTAAAAGGTCTTCATTTTATGTCATCGTGCTCACACAACTTCAAAATGACCCGTAATCACTTGCAACAAAGAGGAAACCCTATAAATTTTTAAAACCCTTCGTCGGATCATTAGCAAACCAAAAGGAAAAAATATGTGTGTAGTTGAGGTTGGATGACCCTTGGTAGTCAAACTCCAAAATGTTGAACTAAACCAAGTATTGCACTACATGACCTCATTACAAGATCAAGCCTCGTGTAGTTCTCATGTGTGCTTATGCAAGTGTGAATAACTAACCAACCCCGTAGGGGTGCCCTCGCGTCTCTTAACACCAAGATAACAGGATAACTGCGTAGTATTAAATGTACCTAACATGGTAGTAGTGAGATGTGGTGTGCCTCAATTATGTGATCTAACTCTTCGTTGCTTAAAACCCACGTACAATACTTGGAGTGGCATTGCTCTTGCTAAGACATATCTTTATGACCTTTACATGCTTTGAAATGGAGGAAGTTAGACTCTTTGACCTGGTTGAGTGCTTTAGATATGTAGTAGGGACTATTTTAAATGATGCGCTACTAACTTGGGAAGATTTAGGAATGTTTAAAGTGTTTTTGGAATGGTATTTACAATAGGAGCTTATAAGAGTATCATATGAGTTATAAAGTGACATTGATTTGCTTATATGGCCTTTTGTAGGTGAAATATTGTAGTAAGGGTGACCATGGGAATATGAAACAACCCAAAAGATACTCAAATTGAAGACAAATTTGGTGAACTAGAGGAATCAAGACCATACAAATCAGCCAAGACTAGACCCCACATCTCAACCTAATTGTACGGTTTTGGATAAAGAGGGAAAATGACAAATAAAAAGTTTGGAAATGAAACACAAATATTTTTACTTATTTTATAAGATAATGTTCCCGAATCAATGATAGGGCATAATAGAATGATAAGCAATTCTTGGGAGAGCTAAAGAAATGAGATAATTGGACTTTGAATGTGACCATTTTTATTAGAAAGGGAGTATGATCAAACTAGACATCGCGCAAGGGCAAGTTACAAAATATTAGTGTATACATTTTCCCCTTAAGTGTGTAATTGAAATTTGCATGCTTAAAGGAAAAACATACTTGAGTGTACAAACACCGTAGACACCTAAATTTGACTACGCAGCTTTCAATACTAAAATTGCACTAATTATCCTATTTTCTACCATTTCATTATAATTAGTGATTTCCTACTAATTAGCTAACACTCCCCGATCTCAGGTCAATCGACAACACTTAGTTAATTAACTAGCTTCCGCCCATCTTGAATACCAAATAATGACACTTTGTTAGTTATAATCCTCTTTTAATTAATTAATTAAGCCTTTCAATCTCGTATTAAACTAATAAACCTTCTTGTTGGTTGAATACCCCTCTCAAACCCTTCAAATTCTACTAATTTCCTTATAAATCATCTCCAAATAGCTTATATAAGCTTAATTTGGCCTATTAATTAATCCTAGTTGATTAATTAAATCACCTCCAACTCCCATGAGTTGCTAATCTCTAATTAATCTATTCTAATCATGTTTATCCCTTTCTAATTCTACTTTACCTTTATCCCACATTCACTAGGTTGCTAACTTCTCCCAAACTAGAAAGCTATATAAAGAACCTAGTACCTTCCTTCCAATTTTACACCATGTCCTTGTAAGACATCTACATATGATAAGAACATTTCAATCTTGGAAGGCTTATTGATCAAGCAACCATTTTCATCTTCTACTTGGCAAAGAGTAGTAAGAGAAGAACCAAACATGGCAATTAAGCCATATTGGTGAGATCTCTTCCTCTTCCATGGATAATTTCCTTTGATCGCACATAGCTAAGTTTGGCTCACTAAAGGAGTACCTACAATTACAAAACATATCCAAATATCAAAGGATTGGTTTACATTTAATGTTTTAATGTTTAATGCACATTTAGTTAAGATTTTCCTTTCTAGCTTTATCATGATGTTTATGTTTGATTAACTAAGTTAGGAATCTATTTGGTGTTAGTTTCCTTTCATTAGCTTAGATTAATTCAATCACATGCATACATATGGCATGCCCGATGGGACACTCCTTTGTCTCATGTGCATTCTTTGTTTTTATTAAATTTCATTTTTCTCATTTGCATGCTAACCCTTTTTTAATATATTGACATAACTTGTGTTTTTAAGCATGTTTTGTTGATTTTGCATGTGTTGAGTCTTCCTTATAGGTATAAAGGAGGCAAAGTGCTGTCAAAATTGGATTTTGATGAGAAAAATTCAAGCTTTCTCCATGTTTTCATTTTTAGAGCTTCATTTTTCATCATTTTACATGTTAGTTTTGTCAATTTGTTGAAAATCTTAAGTTTTTGAGCATGTATGTTAGTGTTTGATAGTGTTGAGTCTTATTTACACATATTAAGGAGGCGTGTTGCTGTCAAAATGGGTTCTTGATGAGAAAATTCAAGCTTTCTCCATGTTTTCATTTTTAGAGCTTCACTTTTCATCATTTTACATGTTAGTTTTGTCAATTTGTTGAAAATCTTAAGTTATCGAGTATGTATGTTAGTGTTTGGTAGTGTTAAGTCTTCTTTACACATATTGAGGAAATGGGTTGTTATCAAAATTGAATCTCAATGGGAAAATTTTTAATCTTTTTACAGATTTTAGGATTTTTTTTTACACTTTCTAAGTACAGGTTAAGTGCATACTCGTGAGTATAAGAGCATATGTGTAACCTATCTTCCGGAGGCCATAACTTTTGCTCCCGAACTCAAAATGACTACATTTTTGTGACAGAAAGGTCTTGAAGTGAACTATGCAATGAACACATAAATTTGAGATTTAGACTTACAGAAAATGTAGGGTTTCCTTTATTATAAAACTGGTCATTTTCTTTGCATGTTAGATTTATTTTAATTTGATCAACACCACGTATGCTCTTCTCTTGCGCTTTCGAGCGACCTTGAGAATCGAAATGGCTATGATTATGGATATTTTTCTAACATTATGGTTATCATTTGTTTAAAATAGTGTTATGATTTTAAATATTTTTCAGAAATCTCCTTTTTGCTATAAATGCATTGAGACCGTGTATGCTCTTCTCTTGTGCTTTCAAGTGATATTGAGAATAAAAACATAAACAATTTTGGATGTTTTTCTAACATTTTGATTGTCATTTGGAAATATGGCTAACACTTGATATTTTGATAGTTTACATGGAAAAACTAATCATTTGAGTTGTCATTTAAAAATCATTTTTTTATTACACACTTAAATGTTTTGATTACGTTTTTTTTCTCCATTTTCTTAAGTTGGATCAAACATCTTGTATGCTCTTCTCTTGGCGCTTTCGAGCGATCTTGAGAATCAAAAATGACTTTGATCTTAATTTCTAACATTTTGGTTTACTTGGAAAAATTCATCATTTAAGTTGTTTAAAAATCAATCTTTCAAAGAACTTAATTGTCATTGATTAAAGTTTTCCCATTTCTAATCAGTTGGATCAAACATCATGTATTCTCTTCTCTTGCGCTTTTGAGTGATCTTGAGAATAAAAATGACCTTGATCCTCTTTCTAAACATTGTGGTTTGCATGGAAAACTACTAATCTCTTGAGTGCAAGATCTTTCGCTTGTAAAAGCATAAAATCAAAAAGAATATTGATACAATGTGTGTAGGTTGTAAAAGGCATGCAAAACCAAATTTTAAATCAAAGATAAAAATACACCATTCATTCACATTGTATTTTCGTGTTTGGGTAAGGGTTAAAACTCGCCTTCTTTAAATCAGGGGAAGTATCTTGGCTTAATCCATAAACATCATTATGAGGATTACCCCATGAACCCCAAAGTAGTCAACACATTGAGGGAATTGGTTGACGAAACGAGAAGTGCCCCATCCGGTCTACTTGACTAGAAAACCCGTGAGGAGTGCCAAATGTTTTCCATATGAGGCCGCATTCATTAATTTGATTGTGTGGTAATGGTCCTTTGTTTAGAATTTGATAAAAACTACACAATAATAAAACACCGAATATTATTATATTGAATTTAGAAATCATTTGGGATGTCTTTACATAGATGGAGCATACAATTTATAGTGTTTGATCTCCTACAAAGGTGGATTCAACACTCATCTTCAAACCCTACAATCTCTCTCCATGAATCTCTCATATTTATCCCTAGGATATCTCTCTCATCCCTTTATTATCTCACACACCAAAATAGCTACGTGAGTTGTTCTCACAACTCACCCAAATACTAATACTAACTATTACAACTATATTATTAATATGAGTTCTATAAACTCATTATTAATAATATTACAATTTATTAATAATGTCACAATATATTTGTAACATTCACTCCCCTATTGTTAACATTATTAATTCCCAATATACACTCCCCTAATGTTGACATTATAGAAACAACAATCACACTTCCTTCTGCAGCTTTTTGCCCATGCGTGCTCATGATCTAGATGGTTTTGTAGGTTAACCAACAACCTAAAACAAAGGATGGTTTTACAGAAAACCAACAACCCAAATATCATGTTGTTGCTTTTCCTTTGTGCTTTCGTCTATCCACTATGTCTTTCCTTCAGGGAATCATGTAGGAACCACTACTTACTGAATACAAACTAAATAGAGGGAAAATTGAACATTGAGACCATGTTCCAGTTCCCCCTCAATGTGAACATTTCACTTATTCAAACAGGAACTCTAAAATCATACTGCAAATATGAAATAAAAGAAAACACACATACACACACACTACCACCACAGCTTCGTGTGGCCCCGTCGTTGGTGACTGACGAGAGGTCATTGATTGACCTCCAGCCTTCGTTGCCTCTGTCCTCCATGATTCACGCTAGCTAGTTAGATGGATGTGATCATGGGGCTCAATGGTTTCCGAATGTCGGATAACACCGAAAATGTGTCCGTAAGAATTTTTTTTTATTATTCAAACTTTTACAATGACTTAATCTTTGACAATAAAATTATCGATACAAAATAATGACACTTAAAGACTTAAAACATTACTTTCAATGACATTACAAATAATAGAATACCTTTGACACATAGAAATATTGGACACTCTTGACAACAAAATGACATTTCATTGATGACTCAATTTAAAAGACCCACCTAATCACCTATATTCGGCTTTATCTCCCTCACATATAGTACAAACCACTATTGAAAAATGTACACTCCTTTATATTTATATAAATTTTCAAAAAATTCTCCACGTGGTATTACCCAGACTTGACCTTTTACAAAAGAATACTTGCTTTTAATTCAAAAAAACACTTTGGATTGTAATAGGTCTATTGTGGTTGTTGGAGACTATATCTCCAATTAGGAAGCATTCGTTCAACTCCTGAGAGATACCATTACAACAGAGCTTGAGCCGTGAGATATCTGAGGAGGGAGTCCAGGTTGTGAATGCATGCCGAGTTAAATATAATAACTGCACGTTGAGTTGAATGCAGACAGATCTTGAGATGCATAGGAGGTGAGTCGAAAAAAGAGACTAATACAAATCGACTACTGCCTGTAGAAGACCATTCAAAAAATATTCTGTAAAATAGATCTCACTTATTTTCTACCAAATGTTAGATCAGTGAGAAAGCGGATTTCACAAGGCGTGGTGACAATATTCTATAATCTCAGACATAAGATACAATGAAAAAATGGATCAAAACATAGCTGATCCCCAAAGCAATATGCTCAGATCTGAATATCTGACGCAATGCAACTGTAGTGGAGGCAAGAAAATAACGAGCTCGGCTTGGAGATGACCAATAAAAGAGTAGTCTGACATGATGGCCGAGTTAAGTGAAAGATTAATATTATTAATAAAGCCTCGGATCTATTATGGAAGATGCCAAATTGTGACCAATGACCCGAGGGTGCATAAATATACAGTATTAGATATGACACATCTACAAGTTTCCTCTAAAAATTATTCTACTCTACGTTCATAGGCTCAACATAGATGGCATGCTATTTTCTTACACAAAATTTAACGAAATTCATTTAGCTCCAAGTTGTAAATAAGATCACCCTCAACAAACTTCTAACTAGTGGTCGCTCCAGGAGGAGCAAGATTACGCCGGCGTGAATTTGTTTGGGAGTAGTCTTCTGGTGTAGGGTTCGGGGAGATTTTTATGTTTAGTATGGGTAGAAATTAAAGTGACTTTTTTAAAGTTTTTAACGAAAACAAGAAACCAAGAAATGCAAAACAAGGAAAACAACCACTCATTTTTCTAATTATTCTTGAATAATAATTACCTCGAACCTGGCATGGGTAGGTCTCCAATGGCATGTAATCAATTACACAAGCTAATTCAGTTTCATCCAGATTAAGATTGAGCTTATAAGTGGACATTAACCGTGATAATGGTGATGACTTGATATCAAATACTACAAAGAGGCCCGTCATACATTCATATGGAAAATTTGTTTTTTTACATTTAACCTTTACATTTTATACTTTTGCAAATTGAATATAATGTAGTGCCAGCCAGGTTTAAACTTAAACATCTATTTCCACATAATAAAGACAAACATCGATTATTTCGTGAGTAATGTGTCCAAGCTATGTTCTTTGCAGGCATGCAGGAACATTTTCTGCAATAAACCAAGAAGAACAAATGCATGAATAGGCATTTTCTTGGATAACTTGAATTTTGGATACATATCCAACTATCATCCCATTTGGATTTTAAGAGCAACAATAATTGCAGATGAAACATGAAACAAATCTGAATAATTAAGTAAAAATTGTACCTACCCATCAATGCAACCTTGTTGTGATTTTGGAACTCATCTTTTTACCACAAGTAGACATCAAATGCTGCTAATGCCCAGCCACCCATCAATGCAAGCTTTAATGAAAATTTGGAACTCATCTTTTAGCACAACAAAACATCAAATGCTGCTAATGCCCTCGAATACATTCCTAGAATGTGATTTAAATCAATATTTGCCTCAAAATGAAGATCAATACTAAAAAAGGTGCACATACACCTTTGAATACATTTTCTCACAAGAACCAGTATAGTTGATTACTCGCAACTTGAGTGACCCTTCTACTAACTAACAGGTCAAATATGTCATTACTATCATTTATCCATTTCCCATATCAGTACCACAAAGTAATTGCGCTAATATATATGAAGAAACAATCCAACGCATGATTGTGCTAATATAATATTTTAAATGAAATAAATTCAAAAAAATGCTTTGTTAAAAACCTTACATAAAATTACACTAGAAAACATGGGCTGAGATAATTCATAGTAGTTTATATTTTCACGGAAATGGTAACAAAATTGAATAGAAAGTAGCTAAATCATATCTAGGACATTCATCCAAGAACCTAACTTTATTTAAATAAACTTGCCTTTGCCCATCCCCTTGAGGGCAATGCGTGACTTTTTTTTGGCAAGCTTTCAATACCATGCTCAAAGGAGAAAAATGATTCCGTTTAGTAGAGTTTGAGGAACACTTCTATAGCTTAAACAACAAAACACCATGGGTTGCAAAGAAGGGAGCAAACACCAGCGACTCAACAGCCATAAGCTTGATCCAAATGTTAAGAGACAGTCCAGATGTGTCCTTCAGTGGGTCTCCAATGGTGTCACCAATGACAGCAGCCTTGTGAGGATCAGAACCCTTTGGACCAAGTGTCTTGGCATGTTCTGACGCTCCAGCCTGCAATGAAAGTCGTGCAGTAGAAAGCAGTCAATAGGATAAAGCAATTTTAGAAATACCATTGGCACTGCCAAATTGAGAATCCCAAAAATATCCGATTGTCATTCCAAAAAGCACTCACCTCAATGTACTTCTTTGCATTGTCCCAAGCACCACCAGTGTTTGAAGCTGATATAGCAACCTGATATCCAATTGAAGACGGATGTTAAAACAAAAACAATAACTAACATGAAGCAGAGTTACAAAAAGACAAAAATAAGGCCAATCCTGGGTGTCAGGAAAATTGAAGATTAGGAACAAAGTGTTAGAGATGATGTCCCCTTATATACCTTAGAAGTTTTTTTGGTAACATTTAATCAATCATTGCACTTAATGGAGCCAAGAAATGAAGGGTACTAAAAACAAGATTATGTTACCTTAATATTTTGTTTAGTACCACTTGTTGATCCTACGCTCTCTAGATAAGTTGGGTAAAATTAATAACCATCGCTAGATAATCATTCTTGGCATATAACACTAAAACTTATCTGGAAACATCATAATGATAGTACTTAAATAGCAGATTGCATTGTTGGGACTATAGAAATGGAGATGAAACAGTTTATTGCCAAATAAAAAATTGGTGGGGACAATAATATTGATTTAGCTATTCATTATTTAGCCATATATATTAATGACGGGTGAAACGGATGCCACATCTTGATAAGTATTAAATAAGACTTAGTATTCATGTAAATTTTTACCCTCGAAAAGTTCTAGCTCTTTTGTGCAGAGCACGGGTCTTATCATGTGCAGGCTCTGCTTGCATAAGCATAAGCCAATGATTGGAGTCAAAGGGAACCTACGTACACATGTAGAATGCTGCTTGTTGATAAATATTTGGATCCCGTGGGCCTGAATTTTGACAGGGTTTGGCATAGAATTTTGTACAGGAAAAATAGGGGGCCCAAACACTCCAAAGTTTCTCCATCAATAATTGCTCACAGTATGTCTAGTTTTCAACAAATGCAGTTATTAGATTTGTCATGGCCTCACATTCTCTAAACAATGTCATTATCAATTACTTCAATTTCTCAGGTAGCTAAACCCATCTGACACAATGGAGCCTTGGTAGCTAAATCCAAGTATCAATGCCATAACTAAAACTATAAATAAAAACAAACAGTAGAGACGCCTGTTTCGAATATAGAGAGCTTAAGAATGATACATGAACGTGTGTCATTGTGTACCTGTAAATGTAAATCCACACCAAAATGTCAAACTGCGGTCTTGTATTACTTTCACAAACATAGGTTACCTATATTGACTTAAAATACGCCACTGCAAAGGAATTGAACTAAATGGTTCCAATACAGAGTAATTAGGACAAGACAAGAGACAATCACTCCTAGGCGGGGTCCAGGCAGGGTGTGTGTCTTTGCACAACTCTAACATTGAATAATTTGAGCAGAAGGGGGTCAAATAAGTTTTCATGATAAACCACGTCTGATGCAAAAATCAAGTCAAAATTGTTCCCCATCAAAGAGAATTATCTTATACATTAATAAAAAAGTCAAGAAAGTCAAATTTTTCCCGAACATTTAAAAACTGAAATTTGACATTGAAAATGATTTGCCAAGATTTCTAAACGTACATGATTCATCTAAATTATGCCTACCTGCAAGCATCCCTGCACCCAATTTAAGAACCCTCAATTCCTGCCTGTCACCGCTACTCTGTAACAGCTGATGTGCAACATAACCCACATCACTATAACCTTTTTCCAATGGATTTAACTTACATCAATAGCTAGTGAAACATGGTCTTCCAGACCATCATTTACAACTGAAATCGCCCCAATATGGCAATTTCCACACTCTTCGGCTTTACCATATGATATCTTTTGTGGGGAAATTTCCAGCGCTCGATTCTGATTGAATTTTTTCCCCTTTCCGTCACTGAGATTGTCTTCCTCACTGGTGCTAGAATCCCTTGATCCATGTTCAGCTTTTCTTGATCTTATCGGCTTCATCCGCTAGAAGAAAAGCCTTGTCCAATTGAGGTAAATTATCAAGTTTCACATCTAATTTGTCCAAGTTATTATCCATAAAAACTGTGCTTCCAATTGTCATACTTTCACCAGCCACAATTTGCTCCTTCTCTGAAACTTCATATTTTGCAGGCAAATCTGAGCTGATATAAGCATCCTCTGATTTCTCTTCCAAATCTTCTATATCCTCTTGGTCACCAGCAGAGTGACCATGTGGTTGCTTTGATTCCTCTTCTTCAAACTCAAGAGATTCATCCAAGTCATCAACATTAAAATTTGTCTTTCCAACCATTATACTCTCTCCAGAAAAAATCTCTTCTTTCTCTGAAAAAATCTTCTGCATTTGGAGTAAAATGGGGACTGAAATTAAATCAGCCAAGCTTGCCTCTTCCTCCTTTATACCAACATGAACCAAGAACTCGGAATCTTGAACTTTAGTATTTTCATCAAGTATGTCTAGGTTATCAACTTCAAGAGCTTCTAGGTTATCAACTTCAGCATTACCTACTCCAGATTTGGGATGTAAAACTTCCTTCGTTACTGGAACTTGATGCTTTTCTGTTTTCTCTTTGTTTGGGCAGCATTCAACATAAAACATAATGTCAGAATCTTGGCTTTCCATATTTTCATCAGGTATGTCTGGAAAATCTGCTGGGAGAGCTTTTAGATCATCAACTTCTGCAGAACCTAATCTAGATTTGGCATGAAGAATTTCCAACATTTTTGGAACTTGCCCTTCCAACCTCACTTTATCTGAGCTTTCATCTTCAGCCCCATTGAAGCAGTTTATCTTATTCCCAGAGCATTCAACACATGCAACCTCTAGATTTTGTATATCTTGATTTTGATCTATCAATGACGAAATATGAAATCCACCTTCAACTTGATCATGTGGTGAAGTCAATTCAGTCACAAATTGACTGTGGTGTTTCTCTAAAACCCCAACTTCAACTTGCATTGGCATCCTTTGTCCACATACACTGGAACTCCAAGTTCACTTTCATTTGTGTTTTCACTTGTAAGCAATACAACCTTATAAATCTGCTATTGTTCATCCCAAACTTTCTCCTGTTCTGATTCAATTACAGATTCCTTGGCGCTTGCAAATTTGTCATCCTCACTATCATGTAGATATATACCGTGATCCATATGAATCGCATCTCCTAGATTACTAAGCTGCAATTTGCACAGCTTTGGATGCTATGCAATCAGCTAAGATCATGTAGAGAAACAAATCATACCAGGGAAAGGTAGAATTCGAATCAGAATGGCCGAAGAGGCTTCTCTAAAACTGCAGAAAAATAAACTTCTTTATCATCCTTACCCACTTGTGTTTCTTGTATCTGAGCTGAAGAAAAATATACTGATAACCATCCAAATCATTTTTGGTACAGAAAAATCCATCAACCCATAGTAATCCTCCAGGCCTCAAAACCTTGTCCCAGTCAAAGATCACAAAATCCAGGAACTGCAAATCTATCCAACTATCAAGAAAGCGATTGGCATGGATAAGATCCAATGTATTGTCAAAAAAGGGTAACCTCTTATTGATGGTTATGTAAAGAGGAACAAGGCCTCTGAGAGCAATAATCTCATTGAAAGGAGCCCCAAGATTCATAGTAGTAGAAACAATTGTCACATTGAACTCACGCATTCTAGCAGCAAAAGTCCCACTTCCAACACTGAATTCAGGTATTGATTAGGAGTGTAAAAAATTTAAAATGTGCTATTCTATTTTCTTCATTATAGTCCTCTGTTTCGTGAAAACATCCAGAATATATGAGGTCTTATGGCTTGTATTGTTACATAATTGCATTTAAGCTTTAGACCGGATGAAGCCAAATGGATTTGGTTGGGAGTGCAAAAATAATAAAAGTTCTATTCCTCTATTATTCTTCATACCAGGACTTGTGGGTATTGTAGTATTGTTGTATTTAAGCTTAGACGGGATGGAGCCGAGAAGGAAGGCCTTGATTGGAAGTGTAAAAAAATTAAAAATTCTTCTTCTCCCTTCTTCATTACACTCCCCTGTTTTGTGAAAACAGGTATGTTGTGACTTGTGGTTAGTATTGTAATATTATTGAATTGAAGCATAGACAGGATGAATTCAAGAAGGCAGGCCTACAGGGCACCTGTAACTACATCTCTTTGAATCATTTTGTCAAACAGTTCACGTGCCTTGCGTATGCAACAATGTCTAGGTGCCAAATTCAAGCTTGAATATTAGCCTAAGTTGGGAGCACAATGCTATAGGCAAGTTGTTTGAGTTTTTTTCCCCTGTTTTTGTATTTGGTGATTCTATGACCCTTCTTGGAGTGGAATATCTATTATCTGTGCAACCGCAATGGTGTGAGAAATTCAGCCACTGGCTTCAATACTATACAGGTAATAAACAGGACGGGTGAAGGGATTGAAAAAGCTAGCAGTTTTAGAACTTATGTACATCAGAAAGTTACAACAAAGGACTTGTATGACTATGTTTTCTGCTACATGAATGCATAAGATTAAAATGCCTCTTAGGAGGCTACCAGGTCCATCTCCGCATCATAAAATCCAGAATTGATCCAAATGTTCTTCAGCTAAACAATCTTCTCGATATATATGTCAAGGTGTTTTTGGTTATGCAAGAAAATGTTTGACAAAATGTCTAACCGAGTAGCAGAGCCATGGACTATTTTGATAATGGGACAAGCTCCTGATGGAGATGGGATAAAGGCCTTGAGACTTTTCAGGTAGATGGGAGGAGAAGTTTCTGAGATGGACCAGCAGACCTTCTCCCACGCTCTCAAGGTGTGTGCAGATGATGGTGATATGCAAATTGGGAAATAGATTTGTGCTCGCATTGTGAAAACTGGATTTGAATCTCATTTTCCTGTGGGGAGTGACCTTTTTAATATGTATGCCAAATGTGGGATTCAAGAGGATGCGTGCGAAGTGTTTGACATAATTATTAACCGGAATACTGTGTTGTGGACTGCTATAATTTCAGTCTACGCACAGAATGCGTCTGAAGAAAAAGCTTTCAAACTCTGTTGTGAAATACAGTGGAGTGTTAGGAAACCAAACCATTTCACCTTTGGCACTACACTACAAGATTGTGCCAGTTTGGGATTTATAAAATAGGTTGGAGAAGGATGATCTCAGGGTAAATGAGGCAGGAAAAATCATTGAAACAGATCCTGTCGTCTTTAAAAAGCAGCTGGAACATCCATAGGGACTCAACCCAAAATAGATCGTGCAAACCAAAAGAGCTGTAGACAGGCTACGACTGGCATAGCTGGTTTAAAAACCCTAACTCGGATCTGAAGCTGACCTAGCTCCACGCAAGTATAAAGGATAATCTACGCATAGCCAGGAAAAAATAAGGTGGCTAGGACATTATAGAGGCGATCTCCAGGTTACACAACACCCAAGCAAAATGGCGGCCAGATGCTTAGGGTAGATCCCATCAAAATGCACAGAACAGAGAGAGCAATCCTTTCAAGTAACCCACGAACAAAACCCTTAAGCAAAGACACGAGCTCGAACCAGATCTACCAAATTTCATAATGACAGCCACACAGCAAAGAAATGACAAACCAGAGCTTCAAACCAATTACCGTGGCATCCAGAGTAATAGCCAAGTGCATAGTAGCAAAATCAGAAATTTAGTTTGTATAATGGTAAATAGAAAAGAAGCATTTACACAAATTAGGGATAAAAATGCAGAGAAGAAGACAAACCTTTGAAATCGAGAGCAGAGTAGGAAAAACAAAACAACAAAAACTGGGCAAATAGGTAGCGCAAACAGATACAACCACCGACTGAGAGCTGAAGCAAGAGGTGGCAAACAGGTGGAAACCAAGCATGACAATTGTGCGACGGGTGGCTACACCATGACAGGTAGGTTGAAGCTGGTCAAGCAGGAGAGCGTCGTCGTTGGAGGTCTATTGCACTATAGCCATGCCTCCGGCGTAATTACATAATACTAAGGTATGAATGTCTCCACACATTGCTAGAGATGCAACCTTCAAAAAATTTGGAACAAGCCAAAATGAATTCAAAGATTAACCTAAAAGAAGCTTATATGCTAATCACTTGGGTCAGTACAAATTTTTTTAACTCCCATTACCTGAACAAGATAAGAATTATACTTGCCCCTCTGAATAATTTACTCTTCCATCAAGAACAACCCGCTCCGATACCACCGATAAAAACTACACAATAATAAAACACTGAATATTATTATATTGAATTTAGAAACCATTCAGGATGTCTTTCCATAGACGAAGCATACAATTTATAGTGTTTGATCTCCTACAAAGGTGGAGTCAACACTCATCTTCAAACCCTAAAATCTCTTTCCATGAATCTCTCAGATATATCCCTAGGATATCTCTCTCATCCCTTTATTATCTCACACACCAAAATAGCTATGTGAGTTGCTCTCACAACTCACCCAAATACTAATACTAAATATTACAACTATATTATTAATATGAGTTCTATAAACTCATTATTAATAATATTACAATTTATTAATAATTTCACAATATATTTGTAACATAATTTATTCTAAAAAAATGTACATATTTTAGGCACGAGCTATTGACAAGTGTTAAGAATAAAAGCCTAGGGAGCCATTTGGCATTGGGGCCAACTTTACCATTATCCAAATCAATAGTTTCAAAGATCCATTACAAAGCAAGATTTCCTCGGAGTCGAAACCTTGTTTTTCGAACAAGGCAAGATTCTCACAAATTTGTGGCATGTATCTTTCATCATGAATCTTACAACGTAAAACTTTGTCCTAGTTTCTACCTTGTTATCGAATAAGGTGAAACTTTTCCAAAGTTGCGCCACATATTTTTCATCACCAATTATAAATTCCCTTATTTTTTTGGAATTGATGGTCAAAAGAAAATAACTTGAATTATTGCCAAAATTGTGTCAACTTCTTTTGCGCCCACTTAAATTTATTTTACTTAAAAACATGATTTAAATGTTGAAAGAGTGTTGGTATGCTTTTCACATTTTGGTGTTTGTCTTGAAACCAACATTGAGATGTCTCACTTATAAGAAAGATCTCACCTTGATCTCACTTTGTGGTCGTTCTGTTTGCGCATTATATCAATACATTTTTGATACTTAGATCTTATTTTCTCGTAAAACTTGAGTTGAGTGTTGAAGGTACATTGTTATGTTGTTTGCCTTGTGCCAGTCCCTTTTTAATAGTTACATCTTGTTGTCTTAAACTTGAAATAAGTATTTAAGTTGTATTGTTACATTGATCAAATTTGTATCAACCATTTTTAGGACTTAAAACTTGTTTGTATTAAACTTAATTTAAGTGTGAAATTTACTTTATTACACAGTCAAAATCACTTCAACTTTTTTTAATACTTAAATCTTATTTATTCAAAACTAAATTTAAATATTGAAATTGTGTTGTTACACTACTCATCACCAACTCATTCTCCTAATATTTTGTCACATATAGAATTTTGTCACAACAACTATTGATGACTCTTCTTTAGCTCTTCCGTTTTATCTCTTTCTCAAAACTTCCTTGCAGGATTATTCACACAACTAGCTTCTTCACAAGCTGATTAGGTCATCTAACCTTGAACATCATATGCTCGCCACATGTTGGCTCTATATGAAAACTTATCTTCCCTCTCCTTATGGTCTCTAATACCTTCTACACCTCTACACGCTATCCTCTTTCTCGCTCTTCTTCATACTCTCTAGCACACACAAATAAGTCTAATTCCCTTACTTATATACACAAATTAAGATCATACATACCACCTTAGTTGGGCATGGAATATGATAAAACATTATAAAATCATGAAATACAACATGAAACATCCAATATGTAGTTGGTCATGCCTTCAAGTTAAACATACTCCTTTAAATCTTCAAGAATCCTAATTCCACTAGGTTTGCTCCAACGAAGCATAATGAGAATCTTGAGCTCAATAATTTTTTACCAACACACAATAACATATCATATGAATTTTCAATGACCTCCATAATCTTCATCAAGCTTACAATTTTGTAGCACTATTTCTCATTATGACACCCATTTGAGAACAAGGGCAACTAAATTGTCCCAAAACTAGTCTTTAAAAACATGGTCTTGAACATCCTTAAACAACACAAACCTTGAAAAATGAATGTAGTATAAAAATTCACCATGACCTTAGAATCATCACAACATTCTTGGACACCATGAAACAGGCATGAGGGCTTCAAGAACAATCTTGCAACATGGTCACCAAATTGTCATTACACCCTAAAAACCAGTCTTCCTATATTGACTTCCATAGACCCCTAAGGGATAGAACATGTCCAGAAACCACCATAGGCATGTATTATGTCTTCCATACTTCCTTTACCATATTTTTATTCATCTGGTCTAGTGTAAAACTTGAGAGAAAATACAACTTCTTTAGAAACTTACATTTTTTCTATGGGGTCCACACCCTATCATGACACACAAATGCCACCGGGAGAAAAATGGAGGATTCCTATTCAATATTCATTCATCATACTATCCAATCCAATCCATTCTGGTCATGTTGAAAAAATACTATCCATCGCTATCTAACTAGGGTTTAAGGAGGTTTTCAAACCACCTTATCTTCTTAACGATTGTTCATAAATCTTGGGGCCTTATTCTCTAAAATAATGCTTGGAGATCCTTCTTAGGACCCTTCCTCATCTCTCCTAAAGAACTCAACCTCCCATGCATAGGTCACCCATGCAAATGAGCATCAAACAATCCCTTTCAAGCTTGGTGTATGTACTTCCTTTAGCTTGATAATCCCAAAACCTTAACTTTGTGTCTTTTCCTTTAGCCCAATACTTGAAACTTCATATATACCCCTAGAATAACCTTCTTCACCTTTTCCCATGCTCAAAATTTCACTCCTAATATATTTTTCATCTTTCATGCCTCATTAGGTCACTTAGGGCTTAAGATAGATCTAGGCACAAACCTAGAAAAAATGACTTATCCTCATAAGTACACTTTGAGACATACATGAGTGTTTCTACACTTCATCTCCAAGCTATCCATGCACTTACCATTCTTAATCAACTTCTACATAATTTTTATCCCATGACATACCATCCTAAGATTCCTATTAGTTTTCATATTTGAGACCATGCATGCAACACAACACATAAAGACCACATTACCAATAAACCTTCACATGATATGACATCACACTCCTTTTTACATCATCTTGACACATCATACATCCATATTTGTCATTAATTACCTATGACTCTTGGCCGCATCATTGAAATAACTCCATGAACATTGAAAACTCGACACCTTCATCATCACACTTTTACATCAATGAAAACATTATGTTAGATGAATAACGAAGGACTATTTTCTCGTATAGTCTAAAGTGTGGTTTTACCACCCACTTTTTCTACTTGAGGTTGAAATCAAGTTTCAAGTACCCTAAATTTTTTATTCATGAGCATCATAGGTCTAAGGAAATCTTACATAATGTTACCTAAGTATAGATACACATGAGACTTGGAACGCATGTGGAGTAGGGAGAAGGTGCAAGAAGTTGTGTGTAATAGAAAAAGGTGAGAAAACCTAAGAACATAATATAAAAGGCACAAAGGATAAAGAGGAAGTGCACGATGGTTTATCACATGGTTTAAAAGGTACGATGTACATGGAAAAGAAGGTAAACACGTGAAAGAATTTTAGGTGGCAAGAAGAGTTAGTGCATTAAGAGATAGTAGCATGTAGGGGAAGAAGAAGACAAAGGCACATGAATGATACATAGGAAAATGGAGGAGACCCAAGACAATAACACCAATATGTAAGGATCACTAGGGAGCCTTAAGGAGGAGCAATGCACATGGTATAGGGCACATTTCTTGACAAAAATGGAGTGTATAATTTTTTTGAGGAAATTCCACAAGAAATCAAGTCTTGGAAGAACTATAGAAGGTGAAACTTGATGAGAAAAGATATGAAAAAAATGACAGAAAAGTCATAGGTGTTGGATCCATCCGATCACATGGTTGATAATGTAACAAGTCAATTAAAGGACTCGACTAGATAATCTAACCACTAGATTTATGTGGAACAATAAGAGTTTCCAGATGGTGATAAGGTGGATAAGGACATTTATGAATCTAAGTTTAAATTTGGTTATGAGTGGGAAAATTTAGAGAAGCCAATGAAGGGGAGAGAGAAGTGGAAAACAAATAGATGTGTGGCTATAAAAAGGGGTAGAGTTTTCCATTTTATAGGATAGTTGAAATAGAGAAGAGTTTTGTTAGTGTGAATGTGGAAGCATTAGAATAAGTGGGGTCGAGAAAAGGGTAAGAAGTCAACCATTGAGCCCAAGTGAAGAAATAACCAATCTGGGTAGGTCCTTAGGAGTCACTAGAGTCAGCAATAACTCCATGATAAGTTTGTAATATCCATATAGATAACAAGTCTTTGTAGATGATGTAAAGAAATTTTCATTAATATAAGTTTGTAACTTTAGCACAACCTAATGTGTGACTGTGTGTAGGAAAGTGTAGGGAGTACCCACCCTCCGTTAGAGTGACTCAATATTGACATGAAACATATCCAAAATTTTGTAGGTGGTCGAGAGTTTATTTGATACTTTTACAATTTATATTTTTCCTTGATCAATCTATTTTCAATTGTAATCACATCATATACATCAATTTTAGCATCAAATTTCCTTTGATAATATCTACAACGACTATAATTTTATCTTTTATATAACCTCTTATTTCAGATTGTTAAGATTCATCCTTACTATTTCTTCCATGTCTTTGAAATTATATATGTCTCTAAGTTATTAAACAAATATTTCAAGTCATGATAGACATTATACCTAAGGGATGGAGTTTGAGTAATATGTAATTGATTTGAAATCACATCCTATTTTTATTCTTTCAAATCTCATGTTTCCATCTTGAGTGAAGCTTCCACCACATTGAGAGGTTCAATGGATCACTCTCCATGTCTGCTTATCTTTCTAGATAAGATTATGATATATTATTTTATCCTAAAAAATACCTTGACATTGCCTCTTTATTCTTCTTGTTGTGACTATTTGTAATTTATTTTTCTTCTTGTTGTAGACCAAATGCACTTCACGAGGCTTGTATGCATAGGATTGAGATCTAGTGAATAAATATTTCTCTTGTCAATATTGTGTAGCTATCTCAATGTGTTCTTTATTTCACTCTAACACTTCAATGTTTATGGACATAATTGAGTAAGTATATGGTATCACCACTCTAGAAACTAAGGGATTTGAGGAAACTGAGGTAATAGGAATATGAATAGATAATTTTCTTATGGGATGACCCATAGGAATTACACTACAAACTAGTTTCCTTATTTGAATAATGGGATAACCCCTTAGTAATTTCATTGAAATCCTTGGTATTGGAAGTCTTGACACTAAAAACCTAGGTACTAATAATTTGGACACCGATAAATTAGTCCTAAACTCAATAATTGGTAAAAGGAACGATAACCAAATCATACCAAGCCAAAAACTCATATGCTAATCAAACACCATGATCAATAAGATGAAATCAATTTTCCAAAATAACTTTACATAAAATATTTGAAAACAAATGAGTAGCAATATCATATATTATTATGGAACTTAATGAAATACAATGAGAATGAGCCTTGCTTATATATGCAATGAATAACAATCTAAGAAATAGTCAAGGTCATAGATCAAGCCATAAATCAAGGAAAGAATTAGTCATCAAAAACCTAGTCAAGACTATAGATTTAGGAAAGAACTATACATCAAGGATCTAGTCAATACCATTAATCAAGGAAAGAACTATTCAATACCATAGATCAAGGAAATAACTATACCTAACAACTAGATAATATCCCCCTAATATCCAAATAAAATAAAAGAAATATCCACACATAAGTGGGTGAGGATAAATACAATAGAGGTAAATAAAGTACCTAGGTGAACATGAGCTAAGGTAAATACCTACTCTAACACCCCCTCAAGTGAAGCTAGGGGCCCAAAATAAAAGTGGCATATCCATAGTATGAGTCCCGACAACTAGGCCTGATTAGGTACTCATGTACAATATATCCATGAAGAAATATCAAACCAAAATAAGGAAAGAATCCTGCTAGAAGGAAAGAGAAAGAAGAAGAAGAAGAAGAAGGAAGATGTTCTCACGAACACTCCCCAAATTTTTTTATGAAACCCCAAGCATGCCACGCAACTCAAGGTAGCGAGGTGATGCAAAATGATTCGTAAAGATGTCTGCAACCTCTTTGCTGAGTTGGAATGTACTCCAAGCAAAGAAATCCATCTTGAATGTGCTTGACGAATGAAGTGGATGTGTATCTCAATATGCTTGGTCCGTTGGTGCTCAACTGGGTTGCGAGAAATGTGAATTACACTTTGGTTATCACACCAAAGTACAGTCAATGAATCCTATGGGAATCCAAACTCTATCAATAACTATTGAAGCCAAAGAATCTACGACTCACTATAACTTCTGCTCATGTACTCTACCTCTGAAGATGAAAGTGCAATAGCCTATTACTTTTTCACACCCAAGAAACTGGAGAAGAACCAAGACAAAAAGATATCCATAAGTGGAACACATGTCATCAATAGAACCTTGCCCAATCTGAATATGTATATCTAACCAACTAAGTAAAACCCCTAGTGTAGTTTAGGCCAAAGTGGGAAGTGCCTGCAAATGATTAAAATCCTTGTAGTAGCCTACCGTGACTACTATGAGAAGAATTTGCAAATCGAGATACAAGCCCTATTGCAAATGAAATATCAAGGTGAGTATGGGTCAAGTACATGAGACTTCTAACCAACTACCTATACAATGTAGGATCACAAATTGGATTGGTAAATGTGGAAGTAAGAGTAACCCCAGATCTGAAAAGGAGATGGACTTGGCTTGCAATCATCCATATCAAAGCGCCAAGAAGATCATGGGTGTACTTTTTCCACTCAAATGAATCACTCGAATGCATCGAGAAATATGCAATCCAAGGAAATAATGCAATAACATAATATTTGTCATGTCAATCTATGTATAAAAAGCCCTCTGCATAGTCTCGAATGTGGGAAGAAGATATGCCAATAAGTAACATATCATCGTATACAAGAAAAGTATCACAATATCCTCACCAACATGTTGGAGATACACTGTATAATTGGAGTGGAAACGAACAAAACCAATAGATAGAAGAAAATAATCCATCTTCTCATACCAAGCCCAAGGGGCTTATTTGAGACCATAGAGAGACCTTTAGAGCCTACAAACAAGAGAAGAATCTTGAACAAATACAACGGGTTGCTCCATGTATATTTCCTCTTTTAAATATCCATGTAAGAAGGCACTCTTCACATCCATCTGGTATATTGGCCACCCCTGTGATGTAGTAATAATAAGTACAAGGTGTACATAATCCATCTTGGAAATGGGTGCAAAATTCTCAAGGTAATCAATACCTTCAACTTGTGAAAAACCCTTGGCAACAAGACGAGCCTTTTACTTGTCAATGGACCCATCAACTGCATATTTGGTTTGGTATACCCACTTACAACTAACCATTTTTCTTCCTTTAGGAAGATATACCAAATCCCAAGTATGATTCTTCATCAAAGAAGAATACTCGGTTGACATCGCATCATCCCACTCCTGTATCCCAACAACCTTTGAAAAATATTATGGATCCTTAGAAACTACTTGACATAAAAGTCCAGAACCTGTAGAATGTATGTGATGATGCCTAGTGGGTGGAAGATCTTGTATGAATGATGTTGCCTCAGAAATTGTAGTACAATCCCACTTAGGCATAGTGAAAACATTAGTGGGAATAGGATCCTCAATGGAATCTATAACCTCCTCATCAACCTCCTCAAAGAAAGGATCCTCAAGATGAGATGAAGAAGGAGGCATGAAAGAATATGAAGAATCATGAGGAGTGAAGCACTCATCAAATTAAACATGTGTTTGAAAAATAACGTCATGAGTATCAAAATCTAAAAGTCGATAAGCTCTCATGTCCTCACAATACCCTACAAAGATCAAGGTTTTTCTTCTTATCCAAGGCTTTCCTTTTCTTCTTTGGCACAAAGGCCCAAACATGGCTCCCAAATACTCAAAAAAATGAGACATCTGGCTTAGTGTTGGAACAATATTTCTCTAGAGTCAAATGCTCAAGTGCTCTGTGTGGTGTGCAATTCTAATTAGTTGGCACAATTAACTTCTTATGCCCAGTAGAGAGGAGGTACATCTCTAGAATGCATCATAGAGTTAGCCATTTCCTTCAAATTTCTATTCTTCCATTCTTTGAAGCCATTTTTTTGTGGAGTATGAGGACCAAAATGCTGGTGAATAATGCCTTGAGTTGCCAAAAATTCAGAAAACTCATTGTTGAAGTACTCCCCCCATTATGCAACTAGAAAATTGTTTCTTGACCAAAGCCTTGAATACTTTGAAGTGTGAAAAGACATTAATTTTGTACTTGAGAAAATAAACTCAAGTACGCCTTGAAAAATTATCAATAAACGTAAGTGTATACTTAGCTCAATTGAAAGAGGGGTAGGAAAGACCATCAAGTCACTATGCACAAGCTCAAGTGGTGAAGAAGCTCTCTTAGAAAAATTCTTAGGAAAAGGATCTTGGTGTTGTTTTCCTAATGCAAAACCATGAAAAACTCTCTCAAGACAAGCAACTCTAGGAATACCATCTACCATACCATGAGTGCTCAACTCTATCAAATATCTGTAATTGAGATGTCCAAAGCTCTCATGCCAAATCTTACTCTTTGAATCTACATGAGAAACCAATCCTTTCCCTATAGAGGAAGTGTCATCAAAACCCTCAAAGGGGATAGTCTAGAACTATGATCAAAAATACCTTAAGCAACAAGTGAATGAGGCTCCTACAAAGTTCATACTTCTGTCCCATGTGGTGTAAAAGTCATTGTTTTTCCTTGACTAGAATGAAAATTTGATATACAAAAATCAAATTTGTGGTGATGTTAGGAACATACAATGCATCTTGGATACTATCACCATCAGGGTGTATATCACCTTTTCCCTCAACAGAAATAAAGGAATAATCTCCAACCTCAATTTTTGAAGTAGAACTCAAATCAAGAGAAACAAAAGACTCATTGGAAGAATTCATGTGATGAGAAGCACCAGAATCTATAACCCAACTATCTGCAAGTGGTGATTGAGATCTCCCAACAACATTAAGTGTTTTGTTATGCTGATTAGAAGGAGGTGGAGTGAAGATAGAAATTGTGTGTTTCTTGATTGCATCCTTTAAGGCTTGCATTCTCTTATAACACCTATGTTCTTCATGACCAATACCCCCAAAAAAAGAGCATGAAAGGCTAGAATTATTCTTGGATTTAGAAGACTCCTTGGGTTTTGAGTTGTTTTCTTTTGGTTTAGGAGCATTTTGAGATGGATAAGGGGTGGATTTGGTTCTAATTTTTGGTTTTCCTTTCCCTTAGGATTAGATGCAACTAATTCCTTTTGAGAGGTGGAAGACTCAAGGTTAGACAATTTAGATTCTTCCATAATAAGTCTTTCAAAAAATGTTTCTAAGTTAGGCATTTTGAATGTGTCACCTAAGGCATCCATTCTAGAGAAAAAGATAGAAGAAAAGATTTGAAATGGTCCTCTCAACTTTAATAGAATCAAGTAAACACACTCTTCATCTTTCTTATCTCTTCCACTCCCCTTCAACTCGTGTCGACAAATGCTTTCTTGGTAAGATAGTATATAACTATTGGAAAATATTTAGGATTAAGAGAGGTGATCTCAATTTCAATTTGCATGGCTCTCATATGATCCACCTTACCAAATAAATCCTCCAATTTCTCCCATATTTTTAAAGGAGAGTAACATTTTTCCAAATGAAACAAAATAATATCACTTACATAAGTTACTATTAGACTCATACACTCATCAAACTTGCACTGGTACTGAAATTTCTCATATTCTCTAGTGAACACCGGTTTTTTTTTGAAGAAGTTAAAGCCCACAATCCTTTCAGGTTAATTATTTTTTCCATTATGCATTTCCATATGTGGCAATTATGTGTTATTAATGGCTCAACATGATCTAATGCATTTTACTCTCAAAATAAAAATTTCCAATGGAAATATCATGAAAAACCAAGCACTTTTGCAAAAAATGACACTCAATTCTGAGTTTTCGATCAAAAGATACAAGCTTTTCAATATTATGCTCTACTATTTATTTTAGTTGCCACTAAAACAAAATAAAATGCTATTGCCTTCACAACACAAATAAAATTAAAGGGTTAGATATAAACACCGCTAGTAGGAATCACAAGTTTTAAGCCGTCATAGACCATACCATATGACCAGGGGCTAAGGATTTCAATGGTGCTTTTCTAAAACACTTAATCCTTCCCCACTAGACTATATTTACCCATAGTTCAAAGAATTTTAATTGATAGAAATGATGTCATCTATGGTTTAGAACTTATGTGACATTTTAAAATGGAAGTATAAGCCTCTCTTATCACATTAGATGATATTTTCACTTGAGTGGGAAGAGGAAAAACTTGTAGAATACTCATTTATAAATAGTTACTTGTAGCATCTAGTGAACTAAGAGCAATTTTTATTGTTGGATTGATTCAAATTAATCGTGTTGCCTTAATCTTTCTTATGATTTCATCTACAAAATAAAGGATCATATGCTACTTATATGTATTTACCCATATATGAACATAGGGATGAGGATACTTGTCGCTACCCCGGTTAATTGACTTTTTACATATACACGAGGATCCCACATCCTATATATTCGGTGTAAGATTGGCATAAGGCTAGTGATGTATTACAAAAACTTGAAGAAATGGATAAGTAGTAAACTTATATTTTTCAAGAGATAAGGGGAGATATGGTAATGGTTGTTAATTTACTCCCTTATACTATCCACCCACTCTATACTCAAATTGATGTGCCACCTTTATGGATGATAATTGTTTTTTCCCATTATTGGGTAATTGGAAAAGAGGTGTCAAATCACCTTCAATTTTGATCAAAATATATCCTTGATAATATCAGTAAGCTCCAATTTTATTAATGGATTCTCTCAATTATCATAGGATTATATGTCTTCCTACCCCATGGATATAGTAATACAAAATAAGATACTAGATGTCATAAATATACATAATATTAGGGAAATTATTGTGGTTGTATAACATGGAAAAGAAAACATGTATTGAGGTAGTGGTGGTGGGTAACTTGTTTGAGAATGGTGCATCAAAGGTAAAGGAAGTAAAGATAGGTCCACAAAGTATGATAACATGTGAAAGTTTCTCTCTACAGCTTCCATATCCCAACACAATTTAAATTTGAACTATAAGATCTCACCAAAGTTAGGCTTCTTTCCTTTCATAATCATGATAAGCAGGGGAAAATAGGATTGGTTCACATGGCTATCCTTGTCCGCCCCATAAAGTCTATTTAGAAATACCATGGAAACTTTGATCCCCTTCCTAAAAAGGAAATAGGAAGACTCAACTTTGATTCTTTTATACTTGATCCATCATTCACCCATGACTTTAATTCATCCATGACATCCTCTCCACCCATGAATTATCGCACAATATCTTGATTGTAAGATATGCCTAGTGTAGGAATTTTATACATATTATTAAAAACATTTCTAGTGGCTATAAAAATGAACTTACCTATGACATTTGAGATGTTTGTTCTATATTGGAAGGAATAGGTTTTGAAGACATCCTCAAGTAAATCATCACAAGGGAATAATTTTGGATTAGATTCAATGTCGTGAAACCCCATATCTATGATAACTTTAAATTAATCATTGTTTTATTTTTTCTATGAGAGCTCTTTCCCTTTGAATTATGCATCATAGTTACGTGCCTCCTTGAAAACGTTGCTCTAGTTCGTTAAATGGGACGGGAATAATTTGGTAAATAAATTAACCCTCATCTCCGGTTTTTGAAGAAGATAAAGATGAATCCTCTATCTTGGGATCCATTTCTTCTCTATTCTATATTTTGAAACCTCATCCAATCAATAGACTCAAATGTGCTCAAGCCCTTCTCTATTTTCATGTTAAATATATGTCAAAACTACTTTATTCCCCTTAGCAATATCTCTCGTACAAATAAAATTTCAAACAATGGCTCTTGTAAATGGATATGTGACTATAATAGACCCCTTTTCTTAATCTCATGTGATTTAATTGTAGACATCTTGAGTAGTTTTTGGTTATAGCTAGTTCAATCTCATTAATGACAAAGTGAAACTCATGGATTTCAAATTGTGTGACTTGGCCTTTTGGATTCGAAGTTTTAAACTAATTTTTCTTTTACTTGGCCTCCAATCTCTTCCAATGTATATGACACTTGTACCCAATCAATTTCGACATTCTATGTAGTTCCCTTGGGCCTTAACCTTCCATTGAATGACACGTGTCCAACATTGGTGCATTATTAATTATTATCAAATAATGTAGTGTTAATACGTGTCTCGTATATGGTGATTTTCTATTTGTTGGAATTTGTCATTCATTAGAATGTCGATGAATGACATGTGGCCACCATCGGTGCCAATGTTCAACACATCTTTCTTTAAACCTTAGTTTTTGTTACCATTTCTTATCATCACATAAATATGATAGTTAAAAATTGTCTCTCAATACAATTGTCTAACATGAATTCTTGTATTCTTGAGCTATGGGTTAGTCCTTATTATATACATACGCTTAATGAATGACACTTGTCCATTATCGGTGTAAGTACTTACCATTAGAGTTGAAATGTTTAACTTAGCTTACAATTTTCTCATATAGCCAATGTTTGAGACATATACTTCAAGTAAATTGGTACTTTGTTAGTATACCACAATAAATTTTCAAATGATAAATTTTGTATTCTTTGCCTAATATAAAGTCAAGTTATATGAAGGTCTTTACACATTTCTCTTGACTAAATTTATTTTAAAACTTTATTATTTTTCCAACTTTTCATGATCATCCCTACACACCAAATGAAATTAAAATATACATGTGAAAGTACATATTTTATTGATAAAAAAATGAAAACCAATACAATGAATCCATATGAATTTATACAATTCCTAAGCATGTAAACACAAAGTGATTCACTATACATCTTTTGGATTTTTATATGGGATTGGGTAGTTGTTCATTCGATACAAGATTGAACATAATCATTTTAATATGTATGAAGGTTGTGATTATGGGGAATTTCCCATTCAAAACAAAGTAAATTTGATTTATTTTTCTTATATGATTCCTATATGATAATGGAAAACTCCCATTCTAAAACAAATTAAATTTTATCTATATTCTTCATAATATATGATTCCTATATGACAATGGGCATCTGCCCATTCTTTATCTCATAATAATTCAACAGAGAAGAGTTAGAATAATTCATGCCTAAAATTTTCTTCAAATCTTGTGCTTCACAAGCCGAAATAGTCTTACAAAACAGAGGGAGCCCAAAGTGGAAATGGTCAACAAAACTTTAGTGGAGAGAACAAACAATATCTCGAAATATTCTTTAAATATTCTAATTCACAAGAAAAAATGGTCTAACAAAATACAGGCAGCCCAAAGCAGAAGGATGAATAAAAAAGTGGAAACTATATGAAAAAGTAAGCGGAAGGAACTACAACAAAGAGATTGCTTCGCCAACCCACGATGAACCTTGCAACTCCCAACCTCTCTCATCATTGAAAATAATAACTGTCATCAATCTCTCTATAGTGCTATGGAGTGGCATGAATTAATTGCCATTAATTTTGCCAATTTCACTCCAACAGCGGTTGAAGACATGTTTGACAAACATGTACCTTCAATTAATAAATAAACAGTGGAAAACAATTTATTTACAAATTAATGGTCTCATTATGCCATGTTCAAAAGGACACAATACACATAGACATAATGGGCATATGTCCATTCTCATACAAACAAACTTTTTTATCTTGTATTGAATGGGCATATACCCATTCTCATATAAAAATCATAGAAGAAAATACACATAGACATAATGGGAATATACCCATTCTCATACAAAAACATTTTAATCATATATTGAATGGACATATGCCCATTCTCATATAAGAATCGTAGAAGAAAAGTACACATAGACAAAATGGGAATATGTCCATATTTTTATCTTGTATTGAATGGGCATATTCCCATTCTCATATAAGAATCATAGAAGAAAAATAGAGGTAATATTTAATTTTTTAAGAATAGACATTGCTCATTCCCACATCCTTTATAGTGATATTAAAAAAATTAAGTTCAACATTGCTTCAATGAGTCGAATGGTTAGAATATGCATATGCCCATTCTCATAAAAACAAAGAGTTTTATTATTATTATGAGAATGGGCATATGCCATTTCTCATACAAACAAAGATTTTTATCATTATGATGAGAATGGGCATATGCCTGTTCTCATAAACTCCATATAGAAAGAAAGAAAAATTCTCCTACGTGAAACATAAAGAATGAATGACAATTAGATCCTTTTATGAGAATGTTTAAAATGGATAGATGCCCATTCTCATAGTTAGGGAATATGGGAAGTATGAGGAATTCTTGTAAAAGTAATATATGTTATGTTAATATGATGAAGATATTTGGATGAAGTGGTTAACAATCAAGTTTCTAATTAACTTCTATTTAACCTCTATTTAGTTATTTCTCATCATTTAAATTCAACCTAAATTCTTCTTCTATGATTCCTATAAGAGACTCGGCATCTGCCCATTCAAGATAAAAATGTTTGTTTGTATGAGAATTGGCATATGCCCATTCTAATCATTGAAATGCAAGAAATATTGAACTTGATCATTACTATGGGGAAAGTAATAGGATATAAGAGTGAAAAGGAATGGTCAATCTAATACAAGAAATATTTAACTTAATCAATTTAAAAACTATATGAAGGTTGTGAGAATGGGAAACTTTCCATTTTAAAATGAATTAGATTTTATCTATATTCTTCTTTTATGATTCCTATATGGGATTGGGAAGTTGTTCATTCGATACAAGATTGAACATAATCATTTTAATACCTATGAAGGTTGTGATTATGGGGAACTTGCCCATTCAAAAACAAAGTAAATTTGATCTATTTTTCTTATATGATAATGGGTAATCACAATCCAAAAAAATTAAATTTTACCTATATTCTTCATATATGATTCCTATATGACAATTTTACCTTTATGTTTATCTCGAAGGTGAGCTCACCCACCCACTTTCGACATATCAACATGTTATCCCATCTCGGCAGTCAAATCACTCACCTAACTCGGTAGGTTAGCCTCAAACCTAGCTCGTGAAGTCAGCTCACCCAACTAGCTCGGTCCATCAACCTCGATCGCTCATCTCAAGTAGGTCAGCTCTCCTACCCATCTTGAATGGCAAGCTATACCGACCAGCTTGAACAACCAACTCAACCAGCTTAGCTACTAGCTGACAGCCAACTCAACAAATTAGCTCAACCGCCACCAACATATCAGCTAGCCCACCTAACTCGGATTGTCAATTCACCCTCTAAGCACTATAGGACAACTCACTCGCTCATCTCGGTGAGTCATCTCACCCATCAAGATCGGCTTGTGTAGCTCAACCACCCATTCGGGCCTAGGTAACTAGGTCACCCATCTTGAAAAATAAGTAATGTTGCCTAGGTGGTAACCCCACACTGTACTTTGGTAATAATAAAACAATTAACTCCCTGTCTTAGCATGAAGGATTGGAAGTGGATTTCTTAGAATCATATAATTTTTTTGCAAGGGGAATGTGATCATGTTGAGACTCTGAAACATGCATGAAACAATCATATTTAGATGCATCCTTTTATAACTATGGAGGATAACAACTATGCAAGTCTTACAAAATATTGAAGTGATATTCTTAAAACCCATAATATAAAAAATACAAAAGATCTAAAATACGAAATTATAATTTATCTTTATACCTAAAACTTGAAATACAACAGAGAAGAGTTAGAAGTATCTTTGAAACTTATCTTCAATTTAAAAAAGAAGTAAAAATTTTCTTCACTATAAAAAGTAAATTCTTCTTCTAATAATGAGTCATTCTCACTGCGGAACTCACCCACACATCTCGGCAAATAAGTAATACCACCTAGGTGTAAGAACACTCTGTACTTTGGTAAAATCATAACAGATAACTCCTCGTATTAGCAACTATGATTAGGTTAACAACTACATATGTCTTACAAAAATTGAAGTGATATTCTTAATACCCATATCAAAAATACAAAAAAGGCATTATCTTTAAACCCAAAACAAAATATAAGGGAAAGAAAACCAAATGATATTCTTCATCTCATAATAATTCAATAGAGAAGAGTTAGAATAATTCATGCTTGAAATTTTCTTCAAATCTTGTGTTTCACAAACCAAAAAAGTCTCATGAAATAGAGGGATCCCAAAGCAGAAATGGTCAACAAAAATTTACCGGTGAGAAAAAATAATATCTTAGAAATATTTTGTAAATCTTCTACTTCACACGGAGAAATGGTCTAATGAAACACAAATCTTCTACTTGATAGGATGAAACAATCTAAAATGAAATAAAAGCAACCCAAAGCGGAAGGACAAACAAAAAAAGCAGAAACTAGATGAAAAATAAATCGAAAAGGATAAAAATAAAGAGAGAGATTTGTCGACCACAATTAACCTTGCAATTCCCAAGACCTCTAGTACCATCATCAAAAATAGTAACCGTCGTCATTCTCTATACCATGCCATGGAGCGACATGAATTAATTACCATTAATTTTTCCAATTTCCCTCCAATGGGCGGTTGAAGACGTGTTTGACAAAAAAGTACCTTCAATTAATAAATGGTGGTAAATAATTTATTTGCAAATTAATGGTCTCATTATGCCATGGTCCAAAACAAATATAAATATTAAACAATATCGTAACCATGTTTTAGGTTTAATAATTGCACTTAAAATAAAATTTTAATTTTCAAAAAAGTTAATAGCCATGTTTTAGGTTTATTGAATATAAAATAAAATATAAAATTTAAACTTTATCATAATCATGATTTATTATAAAATTTAAACATTATCATAGCTATGTTTTAGGTTAGATGTTTAATTTCAAATTTTAATATTATTATTTTATTAATGACATGTCATATATGGTATGAATACTATTATTTAATTTTCTATTACGATTGGAAATAAGATTTATGAATATATTTAAATTTTTATTATGTTCTAGCACCTTCTCCATTCATTAGTGTCTCATTGTTTTCAATAATAAATACGAGAAAGAGGAGAGGGGATAGTTAGTGTTGGTGCTCAAAATGATCTTACCCCTTTGTCTTGAACATGCCTTCAAATTTTTTTACGTTGTTTGGTTTTCCCATGTGAAAATGCAAGTTCAAATGTTACAGTCATGCTAAATCCATATGAAAATACCGTGTTTAGGATGTTATGCCTCTTTTTCGATTGAGGATCATGATATACATATTGTTCTTAAGGATCCCTGCAAAAATAAATCGTGAATCAGTTTTAAACCATGAAAAATGCCTTTGTATACCATTCCTTGGTCATGTTGTGAATTTCATGTTTGTCTCGTCGCTTGATGATATACGGTGTTCTCGATTGGTTGACAGTATGGCGGATTTAAGTTACAAAAGTACAACAATTGTATAATATTAACAATTTTCTAACTTGGCCCCAAGGCTCGATGAATATTCCTTCGAATATTCGTAGTCAAAAATGCAAAAATAGAAATTGACTCTACTTCTAAGGAGATACACGTGTCATAGGTTGGTTGAATGTGGGGATCAAGCCCTGATTGTATTTCTTGACACTAAGGTGATAAAGTATAAAATTATAAAGAAGCTCCCGAGACCTACCAAGGACATATAGTGCTTTCTCATAAAAGCAGAAGCGAAGGTCCATCGAGCAAATTGGTAACTTTGAGTTCAATTGAGAAAGAGAAAAATATTTAGAAATAACCTGCAGCTCCGCCACCATTAGGATGCAACCACGTGTCAAAATTGGGATGAAATTTAAGGGTGAGTGATCGGCTCAAATAGCTAAACATGTCTGCATTTAAAACATGATGTAAAAGTGTAAAAAGTTTCCCCGAGCCCGCATTGCATAAGACTATTCCACGTGGATGGCTCATATTTAAAATTGGGAAAGGTGAAATGGAGGGCCATGATGTAACACATTAATGACTACCACCATTAATGCATTTTTACACAAATCAAGGAGGAATTTTGAAGTCTTCGAACATATTGAGATTTTTTTAATCATTTGTTGAGATTTGGATGCCATTGTTAGCATAATTTCTTGGAGAATAATGTGAGATTGATTACATAACATGAATAGAGAACTAGATATTGAAAAGCCCTCGAACCAGAGCCAAATTACATGGATATTCACTAGAAAATTGGTAAGAACTAAGATACTCCCATACTCTTATTCATTGCAAGGAAATTCAAAGTAAAACTAGGGCATTAAAGATGAGGACCATGCCATTGGGTTTTCTGTTATTTCCGAATCACTAGTAATATAGACAAAATCAAGATACAAATTTGATGAATGCTTGACCTAGATGAATTCCTACAAAGAGTCAATAGCCCAAACAAGAGTGAATTAATGGAAGCGATTCAAACTAGTAATATTGCTTTAGCTGGTGTTATTTCACCCTCAGTACACTACCCAGAATTGGTAAGACTTTGTGCCATGAATTATGATCTAGAGAAGAGGAAAGTATTGGATGGAAGTGGTAAATCAGTATTAACTTTGACACCCGTAGCCATCAGGATAATGCTAAAATTTTATGTGATTATAAATCCAATAACCTTGGGTATCGACTTAGCCCTACAAGTTTTGAAGCTAAGAAAAAGGACTATGAACGACTTATAAATACCAAATGGTTTTCAATAGAGAAGAAAACAACCACTTGAATCCTTAAAAGACTTGTTAGGGAACAATTCATTGAGGAAGTAGAAGATGTGATTGTATTATTGAGTTGAATGGCTAGATTAGAAACAATAAATGAATTCAAGGAGTGGATGTGCACCTATATGTGGATAGTTCTAGAGAAGAAGGGGAACATTTTTGGGAAACCTTCATTACAGAAGCACTTCATGACCACATGATAGCACTAGAAACAAAAATGGAGATGGGTGGCACTAGAGAATTGGAATTTTACATGATGACCTACTTGATTTATAATATTGCAAGCCACAGGCGGTTCCTTGGCCTTGTGCCACATGCTAACTTTAAAAATGCCAAATGCATAAGATATTCCCTTAATTACAGTTGGGTAATTGGAAAGATAATGTGAGATTGGTTAATGATGCCTTCTTTGCACCAATCATATGCTTATTTAGGCTAGAATGGGAATAGTATAGGATTTATGAGGAGGCTAGAAAAGTAATCATGGAGTATGGATGTTATTTCATTCAGTACAAGAAGTTTACATACATCAAGGTTAGTGGATTTGAAGGCCAACCATGTAAGCTGCCTAGATATTTAGATGACAAAATGGCCTTGTGTGAATTGGCAAGACAATTGACACCAATTCACAAACTAATTGCTAGAAAACACAAGACAAACATCAAGTTCCCCATCAAGATTGGAAGGTACTCCTTCCCTTCAATTATAAAGGCTAGATTAATGGAAGATGAGATGAAAAGGTTTGAGATGGAAAGGTTTGAGGCAAGGACCAATTATGACATCAGGTGGGTATTCAACAATCTTGCAAACAATTTTGAACATGAGCCTCAATTTGAGGATTATTGGATGAATTGCAAAGATGAGGAGGAGGTTAGGCTAAGAGACTTCTCAAGAATGACCCTCACCCAAATTATAGACTTCAAGATTGTTTTTATCCCTAAGGGATTTGTGGATGATCCACATACTATGAGTCAATACTATCTTGATCAAATGGTGGAGGTACAACCAATGGTTCCCTTGAATTGGAATGAAGAGAATTCAGATGACTTATATGCCCGAATAACTGATGTAATAAGAAGAAAATTGAATTGGTTAGCCCATAAAAACATTGATTTGTTAATTCAAAGCACAAGAATTCTTAACAAATTTAGGGATTTGGGAAAACTGAAATATGACCTTCCTCTCTTGAAAGAAGGAGCTAGAAAAATGGATTCATTGGGAAGAAAGGCCACTCAATTGCCATCAAAAAGGCCTACCATAGGAATAGTGTATTAATGGACTTCTACTACCAGTGGAATTGGTACTTCCATGTCTAATATAAAGTAGAAAAATGAATAAATTCTCCAAAAATCAATTCAAAATTCTACTATCACTTTTGTAGTTCCACTATAATAAAAAGAAAGGGTCCAACTACACAAAGGGCCCCTCCAGAAGTGTTGCTAGAATCTCAGAACATTGAAAAGCTAATGAGAGGAGCCATAACTAGTGGCAACATCCAATCTAAATCACATAGTGTTGAAAGAAAGGTGGCACTAGATATTAAGAAATTTGAAAGGGCACACAAGAGACAAAAAGTTGTGTATGAGCCAATTTTGGTAAGAGAAGGTGCTCATACACACAAGAAACATAAGCACAAGGATGTAGTGATTGATCCCCAAAACATGAAAGAAATGATGTTTCCCAAGTACAACATGTAGCATCAGTGCCTTTATTTTCATCTTTTTCTTTAGAGGGAGTGAAAATTGGGAGCACTTAGGAATAAAAACTCAAAGTAATGTCTTATCTGACCTAGTAGATAGTGATGTCTTAAATCAAGGTGTGAAAACATCGAAATAATGTCATTTGAAAATGTCGGTATAGCTTCATTTGAAAAATTGCAAGAGTCGTAAAGAAAGTCGGAGTAGAGATAATGGATGTTGATACTAGTGAGGAGTTTACTACATTAGATGCATTTAATATGTTTATTGATGAACAAATAGTAAAGAATGTAAGTGATCTTCAAATACGTGAAGAAGAAGAAAAACTACTCATATGCCAACCACTAAAATTAGAGTTCAAACATCAAAGGTATTATCTGCAAATCAAGAAGATCCAGAGTTGAACAAGCTAGAAGTACCTAGTAGAAAAAATGTAAGTACAAAAGTATTGGATGACAAGGATCCCTCCCATGAAGTCAAGGTCACTAAGGATAGTGAACCATCTCAAACAAGGAAATTTGCAGATGAAAATATAACAGAGGTTTCTCAAGATGCAATTGTTAAGGATAAGGTTGTTGATAGTATGGATGTACAAGATTTGGGTAAAGCTAAGGAAACAATAATGGAAATCCAACCCACCATGTTACAACACGAGGTATCATCAGAGAAAAAAGATGATAATGTATTATCTCAACAAACTCTAAAGGAGGTGGAGGTCATGGAAGGAAAAGGAGTGCCTGCAAGACACATATCAACTCAAGAAACTCCCCAAAGAAAGGTTGAGATTGCATCAGCTGAAGAAATAAAGAAAGTGCATATTGTAATCACTATGTAACTCATAAGGAGACTGACTAGCCCAAAACTCAAGATCAAGAAGGAAAACCATCAAGGGAAGTGTTAGCACATGATGAGAATAAAGAGACAACATTGGTAGTTGAAAAAGAAAAGTGTGAAGAACCATTAGTCCAAACTGCATAAAGAGGGGTCAAAGTAGTTGGTGGTTATCCCGAAAAACCCCAAAAATAACTTTAGGAAACAAAATTTGGGACCACTCTTACAAAAGGATGGATAGGAGAGTTGATCTCAAAGGAAGAAGAGGAAATTATTCCTGTGAAGGCTATAGATCTCACAGCTCTATCTTTTCCAAAACCAATAAGAACCTCCAAAATGGCTAGACCAAAATTTATACTGATCCACTGGGATCTAAACCTTTAGAAGTGGAAATACCTCATGAGGGAAAGGCAAGAGAAAATATAACAACCAATGATTATAGTGTCAACTTATTCCCTTAGGAAATCCTTCAAGTGACCAATTGAAATAGGGATTATCAGAGGTAATAAGTGACTTGTTGAAAAAGGTTGATGAGGATAGGATAAATAAGAAACAATTGAAAGAAAAAGTCAAAACTTTGAGTTCTAGTCTACAATAATTAATTAGGTAGTCTAGTCAATCTCAAGCAATTACCTCTACTAATACCCCTGAAGGCATGGAAAATAGTGATAAGGATGTTAAAAATTTCAGGTTGTGGACACATGGGTTGAGAAGTTGACAAAAAGGGGGAAAGAAGTAATTGAAGAATCCAGGACAAAGTATGAAGAGCTCAAGAATAAGCTTAATGAAATTGATGACCTGATTGAGTAGTGTGATAATGAAATCTTCTACTTTGAAGGAATTTTTCCCAAGTTAAATTGTATAACTCAACTCAGTGATGAATTGGTTGAAAAAGAAGGGATTGTGCCATAGGAATTTAGGGGAACTCAACATGCTATGGAGGAGTTAGCAAGGATCAGGGTGGAAGTTTTGAATGGAATCAAAGAAAAGATAGAAGCCAACAAGAAATGGGTTGATGATACCTTAGATGTTATTGATTATAAACTTGAAGGTATAGTTTTTGACAAATCCAAGAAAATCTATGGTGATCTAAAGGATGACTTTTTGTTTAGTTCTTTTGAGAAAAAACATTCAAAAATATGACTTTTCTTATGAAATTATTAAAGCAATGAGGAAAATTGAGAACAAAATTATAGAGTTAAGAGCCAGGCCATTGGAATACAAGCAGAAAATGGGCCACTGTGTGAATGTAATAACAAGATAGACATTGATTTTCCAACTCCATACAGGGCCATATGAATAAGAAATCAACGAGATTTTTCAAAGGTATGATGCACATGTGGCAATGCTACAAGAAGAAGAAGAATCAAGAGAAGAAGATGAAGCAAAAAAAGGATGCGAGAGATGAAAGATGATAAATAAGCTTAGGCTTGTCATTCTTAAAACTTTATCTTCTTTTTTTCATTCATAACTGGTGTTTAATTTGATACTATTGCTTCATGAAGGATGAATATTACTTTTAAAACTTGTTATTCTCTGATATAAATTATAATTTGATACAATGCATTAGATTTTATATTGCTTGGATGAAATTTTATGTCCATTATAAAATCATATAAACTAATGAGATGTTTGTACTTTTTGTATTTTGAAAAAGAAAAATGGGGATCTATAGGGGCCCCAACCCATGAAAAGAAAGATTACATATATCCTTAAGAGTTGTATCACAAAAAGGGGACAATAATAAGAAACTTTAAGCATCCAATACCACAAACTCCTGTGCCACAAAATCCTCTCTGCAAAGAGGAAGTTTCTTCACTATTTTTTTCCTAAGCCCATGTTCATCCATCCCTAGTGCCATTTGAAAAAAAATAATGTCTCCTTCCAGTGTGTGAGACATGCCCATTGAAAAAGGTCATCCATACTAGACAAGGGACCATCTAACAGACTAAGAAATTCTGACTACCTCTTGTAAGAAGAGACCCATTCACCCATATCCAAACCACCTTTATAAAATGCCCTTTTTCCTTTGGTTTTGGTAAAATATGTTTGCTATAAGAATCTTGAATTGGAAGGGAAACCATAAATGACTTTGGAACAACTGGAGTAGAAGGCATGGAGGTAGTAACTGGAGTAGAAGGCATGGAGGTAGTAATTGGAGTAAAAGGCCTGGAACTAGACTCACCCTTATGATTTTTCACAAAAGGAAATGATGGTTCAGGAGCTAGAGGGGGTTTAGTCATTGGTTGCTTTTCCTCCAAAACTCAAACACGATGTTCCAGTGCATTCAACTTATGGTAAAGGGAAGGCACTATATTCAGAGATATCTCCATCAAGCACATATGATCCTAGGGGAATCTCTTTTACAAAAAATGCTTCATTAAAAATAAGTGGGCATACATGATTTCCTATACCATGCACACTAGGCCTGCTCACCATCCAAAATCTCCTCAAATCATTAGGAAGTCTTTGATACTCAAGCCAAAATAGATGAAAATACATTATTTGAAAGGCAGAAAATACGGGACTTATCTTGACAAGCCTTCTAACCAAAGGTAACTCGAACAACTACAATCACAAAGGACTAGTATAGTCCTTAGGGTCATCAATCTCAAACATCATTCTCACAAATGTTTCATCTGGACCCGACAAATCAAAAATAGAATGCAAATATTTAGAGGATATCTCCTTCAAGTTGGATGTTACTCGTGTTTTTTCCATAATGCAGATAAATTTCCTCAAAATACCTATACTCGAAAAGAAATTCTGAATTCATGAATTAAATGGTGTGTTTTTAAAGGAAATTCGAGGTAGGCGAGAGCTGAGCTAGGTGCAATCATGGTGAAATTACTTTAGAGATCCCAATAAGATATCTGCAGAGGAAAATAAAGGTTAAATGAATTGGAATTTGAGCAGAAAATGGTGATTGATCTGATTTGACAAGAACCATGCATGATAACTAACCTAGAAAGGCATGAAAATAAATACACAACATCCAAGAAATTTTTTTGAAAAGAAAATGAGAGCATCTATCAAATCAAATCACCTAGAGGTGCTCAAAAGTCATCAAAAGTGGATATCTAGTCACCAAGTGAAAAATAATAATTAAATAAATGGCCAAAAGTGATGACATGGCATCCCAGTCATATGTAAATAGAGAAAAAACATGAAAACTGGCAACATTTGATGAGGAATCTTCATGAGAATAACATAGATTAAATTATATGTTGTAAAGGGGAATATTCCCTTGAAGATTCATGTTTTTGGGGAAAAATTGGAAAGCGAATGAGTGAATTGAATTGTATAAATGCGATGAGAATAATCTCGCATAAAGGGGTTTAAAATTTTCTGAGATATTTTTGAAGGAAAGGAAACTCGAGAGAATTTTTTTTTCCCAGAACTTGTTTGAGAAACCTATTATTTTTTTTAAGCCTTAAGATTAGATCATGTCAAGATGGTTGCAAGTGTACATCCATTGAAAAACACTGAGACTATAGATCTACTTTCCCTTGTTGATAAATTTGATGAGCCTTGAATTAATTCTACTAATCAAGAGCATTGTTGTATCTACTATCAAGATGAAACACTTTAAAATATTTATTCATGCTCCCATTGCAATATTATTTTAGAGATCCTTTAAGTCAAATAGAACTTAATCATTTTGGTGGCATTCTAGAATTTGCAATTGAACTGTTGAGAAGGGATTTCATTTCATTTGTGTAATAAACAATTTTAAAGTCATTATGTCTCCACTTTGTTAAATGTTGCTTGTAAGCCTTTGAGTGAATCTTAGGTGTGATAAATTGTGAACCTCTGATGTTTTATTAAGTATTCAACATGAGCTTTTATGTTTAAATCCTTAAATATTGTGTTAAACTACTCATTCTTGGGCTTTCATGAGTGTACATCTTCTAATTAAAGGTTCATTGTGAGCTATTTGAGGTGTATTTATCTTGCACTTGGTAGATCTCCCAACATTTGTTAAAATTTCCATGAAATATGGTATAATCAACTTTATCCTACTTAATTCCCCAATCAAATACAACCAAAACCAACTAATCATACCAGAATTACCCATGTTTTCCTCATTAAAGCCAAAATATGCCAAATCAAGTTGGTTCCATACTATCTTTAGTAGTTTGAGCTTTGTTTAGAAGACATCTGCACTTTGTCTAGAAGTGACAACTCGTGAGAGTTAGCCTTTGCTGAATTGACCATGTCTTCCTAGAGCTGTTTTTCAATTACTTTACAAAGGAGTGCCAAATATTGCTGATACATCCATCCCACTCACAAATACAGACTATAGAACAGGTCCTCTCACCTTGGATAAAGGCAAAGCCTAAAGTAGGAGGGTAGGTCATACCCTCATCATGGTGCTACTTGAATCCTCCGAGATTGAGTGACAATGAGATGATGAAATCATTCCTCAACTTAAATGACACAAATATAGATCCATCATCCTCTAAGCATCCTTCTCATTTTATTGATGTTGCTCGGCCACAAAGGGAGGACCAATTTGGGTACCAACACCACTCTAGTGCCATTGCTGAGAGACTTATTTGTGCAAATACAGATAAATATCAACCTCTAGTAACACTTCATACATGTTTAGATGAAAATATGTGGTCTAAACATCATCCTTTGTTGAGCTTTGTAAAAATCAAGCTAGATCGGTTATTTTCATGATACTTCCTAGTTTATGTAAGTTTTGCACTAAGTTTGCTTGACTAGGAATAAATACGATTTAAGTATATGCTAATATTTGTCAAGATTTATTGAAATTAAGTACTCATTTGTAGCTAACAAGTCATTTACAATGTTATACACATCTAAGGTGTAAATCCTTAGTGGCGACTCCATATTTGTTCAGAATTTCTTATAAATGCCAGTGTCTTAAGCTTTGATAATTGAAATTTGTTGTTGATA